>JABBOT010000016.1:7646945-8246945 GCA_016165875.1 Acanthopleura granulata
CCAGGTACTACTCAACCACCAGCTACCACAACAAGTACCAATAAGCAGAGTAGTGCTACACAGGTATCACAGAGTACTACAGCAGCAGTGACCTCACCGCCAGGTATTACTCAGCCACCAGCTACCACAACAAGTGCCAATAAGCAGGGAAGTACCACACAGGTATCACAGAGTACTGCAGCAGGTGTGACAACAGGACCAGGTACTACTCAGCCACCAGCTACCACAACAAGTACCAAGAAGCAGGGTAGTGCCACACATATATCACAGAGTACTACAGCAGGTGTGACAACAGGACCAGGTACTACTCAGCCACCAGCTCCCACAGCAAATGCCAATAAACAGGGTAGTACCATACAGCAATCACAGAGTACTGCAGCAGGTGTGACAACAGGACCAGGTACTACTCAACCACCAGCTACCACAACAAGTACCAATAAGCAGAGTAGTGCTACACAGGTATCACAGAGTACTACAGCAGCAGTGACCTCACCGCCAGGTATTACTCAGCCACCAGCTACCACAACAAGTGCCAATAAGCAGGGTAGTACCATACATATATCACAGAGTACTGCAGCAGGTGTCACAACAGGACCAGGTACTACTCAACCACCAGCTACCACAACAAGTACCAATAAGCAGGGTAGTGCCAAACATATATCACAGAGTACTACAGCAGGTGTGACAACAGGACAAGGCACTACTCACCCACCAGCCACCACAACAAGTACCAATAACCAGGGTACTGCCACACAGGTATCACAGAGTACTGCTGCAGGTGTGAAAACAGGACCAGGTACTACTCAACCACCAGCTACCACAACAAGTACCAATAAGCAGGGTAGTGCCACACATATATCACAGAGTACTACAGCAGGTGTCACAACAGGACCAGGTACTACTCAGCCACCAGCTCCCACAGCAAATGCCAATAAACAGGGTAGTACCATACAGCAATCACAGAGTACTGCAGCAGGTGTGACAACAGGACCAGGTACTACTCAACCACCAGCTACCACAACAAGTACCAATAAGCAGAGTAGTGCTACACAGGTATCACAGAGTACTACAGCAGCAGTGACCTCACCGCCAGGTATTACTCAGCCACCAGCTACCACAACAAGTGCCAATAAGCAGGGAAGTACCACACAGGTATCACAGAGTACTGCAGCAGGTGTGACAACAGGACCAGGTACTACTCAGCCACCAGCTACCACAACAAGTACCAATAAGCAGGGTAGTGCCACACATATATCACAGAGTACTACAGCAGGTGTGACAACAGGACCAGGTACTACTCAGCCACCAGCTCCCACAGCAAATGCCAATAAACAGGGTAGTACCATACAGCAATCACAGAGTACTGCAGCAGGTGTGACAACAGGACCAGGTACTACTCAACCACCAGCTACCACAACAAGTACCAATAAGCAGAGTAGTGCTACACAGGTATCACAGAGTACTACAGCAGCAGTGACCTCACCGCCAGGTATTACTCAGCCACCAGCTACCACAACAAGTGCCAATAAGCAGGGTAGTACCACACAGGTATCACAGAGTACTGCAGCAGGTGTGACAACAGGACCAGGTACTACTCAGCCACCAGCTACCACAACAAGTACCAATAAGCAGGGTAGTGCCACACATATATCACAGAGTACTACAGCAGGTGTGACAACAGGACCAGGTACTACTCAGCCACCAGCTCCCACAGCAAATGCCAATAAACAGGGTAGTACCATACAGCAATCACAGAGTACTGCAGCAGGTGTGACAACAGGACCAGGTACTACTCAACCACCAGCTACCACAACAAGTACCAATAAGCAGAGTAGTGCTACACAGGTATCACAGAGTACTACAGCAGCAGTGACCTCACCGCCAGGTATTACTCAGCCACCAGCTACCACAACAAGTGCCAATAAGCAGGGTAGTACCATACATATATCACAGAGTACTGCAGCAGGTGTGACAACAGGACCAGGTACTACTCAACCACCAGCTACCACAACAAGTACCAATAAGCAGGGTAGTGCCAAACATATATCACAGAGTACTACAGCAGGTGTGACAACAGGACCAGGTACTACTCAGCCACCATCTACCACAACAAATGCCAATAAACAGGGTAGTACCATACAGCAACCACAGAGTACTGTAGCAGGTGTGACAACAGGACCAGGTACTACTCAACCAGCAGCTACCACAACAAGTACCAATAAGCAGAGTAGTGCTACACAGGTATCACAGAGTACTACAGCAGCAGTGACCTCACCGCCAGGTATTACTCAGCCACCAGCTACCACAACAAGTGCCAATAAGCAGGGAAGTACCGCACAGATATCACAGAGTACTGCAGCAGGTGTCACAACAGGACCAGGTACTACTCAGCCACAAGGTACCACAACAAATGCCAATAAGCAGGGTAGTACCACACAGCTATCACAGAGTACTGCAGCAGGTGTGACAACAGGACCAGGTACTACTCAGCCACCAGTTACCACAACAAATGGCAATAAGAGGGGTAGTGCCACACATATATCACAGAGTACTGCAGCAGGTGTGACAACAGGACCAGGTACTACTCAACCAGCAGCTACCACAACAAGTACCAATAAGCAGAGTAGTGCTACACAGGTATCACAGAGTACTACAGCAGCAGTGACCTCACCGCCAGGTATTACTCAGCCACCAGCTACCACAACAAGTGCCAATAAGCAGGGTAGTACCATACATATATCACAGAGTACTGCAGCAGGTGTGACAACATTACCAGGTACTACTCAACCACCAGCTACCACAACAAGTACCAATAAGCAGGGTAGTGCCAAACATATATCACAGAGTACTACAGCAGGTGTGACAACAGGACCAGGAACTACTCAGCCACCATCTACCACAACAACTGCCAATAAACAGGGTAGTACCATACAGCAATCACAGAGTACTGCAGCAGGTGTGACAACAGGACCAGGTACTACTCAACCACCAGCTACCACAACAAGTACCAATAAGCAGAGTAGAGCTACACAGGTATCACAGAGTACTACAGCAGCAGTGACCTCACCGCCAGGTATTACTCACCCACCAGCTACCACAACAAGTGCAAATAAGCAGGGTGGTACCATACATATATCACAGAGCACTGCAGCAGGTGGGACAACAGGACCAGGTACTACTCAACCACCAGCTACCACAACAAGTACCAATAAGCAGGGTAGTGGCAAACATATATCACAGAGTACTACAGCAGGTGTGACAACAGGACCAGGAACTACTCAGCCACCATCTACCACAACAAATGCCAATAAACAGGGTAGTACCATACAGCAATCACAGAGTACTGCAGCAGGTGTGACAACAGGACCAGGTACTACTCAACCACCAGCTACCACAACAAGTACCAATAAGCAGAATAGTGCTACACAGGTATCACAGAGTACTACAGCAGCAGTGACCTCACCGCCAGGTATTACTCAGCCACCAGCTACCACAACAAGTGCCAATAAGCAGGGAAGTACCGCACAGATATCACAGAGTACTGCAGCAGGTGTGACAACAGGACCAGGTACTACTCAGCCACAAGGTACCACAACAAATGCAAATAAGGAGGGTAGTACCACACAGCTATCACAGAGTACTGCAGCAGGTGTGACAACAGGACCAGGTACTACTCAGCCACCAGTTACCACAACAAATTGCAATAAGAGGGGTAGTGCCACACATATATCACAGAGTACTGCAGCAGGTGTGACAACAGGACCAGGTACTACTCAGCCACAAGGCACCACAACAAATGCCAATAAGCAGGGTAGTACCACACAGCTATCACAGAGTACTGCAGCAGGTGTGACAACAGGACCAGGTACTACTCAGCCACCAGTTACCACAACAAATGGCAATAAGAGGGGTAGTGCCACACATATATCACAGAGTACTGCAGCAGGTGTGACAACAGGACCAGGTACTACTCAGCCACCATCTACCACAACAAATGCCAATAAGCAGGGTAGTACCACACAGTTATCACAGAGTACTGCAGCAGGTGTGACAACAGGACCAGGTACTACTCAACCACCAGCTACCACAACAAATGTCAATAAGCAGGGTAGTGCCACAAAAGTATCACAGAGTACTACAGCAACAGTGATCTCACCTCCAGGTACTACTCACCCACCAGCTACCACAACAAGTACCAATAAGCAGGGTAGTACCATACATATATCACAGAGTACTGCAGCAGGTGTGACAACAGGACCAGGTACTACTCACCCACCAGCTACCACAACAAGTACCAATAAGCAGGGTAGTGCCACACAGGTATCACAGAGTACTGCAGCAGGTGTGACAACAGGACCAGGCACTACTCAGCCACCAGCTACCACAACAAGTACCAATAAGCATGGTAGTGCCACACATATATCACAGAGTACTACAGCAGCAGTGACCTCACCACCAGGTACTACTCACCCACCAGCTACCACAACAAATGCCAAAAAGCTGGGTAGTACCACACATATATCACAGAGTACTGCAGCAGGTGTCACAACAGGACCAGGTACTACTCAGCCACCATCTACCACAAGTAGTACCAATAAGCAGGGTAATGCCACACAGATATCGCAGAGTACTACAGCAGCAGTGACCTCACCACTAGGTACTACTCAACCAAAAACTACCACAACAAATGCCAATAAGCGTGGTAGTACCAGACATATATCACAGAGTACTGCAGCAGGTGTGACAACAGGAGCAGGTACTACTCAGCCAACAGCTACCACAACAAATGTCAATAAGCAAGGTAGTACCACACAGATATCACGGAGTACTGCAGCAGGTGTGACAACAGGACGAGGTACTACTCCGCCACCAGCTACCACAACAAGTACCAATAAGCATGGTAGTAACACACATATATCACAGAGTACTGCAGCAGGTGTGACAACAGGACGAGGTACTACTCCGCCACCAGCTACCACAATAAATGCCAATAAGCGGGGTAGTAACACACAGATATCACAGAGTACTGCAGCAGGTGTGACAACAGGACCAGGTACTACTCAGCCACCAGCTGCCACAAAAAGTGGCAATAAGCAGGGTAGTGCCACACATATATCACAGAGTACTGCTGCAGGTGTGACAACATTACCAGGTACTATTCAGCCACCAGCTACCACAACAAATGCCAATAAGCAGGGTAGTGCAACACAGATATCACAGAGTACTACAGCAGCAGTGACCTCACCACCAGATACTACTCAGCCACCAGCTACCACAACAAATGTCAATAAGCAGGGAAGTACCACACAGATATCACAGAGTACTAGAGCAGGTGTGAAAACAGGACCAGGTACTACTCGACCACCAGCTACCACCAGAAGTGTCAAAAAGCAGGCTACTGTCACACAGATATCACTGAGTAGTACATCTGGAGTGACCTCCGCGCCAGGTACTACTCAGCCCCCATCTACCACAACAAATGTCAGTAAGAAGGGTAAGACCACACAGACATCACAGAGTACTGCAGCAGTTGTGACGGCACCGGCGGGTACTGCTCAGCCACCCGATACCTCAACAACTGTAAAAAGAGAAACTAGTACCACAGAGACACTACATCGTGCTACATCGGGTATGACGGCACCGCCAGGCACTACTGATCTACCAGCTACTACAAGTGTTACTAATTCACAGGCTAACAGCACTCGGGTTTCACACAGTATTACATCCGGTTTGACGGCACCACGAAGTACCAATCAGCCACCGCTGACAAAGGCTAGCACAATAAGTTTGACGACGCCACTCAACGTGACCAAAACATCAGTGAACGCGGAGTTTCCCAGAAGGCAGCAGACGTTGGCCAAGACGACTTCAGTGACCACATTACCTCCCATGAGCACAGCCATAAATGCGTACCTACCTTCTAAGAGTGAGTTATCTTTCTTATTTCTATTTTATTAGGTGACGAAACACTTTAAGCTGGGACACATCAGGTCCCCTGTCGGCAGCAAAGTACTCCATACTTCAAACGAATACAACTCAATAATGGAAGTCAGCCAAATTCAAACGGGCTTTTATATTCAAAAGAGACTTTTACAATCCTCTTAATGAACAGTGCTTTAGTCATGAGCTGTGTTTTACTTTAACACTTCTGTAGAGAAAGTATTCAAGTCTGTCGCAAGCATGCGCGAACTATTGCTCTTTGTACCGATTACTTCAGAACAGAAAGGAAATACAGACGGCACAGCAAAGAGAGGACGAGGTAAAAGGGTTAGGCCAAAGTATAAAATGACCAAATGGCGAAAGAGTGAGGCGGACGTATAAAAAGACTTTAAGGAAGTTGTCTTGCAACATCGCCCTTTGGGAATTTTGTTTCGCTCTCAATTTAGTACTTCCTACCTTTCTAACATATGAACAATGCGAAAGAGTTAATCCACGAAGAGGCGAAATGCCACCAAAGCTCGCCCATTTACGCTTCTGCCTTCCGCTGTTAACTTCCCCTCACAAATCAAACAGGAATTCAAAAGAGAACCTCTAATCCTTGCCTTTCAGTACCTGTTGCTTCCGCTTAAAAATATTGACATGGACAAACAGTTCATATTTCCCAATAAATTAAAAATGAATAAGATATTTCGCGCGGCCTAGAGAAAAATAGTGATATGATCTAATACTGCTCAAGGGGATATTAAGTTTTATTGTGATGTAAATTTGTTTTGCATGAACGAATTTTTTGAATATATATTTTTCTCTCGACTTTTTTCATGAATTATAAAACTTCTCAATTTTAGTTAGTTTTAGTTGATCTATATTGTTGTTGATTGTTTGTCACATGTATGTGTTCTTAAACATGATTCTTTGCTCCCTCATAGCTGGGGTAGGGCTATAACATCTTATTTCTCTCGTCAGATGTCTTTAGCTATTTGCATGTCAAAATTACACGATGTTACACCGCTTTTTTTACTTCCTTCTTAGAGAGCAATCCGAGGTTTGATCCCAAAATGGGTCATTCCCAAGGCCTTAACATCGGTAACCCTGGTAATACCTCTAATACGATACTGTCGATGTTTTATTATTTTTTTATTTGATTGGTGTTTAGGCCGTACTGAAGAGTATTTCACTTATACGACGGGGGCGAGCATTATGGTGGAAGGAAACCGGGCTGAGCCCGGGGGAAACCCGGAGATGCTGACGTTTCACAGATGTCACATATTCTGTATTCATCCATCCTCATGTGTTCAGTTTGAAAGGCAGAAACATTGCCTTTATACATACAATATAAAAGTAAAACCTGAGCAGAGACAACAGTCTGATAGTTGGCGAATGGTCACACTTAACCCATGAAACCCGGCCTCATGTCAGTTTACCTCAGTTATGGTTTTATTCTGGCTGTTCATGTAAGTGTTTAAGAATTGACTTCCTCATCCTCTAGCACCATTGTTCAAGCAAAATTATGTACGAATACATATACAATATATACAATATACTAGACATGTTTAGTCTAGAATTACTCAGGATGCTTTGTTGTCATCACATTGAATACATATATACCAGACAAACCATACTATAGTTTGATTTGTATTGGATTGTGATTATTGATAAGGCTATGATGTACGTCACACATAAATTCAGAGGGCTTCAGGTCATTTTAAAGAAAGTCGTGTTCTTTGCAAGTATGAAACAAGTGACTGTGTGTAACTTGCGCGGAAGTTTTGATAGCAAAAGCCGTACTAGTATCTGACTGGTGCCAATGCAGTGTGATCACATGACACTGAGCACGACAACGTGTAAAACTGTGAGAAAACTGTAATTGTCTAGGTGCTTTTTTTTGGCAAATCTTTATACCTTTGTCAAATGTTGCAGTCGAGTATGGTTTGGAGCTGACCATTTCCATCGACGCAGAATTCAACAAGGACAAGACAGAAGAGTATAAGCTAGATTTTCAAGACAAGGTAATGTGCATTTAGCTAGTCGTTTCTAACAGATGATCCATACGAGAATTAACCCCGTGACGGTACTAGGATATTCATTTTATTTATTTATGTGATTGGTATAACGCCGGGTAGAGCCGACCTGGCAGACTCGACCATCCGCAGGTTGCTGGCGGACCATCCCACATACAGGCGGAGAGGAAGACAGCACGAGCTGGACTTGGACTCAAAGGCATCCCATTGGTGAGAGGCACCTGGAACGTTACGCTGCACCAACGCTCTTTTTTCCTCGGCCACGGAGGCGTTATAGTGACCACAAGTACAAGTTATGTCATTTGATAAACAGTATTTTTGAACTAGAACAACCTGGTTTGATTGATTGATTGTTTTTTTATTCACCAAATATAAATTGCATGTATCTGATATGTGTAAGGCGGGAATACAGTCCAAGTTTTTGTGAGTTTCCCCTATGGAAGGAGACAATCTTAGTTAAGTAGAGCGGCATTAGACTGAAATGTTTAATTGGATAGGCTTGCCAATGAATGTTCGGTAAGATGTCGTAAGTGAGGGTTTTTTTTATACATAACGGGGAAATATCAGAATATTTATTGCTATTGTTATTTCTTTGACTTCAAAGATTATGAGACTAAAAAAATATCCCCCGTTTGAATTTGCAAACATTTTAAATGCCGTTTAGAGTTGTTATTGCCATAAATTGTTTCGAATTCTTTTAAGTAACTGGCTAACCAGAGCTTTTTCCACTTGTTGTTTATGTTCTTGTATGAAAAATTTCTGTTCCAGCTGACCGTTGCTTACCAAAACATACGGGGATTCATCGGCGTGACAATACTCAGTGTCAGGTAAGATTGTATGTGAAATCGATTGGTCCAAGATTAATTGTGCCAATCCTTCAAGCAATCAATCAAACAATAAATCCATGGTTTTAGAAATCAGTTGGTAGTTCAGCTGATTCCCAAATCTGCAGTCCGAAGTTGTGTTTGAATTTAGTTTTATACGTCACGACTCCAATTCTGGACGTCAAATTTATACAAACGATTACTGTTAAAGCGTTATTGAAACTTTTGAAACTGTCAGTATTAAATACACAGGGAAAACTGCACCTAACAGCAGGTATTAAAAAGATACCCCATTCCTACATCATCAAAAACTAGCAGGTTTTCCTTCAAGGGAGATTGCAATGATTATTGTGTAAAAATAATCCTGTGTGACAGAGGCGTTATGAAACAGTTCCAAAATGTCTGAAAGTTTTGGACAATCCATCTAGTGCAGGGTGATTGACAGTTTTCTCCTTGATGTGTTTATGCAAATAAATAGTTACTTATAATATTGAGCATTGAGGAAATGAAGAGTTCAAATTCAGTTCTGGGTGTCTGTCTTTGGTTGTCTTTTTGGAAGACTAACCCTTACCAGGCCAGCTGCAATGTTTGATCCTTTTTATATACATTCACGTTAAATAAAAAAGTAAACAAGTAAATAAATAAATATATCAATCAATAAAGAAATAAATATTACTTCTGTGGGCATTGAGGTTTATGGACTTACAGCAAGTTTTTCACCTGAATGCACAGAGCAGGAAGCGTGTTATGTAATCACAGCGTGAAATTTGACGCCAACCAAGTTCATAAAGATGGGCACATCAATGAAGTGATCGACATCATCGAGGAAGAGGTAGAGAAGAAAGTCTTACCGTACCTTAGAAATGTTACCATTGCTAATGGCACTGTGGACGAAACCAAATTTAATGCTTCATTGAAGAGTGGTAAGTGTATGAAATAGTATAAAAGCAACAACGTCGGCACATTAGCTTAAGTGTCGTTTTCTGTATGGAGTGAAACATTTTAACCATGATCACTATGAGGTGTAATGTGGCTACTTTTCGAATAGGTTTCCAAACGGTTCTCATGACCCTTTAAAATACAAGAATAACTGTAATAATTTACTTTTATTCACTGTCTGATTGTCTTTTGATAACATATTTGAGAACGTTTCAAATAATAATACACTGTATAGGCTGATGGTCACTTTTATAGGTTGATAAAATATGACTGGTCGAGGTAAACTCGTTGACCTGATAATTGATCAATCAGTCAGTTATGTGAAAATGTATTCAACTATGGACTTAATGATAAATGCACCAATCAATCAAGCAAATGTTAACAAATATTTCAGCTAGAAGAAGAGCTTTGGAACATCCATGTAGTGCTGTGGAACTTGGTTGTTCCCTTGGTTTTAACTGCTTTAATTCACGTAACAAGACCGTCTGTATATCAGACTGCGACAGAGAAACCGGCCGTCAAAAGTGCGGAAGTCATGGCACGTGCACTCTGAGCAGCAGGGGAAATATGACATGCGTGTGAGTAGTTTGGTGGTGTCATACCTTTCCCGATCATATTTCAAGGGAAGGGAGATATGCACATGCGCAGTTTTCAACTGTACATCTTTATTCAAAGAGAAGAACGTTGTAATTTGTTTCATTATTTTGACCAGGCATATAACAAAGATGTGCTAGAAGGCCAGACAAAAAGTTTAGATGAGTATTTCAAATGATACATGTCTTTGTACACACGACGCAGGAGGCCAAAATTAGCCAAATATTAGTTAAGCTGGTTAAATCTTATTTCGTATTTCCAGCAGAGATAAATGAACTTGCAGTGAAGTAAACATATTATTCGGCTGAGAAGATTTAATCTTAGGAAAGTAATCTCCTGCAAACTAGAACCTTGAGAAATTCCCTGCTTAGGTTAATATTTGTTGGAAGGCCTTCCTGGGGAATGTCCATTATGAAAAATACACCTGGAGTTAATACTTGTGGGAAGTGTTTTCTAGGGCAAATATCTCCTTGCTCTCTTAGTTATGGAGAAACAAATGTCCAGTGGGAAATATTCACGTGATTTTATATGTATTGGAATGTTCTCTTTGGGAAATGTCCACTTACAGTAATGTCTGTGTGGTATAACATCTCGTGGAAAAGAAACCATTTAGGGGAATGGCTTATGAAATCGCCTTTTATGGAAAACGTCCTATTTTAAATACTGGCAACTCGATGAAGAGTTATTGAATGGTATACATCAGGAAAGTTCTTGTTTTGGGAAAGGAGTGGCGCACTAGGAAGATTTTTCCTGGGGCATATTTTTTATATTGGGAAGTGGTACCAACGAAAACTAACCGGTTATTTCGCGACTTAAAAATGTACCCCATCGATCAGCATTTTATATTTTTATATTTACATCGTAACTAATGCACACGCAAACTATCCGTGTATTGTGGAATGTGGTAAAGAAAAATGGAATGTGCAATGTTGTTCGAGATAATCGCAGTTATTTCCCTTTGTTCTCACTTTCAGTTGTGCTGAAACTCCAAACGAAATATTCAGTGGACCCGAGTGCAATATACGAGTGGAGAAGTTCCGTTTAGATAAGAGTAAAATTATCGCCATTGCAGTGGGAGCGGGTGGAGGCATTCTCCTCGTCCTGGTATTTATCGTCATTATCCTGGCTTATAAACTACGGAAGTCCAAGACCTGGCATAGATCCAAGTGAGCAGAGATTTTAGAGAAGTTTTCGCTTCAAACTGGGTAGTTTTCCTGTGCAACGGCGGCTAGTTTTCAGACTGAACTGATCATAGTTTTTTTGTGTTACATACAGAAATACGTTACGAGATTCCATACAAAACGTCTTCTCAAATTCAGGAATGAACAAGGGATTACATATATTTGGCCCGAATTGATTTCCGCCTGAACGGTTTCCCATTCATACATTATCACACGAGAAATTGTCGTGGAAATGTCGTTCGAAACCACGAAAATTTCAATACAAATGAAGACACGTCTTTCAACCTTTGATATGCATTTGTATGAATAGAAAATTTCTGAGTTGATTTTGTGGTAACTAACATGTAACTTATTTACCATAATAAAGTAATTCAGGACTCGTGACAATATTATATGGTATGGTATCATCAGCTTCTACTTACCCAAGTCTCTGTGCCCTAAATCACAGGCTGAAGAGTGCTTTCAAGATGTTCGTCTACAGATATTGACCAAAAAGTGTCCTCATAAACAGTGCACATATTTCTATACCTCGTGGCATTAATATCGTGACGTTTTAAATCAAATTTTTCTTTGTAGACGAGCTAGTTTCATGGATAATCATTTGGTCATATTTGATGTTGATGAAATTTGAAAGCTGGATTTATTGTTATTTTAGAACCATACAATCTGAGGAGTCGGGGGAATTTCCACCAAGGGAGTTAACCAGTGTCCAAAATGTCCGAATGTCATACGTGGAGTTACGGGACTTGGAGAGGCGGACCACACATCCTGACAGGATTTCGACTTCGAGAGGGAGATATAATGCTGCGTGTAGTAATAAGGTGGGAATTGCTCTCAAAAGGCACACAAATTCATCGGTTAAGATAATGCCATGAATTCAGTAAATAAATGAGTGATGACTGAGTGATGAATGACTGAATGGTTATTTTCTGAACGCCATGCACATTGGCAAAATTCCAGTTATGTTTTGGTGAACCATACATATGCTGTTTGGCATCATTAACTTAATGGAACCGCACCTTGCCATTGCAAACTTCAAAACGAGTCGATTGTTTAAATTTTACTGTGCGTTTCCTTAGTTTTATGGGATGTTCAGAAAGATTATGAGAACTCCCTTGATGCTGAAATTTAAGAAAAACAATGTGACCCTCAGATTATAAATCCGAACATGAAACTCATCTAAATATAGTCGATCATAATCGTCTCTATAGGGTAAAAGATATTGTCCAATATTCTACACGTGAGAGCAGTCACTTCAAAATATCCTTGTGGTTAACCGACTAAGATGGGTTTATGTCTGTTTCTATACGTACGTGGAAAGGTCTGTGGAATGTCGTGGGCTCTCCCGGCACTGCCCGGTTTACTCCCACAATAGTGCTGGCCGCCGTTTTATAAGTGAAATATTCTTGACTACGGTCTAAAACACTAATGAATTAGGTAAATCTGTTTCTTTCTACAGGGCAATTCTGAGGAGGAAGATGTTACAAGAGACTTCAGATGGCAGATGTACACTCCAAGACCACAGGGTTCCGCTGATTACCAATCCATGGGCGAGGAAACGCTGGAACGTAACTTACGGACGATAGAGCCAATAGGGAAGGTGAGTTTATGATCGGCATTCTTTGCATGTCTGCGTTATTTGTGTATAACTATTGGGGCGTTATTTAATCAGTCCATAAGCATGGTAAGATTCTAGTAAAGGGTTTGTCGTCAGACCCCTATTAATTCATCCTAAAAGTGTATGTATCCGGAAAGTTTCTTTATCATCAGGTTATGCATCCAGGAAGAACTAATTCACTGTAGCAGTAAACGACAAAGATATAGTGCGGATATGCCATAACGTAATATTTTTGAAATAAATATCATCTTTTTTGTTCTTTATATTTTTTAGCAGCTATTAATTTGTAGTGTTCAAAATGTTGTTCTCGATACATATTATTCAGGGAAAGAAGTTATAGTTAAGATAAAGTAAATAAAGTTTATTTTTCGAAAATTGTTCAGGAATTTTTTTTAACGAATATGCGACGCTTTTCGGATTATTAAGATGATCCCTAACAGTGTTAAGAGGGTTAAAAAAACCTCTTATCTCTAACGCGTGTCAGAGAACTACTGTTCTGTTTGCCATTCTTGAGCAGCCACGTTGCATTTTCAATGATTTCTGATGGCTGGTCGCCAGCAGTAATATCGTCCCAGTAGGCTGTTGAATCGAAGGATGCGTCGTACGGATTTTAATTTAATTTAATACTTGTAATCAACTTAATATTTTTATTTTATTTATTAATTTATTACATTGCTTACCAACATCGTCCTTGGAACGTTTTCTCTCATACACGACGGTGATCAGTTTGACAAGGTTGAGGAAACCAGGAGCAATCTATAGCACCGAGCTAGGTATCTTGACAAACCAGGAGCAACCTATAGCACCGAACTAAGTGCCTTGACAAACCTGGAGAACTTGAAAATACAGCAAAATCGGCACAATCTAGTTTCGAACAGGTGGCCGCATTGGGAATTACTTTGGCTGTCTACTTTAGATTTGAAATATTTGGTATTTAAGATATTTAATGATTTATTTATTGCCTGTAAATTATTATCCTTGTATTTATCGTTTCAGTGCATTATAGAGAGGCCCAAGTTGTCGTTTCAAATTTAAAGAACCAGAAAGATATGAGTAAATGACGGCAGCATGAGGTCTTGTAAGTATTATGCAAACCGATCTGCAAATTCGATGAATTGTTATAAGTCACGATTGTGATCTGGGATATCAAAGTGGCAATACCGTGACAAGCAAGAATGGGGAGCGGCACAATGAGTAATTCTAGACCAGTGACGTCTAATGAATTACATTTAACATCACTGTATTTGTTTTACGTAATTCAGTTTTAGCCGTGGTGCTGGCGGGCGTACAAGCTACTTCTTGTACGCTTACATGAACAGTTAGAATAAAACCCGAAATGAGGTAAATTGACAAGAGGCCGGATTTCACGGGTAAGGTATGACCATTTGCCAACTATCGTACTGTCGTCGTTGCTCTGGTTTTACTGTCTGTGCTGCCGTGTTTTATATTCAGATTGTTTTGAAGCAATATCCTGTTCGGTTTAGACGATCGTCTACACATATTCGTTGTTTGTTGTGTTTATCCGTAACAGAAGTAGGTCTGTAGCAATAGACGTAATCTAGTTATTGTCTTAACCCTTAAATTGCCAGCTTGATGTTGTTTTGGCAAAAGTTCTAAATCCCATTCTAAAGATCTGATAATTTTAATGAGACAGCGTCAACGAATTCCTTAATTGTTGTTTAAAACTAATTTTCATTTTATTTTAACATTATTTATCCTTGGTGGTCAGGTGTGCTTCTATCTCTCGAGTCCTGTAACCAGTCCACTGTTATTGCGTGTACATATGAATACTGGACAAGAACTTTATTTAGAGCTGAACATGAATGTGCGTAAAAAAATTGTGTGACGTCACTGGAGAACCACATTATCAATGTGGTGCATAAAACCTACCAACTGCGTTGAATCTGGTGAAAAAAAAATCTAAAAAATTGAGAGAAGATATTTTCTGATACAGTTTTTCGTGGTCGTTTTACTCACTATAACTTAATTTTTGCGTAGTCTTTCCATTTAACATAAAATGTATTTAAAGGTCTGATTGTGCAGCACCAATCGGTCTAAAATATAAGGATAGGTGGGTTTTCATTATTGTGTATGCTGATTGATCTATATTTATGTTTTTCTTTGAAATATTAATAACTGTGTGCTAAATTATTTAATATTGTCCTATTTCTTGCCAAAACCTAAGATGCACATGGCAGATAAATACTGGATGTAATTCTTTTAAATATGTCTTACTACGATCTTTGTATGGTTTGTCAAAGATTTATTATCCTTATAGGGTTTGCTATAATTTAGAATTATGATCTGCTTGTTTTATTTAACAAATACGTGGAGACTTGTATACTATAAAATGAACGGACCTCAGTATACACTGGATATCCAAGTGACTGTATTAATTACTGGACAAATTCAGTACGTCATGTGAATCGTGAATGATATTATCAGTTTGTGTTGTTTACTGCATGTACTGGTTCGTAGTTGTAACTTAGCTCATATATTTCTGTGCACACAAATTTCCGAAAACAAAATCTCTACATTTCTTTGCACATCAGCATTTCCGGTAACATAAATATCTTATGTCTAGTTTAGTGTATTCTCTAGAAACGACTGTGTACAACAGGCACATAAACTAAAAAAATTGAAAGTTCACGCTTTTGTGTACATAACCGTGTGTAACACAAATACCAGGTTTTGTGAAGTACACAACTATATACATTAATACACAAAAATTATAGATGTTCAGTTTTCTTACAACTTTTATACATGTGGTACACCGTCGTTTTTATAAAAGATGCATGGACTGTTTGGTAATTTTATCTTAGCTAGTACATATCTATGCGCATTTTGCGTTTTCTGGAAACACAATGATGTTATCGGTATGTTTAGCTTTTTCACACAAGGACTGTTTGGTAACTATAGCTTAGCTCGTACATTTCTGTGTACATCTTAAAAACTCAATTATGCATGTTGTGCAACGTTTTTATTTAATTGAGGTGAACCGATTTGCTGTGTTGATCATTTCGTTATGGTGACAATTTTATTACCGTATGCAGTATTGTAAATGTTTTAATGTCCGTTGGTTGAAAAGCTGTTGAAACTTCACTGTTAAGTACAGAAACTTGTAACATTTGAGGTTTATTATCCTAGATGAAACATTACGTTTTTATACTGGTGTAAAAGATACATTCTCCAATACGTCCACCATTTGTTTGTCTTTTTTTGTGTTTTTGCTTTGTCCGTTTGTTTTGCCTCTTTGTGTTGCCTGTTTTGTCTCTTTGATTGTTTTGTCTTGTTACGTCACGTTGTTGTGTTTCTTTGTTTTGTCTCTTTACTTTTCTCTTTGCCTTATCCTTTTGTCGGTTTGCTGTGCTGTCTTAACCCGCATAATATTTATTGATCTAATTGATGTGTAACGACGGACTGAAGCATTTTTCACTTGTACGACGGAATTACGGGTTATACATAGAGAAAACCGGATTTCATGGGGTAAACTGCTTAACAAATCTCTGGAAGAAAAATCAGCTAGAACTGGATTTGAACAAACGAACTTCCTGAGTGAGAGCCTGGGAGTCGCAGCTCGCCAGAGCTTTAGCCGTTTGATTTCCCCTACCCCATCCACTCCACAACGAATCATGCCCCCTTTCCCACCATTAAGTCATCCACACAACAATATTGATGCTAACCAGCTGTACCCGTTTAACATGTGTTATACCATTTAACCCGCCCTTTATCCTAGTTACCATAGTTACTGACACATGTGGTGTATTCAAAGACCTGTACATGTGTATTATGCAACACGCGATAAAATTTAGTGTTGTATTCAATTGTTCTATTCCCAGTGTTTATTTGTTTATTTATCTGATTGGTGTTTTAAGCCGCACTCAAGAATATTTCACTTATGCGACGGCGGCTAGCTTTATGGTGGGACGAAACCGGGCAGAGCCAGGAGAAACCCACGACCATCCGCAGTTTGCTGGCAGACCTTCTCACATACAGCTGGGGAGGAAGCCAGCATGAGCTGGACTTGAACTCACAGCGACCTCATTTGTGATAGACTCCTATCTAACGCTCTAACCAACTGAGCCACGGAAGCTCCCTCTATTCTCAGTGCATGTTTCCAATCGGTGCAGGGATACACATTTAAAGCTCACATATGTGGTTGAATCCAGAGGCTCTTCGTCTATTTCTTTCAGCATCTGAAATACCTATCGTCTTGTTAAGGTGATCTATCCTCGCTACATTTCTGTTTGACACGTCTTATGCTTACACTCAGGCTATGCTTATTACTGTGTATATGTCATTATAAATCATGAAACCCTGACATCAAATGCAGAGATTGGTTAACAAGTTAAACCAAAACTATATCAAAAAGATAATTTAGCCAAAATCGAATAGAATTATGTGGACTAGTTTGATTTATTTATTTATTTTGATTGGTGTTTTACGCCGTACTCAAGAATATTTGACTTATACGACGGCAGCCAGAATTATGGTGGGAGGAAACCGGACAGATCCCAGGGGAAACCAACGACCACGACTGGTTTTAACTGCCATCTCCTATTGAGTTGATTAACATTGAGAGATGGGGTCTTTTGCAGCACGAAATTTCATAATTATAAATTTTTTTGGGCAAAACTATAATTAATAAGCCCTGAGAATGATCAGATTTCGAGAAGTAACAAGTCACGTGATTATTACCATGTCCGACATGACAGGCGGGAATTGATACAGGCGTATACTATCATACCATCTCCGGGCATACGATAACTAGAACACAAATAAGAACTTTAACGTGTCAGATTTCAAAACACAGACCTGTTTGATAACCACCCCAATCAGTCAGGACTAAAAGCCTAACATCTATACACACAAGACAGTTGGCCTACGAATCAATGTGACGGGGACGGAGCAAACATGTATGATTGCACTAACATATTCTTCTTGTGATATAAATGTTTCAAATGTCGGTTTAAAGTCCATATAACAGGACGTGGATGATCCTGGATGTCCTGATAGCGCGTGATAAGATTCCAAACCCAGGTCACGTGCTCGGTTTTGCTGATATGCCGGTTTTCATTGTAAACAGGGCTTCAACAAACGGCGGGTCAGTTTACCTTGTTGAAGATTTTATCGCCTGAAAGGTAAGGTTAATAAATTTTGTACTGTTGAACGAAACGCTAAGAATTGTTAAATGATACTGTGAGATTTATGAGTCCTAAGGGTAAACCACAGACCTTTGTCAAGTTACTGAGGAACTTTCTCACGCGTGACGTAGAGATATGCACACCTTAGCTAGGTAATGATCATGTCCAAGATTTAGTTCTAGTTTTAGCAGTTAGGGGTTAGTGACAGTGTACATACAGGGGGAAGTAAAGGTCCATTTGCAGCTGATTTATTGTTACAAGTGTCAGCCTTTTATTCTACTTCTTCTTGTAAATGAGTAGAAAGTAGCAGGATAATTTATCTATTCTATTATATAATAATAATAATATCTTTTCGGTTTCTATCACTAGAGCAACACTGTTTATCACTCTTTCATTCAGGGAGTGTCTAGAGTAAAACTGATAAATTTGTAAATTCAAGCAAATTTAGCTCGACTGAACTCTTTGGAAGGGTTTGACAACTGTCTTCTGCTTAACTCTATCCCTGTGGCATGTGTTGGAAAACTGGCCGTTATCATTTGAAATTATAAGCATGTGCGTATTATTCGTCATTATATCAAACATTTTGATTAAACACAAGAAAGAAGAACAAGATACGGTTTAAAAAATGATTACAAACTGTATATTTGCAAGTGAAACATTCTGAAGAGGATTTTTGAACAGTGAACTCCTTCAGTCGAATTCTTGGGGGGGGGGTGGGTCAAATAGTTTTTGTAAAGTGAATCCTGAAGTGTAAACCTAGATTCCTGGAAGAAAATGTTTGTAGCATATTTCTTGTCGCCAGGGCTTTTAATGTGAAAAGTGTTTCTAAAAGGAACCCTCAAAAGGGGACTTGATCTTGTGGATTATTCGCAGCGTAGAGAACAAAACCAGGCGCATCAGAATCTCTTAATACAGGAAAAATGCGAAAAAATTACTTCATTAAATTGGGTTGGTACATGTACTCTCTTCAGACTGAAATGTTAAATAAAATGTATTGGTACATATAAACTCTTAAGTTCGCGTTTCTGAAGACAAGAGTAATGTGAGGCGAGTGATATATCAGTGTAATTCCGTAGTCTGAAGGATGTCAATGAATCTTGTATCCACTGTTACTAAAAACCGTAAACCACGTAAACCTGCGTACTCGGTTAAATTGCTCATTTTGCCCGATTCCGACAATTCCACTGACCGTACAAAGGGTATTTTGGGGTTTCCTTGGAAGACAGGCTAATGTTATACAGGGAAATGTAAGCTTTTACCAGCCAAAATATTTGCCTTTTAAAATGCATGGCTCTTTGGGGTGAAATTTGAGGGTATTTACCCTACGTCTGATATATAGATTATACATCGTCACAGCCATACAGCGGTGTAGATAAGTGACGATGGTAACGGTCTCGTTCTTCTTTATCGAAAAAATTTATGCTTGTATCTGATATCCCAGTTTTACTGCGAGGTCACAAGGGTCGCCGACTCTGCCTTCCCAAGTGACGATTAACTGGTGCGAAGGGCTTAACGGAGGGGTTGGGAGTGTAAAATCCGCGCCGTTGTTCAACCCAAACTTCTATAATTTTACAGTGGTAAGCAGGATACTGATCTAAACATGCGCGTGTTATGGTTAATAACCGATCAAGATCGATTCTCCCTTTCGTCTGGTTAATCAAGTACAGCCACTTTCAAAGAATACGAAGACCGGTTACCAAAACTTTGATCTCTGATCCGCTATTAGGTAAATATTTTCCATAATTTACGATACATGTACTGTGAGTCAGTGCTGTGAACGTGGTTCGTGTGTTGTGAACATATTAGTTTGCCAGTGTACACGGTGAACACACAGTGCGTTGGTTATGTGCATGGTACCTGTGTTATGTGCGTTTTGTTGTGTACACGGTACGTTTGTTCTGAATATGGTACATTTTTGGCAAATGGTACATTTTTGTGTAAATGGTACGATTTTGTGTAAATGGTAGGTTTCTCGTGTACACGGTACGTTTTTTTCTGTTTATAGAACTTTTTGTTCATACTACGTTTGTGTTGGTACATTTGTTTTGCACATAGTACGCTTGTCCTGTTCTTTCGATATGTAAAAGGCACGTCTGTTGCGTACATGGTGCATTTGTTCTGTACACGGAAGGTTTGTTGTGTAAATCAACGCTTACTCTATACATGGACGTTTGACCTGTACAAGTTATGTTTAATGTGTACATGGTACATTTGTTGTGAAAATTGTGAAGGTTTGTTGGGAACATTTTTGACTTGTGCACAAGGCGCGTTGGTTGTGAACATGGTAGGTTTGTTGTGTACATGGTACGTGTGCTGTGAACACGGTGGATTTGTTCTGTATATGGTACATTTGTTGTGAACATTGTGGAATTGTTGTGTACATGGTACGTTTGTTGTGAACATGGTGGGTTTATTGTGTACATGGTAGGTTTGTTGTGAACATTGTGGACTTGTTGTGTGCATGGTACATTTGCTGTGAACATTGTGTATTTGTTGTGAACATGGTACGATTTTTGTGAGAATTTTGGACTTGTTGTGTACACTTTACGTTTGTTGTGAACATGGTTGATTTGTTGTGTACATGGTACATTTGTTACGAACATGGTGGATTTGTTCTGTAGATGGTACGTTCGTTGTGAACATGGTGTATTTGTTGTGTATATGGTAAATTTGTTGTGAGAAGTTTGGACTTGTTGTGTACACTGTACATTTGTTGTGAACATGGTGGATTTGTAGTGTACATGATACGTTCGCTGTGAACACGGTGGATTTGTTTGCCCTGTCGTTAGTTGGAGTTTCTGCTTATCTGTTGAGTTATTTGTCACTATCACTATCACTTTCACTAACGAAGCCTCCGTTCATGGAGTATTATAAATCAGTTAGCAAGTCTAGGGAAGAAAATCAGATGAAACAAGTGATGAATTCTGGCAGTCACTCGGTTACCAAATAAGAAAAAAGAGCAAGTAAGAAAAAGGAAACAAATAAGGAATTTAGTCAGTGATGAAGTCAATAAGACAACAAGTAAGAAAGATAGCCTGTGAGTCAGTAAGGCGATATATAAGACAGTTGAATGAACAAGGAAAAATCAGCAATTCAGTCAGTTAGTCAGGGTTGGCACTACATACGGCAGCGTTAGCCGGTAAGACAACAAGTAAGAACGTTAGTTACTAAATGGTTAAGTTGGTTAGGGAGGGGTGGGGGGTAACATGTAAGAAAATCAGTCAGTGAACTACTCGGCAAGGCAACCAGCTAGGAAGTTAGCCAGTAAGCCAACAAGAAAGAAAATAGTAATTTATTCAATAATGCAACAAAACCAAATCACTAACTCAATTAGTCAGTGATGCAAGAAGTGAAAAATTGTCACTACCTTAGTTATTAAAGCAACAAGTAAAATTTTTGTTCAGGCTGTCTGTTAGTAATCAAAGCAGCATTTAGAAAATAGTCAGTCAGTTAGTCAGGTAGTAACTAAGACAACATGTAATGAAGTCGGTTAGTGAGTCCGTAGAACAGACCCTTTGTCACTCGGTCATTTAATTAGCTCCTCTAAGCGTTCATTAGGACAGCCAGTCAGTGCTACTCTTATCTGACAGATGCTTTGTGTGCCAGTCGTTATAATGAACTTGTCACTGTGTCGCTTACACCAACGCAACTTGTTGATCAGTCCTTCTGTCCGTCCGTACGACCCGATAATGTTTCACTTATCTCATTGAGTGCTTTATCAAGATTCTGTTCACGAACTTGTGATATGTATACCAAAATAATACAGCAGTGTTTGACTCCCTCCTTCCGGTAACTCGATAATGGACACTGAGAGGCATGGTTGCTGTGATTTCCCATTTCTATTATAAGACTACCCGTCAGAAACTCGCTACCTCATTGGTTACTGGCTACATATTGTCATTTTACATGTATGCATCAATAAGGTCGAAAGCGCTAAAGAGGCCTCACAGTTTCAACATTTATCCGGTGCCATACAAGAAGAAGGACAAAACTTTTATCCCGAGGTACGGGCAGTTTTATACGACGGGCTAGACGAAAAGGAGGAAGGAGGCAAATTTATTTATTTATTTTGCCAGCTCTTTTTGTCTCCCCTTTGGTTTGTTTGCCAGCGTGTTTACGTAAAAAGTTAATCATGGATTTGGAAGAAACTGCAGACAGCTAGGCCTTGGACTAGAAACCAATTTTTGTTTGGAGAGGACAGAAATCCTGATCAATACTAAAATTCTGTTTAAATATTCATTTGTAAGGTTCATAAAAAATAACACTGTAACAAACTCTCTTGTTGCAGATGTCAACAAATATGGGACAAATACTTTTCTGCACAATACTGCTATTACTTAAAGTTACACAGGGAAGCACGGCTGGCACGACCAAAGTGAATAAGCAGGCCAGTACCACACAGATATCACATAGTACTACAGTAGGTGTGTCGACACTACCAGGTACTACTCACTCACCAGCTACCACAACAAATTTGAATAAGCAAGGTGGTACCACACAAATATCACAGAGTACTACAGCAGGTCTGACGGCAACGTCAGGTACTACTCAGCCACCAGCTACCACAACAGATGTCAATAAGCAGGCCAGTACCACACAGCTATCACGGAGTACTACAGTGAGTGCGGCGGCACCGCCAGGTAGTACTCAGCCACCAGCTACCACCACAAATGTCAGTAAGCAGTTTAGTACCACAAAGATATCGCCGAGTACTACAGCAGGTGTAACAACAGGACCAGGTACTACTCAGCCACCAGCTACCACAACAAAGGTCAATAAGAAGGGTAGTAACACACAGATATCACAGAGTACTGCAGCAGGTGTGAAAACAGGACCAGGTACTACTCAGCCACCAGTTACCACAACAAATGCCAATAAGCAGGGTAGTAACACACAGATATCACAGAATGCTGCAGCAGGTGTGACAACAGGTCCAGGTACTACTCAGCCACCAGCTACTATAACAAATGCCAATAAGCAGGGTGGTACCAAAGAGATATCACAGAGTGCTGCAGCAGGTGTGACAACAGAACCAGGTACTACTCAGCCACCAGCTTCCACAACAAATGCCACTAAGCAGGGTGGTACCACACAGATATCGCAGAGTACTGCAGCAAGTGTTACAACAGGACCAGGTACTACTCAGCCACCAGCTACCACAACAAATACCAATAAGCAGGGTAGTAACACACAGATATCACAGAGTACTGCAGCAGGTGTGACAACAGGACCAGGTACTACCCAGCCACCAGCTACCACAACAAATGCCAATAAGCAGGGTGGTACCACACATATATCACAGAGTGCTGCAGCAGGTGTGACAACAGGACCAGGTACTACTCAGCCACCAGCTACCACAATAAATGTCAATAAGCAGGGTAGTAACACACAGATATCACAGAGTACTGCAGCAGGTGTGACAACAGGACCAGGTACTACTCAACCACCAGCTACCACAACAAATACCAATAAGCAGGGTAGTAACACACAGATATCAGAGAGTACTACAGCAGGTGTGACAACAAGACCAGGTACTACTCAACCACCAGCTACCACAACAAATACCATTAAGCAGGGTAGTCCACCACAGATATCACAGAGTACTGCAGCAGGTGTGACAACAGGACCAGGTACTACTCAGCCACCAGCTACTACAACAAATGGCAATAAGCAGGGTGGTAGCACACAGATATCACAGAGTGCTGCAGCAGGTGTGACAACAAGACCAGGTACTACTCAGCCACCAGCTACCGAAACAGGTGCCAATAAACAGGGTAGTAACACACAGATATCACAGAGTATTGCAGCAGGTGTGACAACAGGACCAGGTATTAGTCTGCCACCAGCTACCACAACAAATGCCAATAAGCAGGGTAGTAAAACACAGATATCACAGAGTACTGCAGCAGGTGTGACAACAGGACCAGGTACTACTCAACCACCAGCTACCACCACAAATACCAATAAGCAGGGTAGTAACACACAGATATCACAGAGTACTGCAGCAGGTGTGACAACAGGACCAGGTACTACCCAGCCACCAGCTACCACAACAAATGCCAATAAGCAGGGTGGTACCACACATATATCACAGAGTGGTGCAGCAGGTGTGACAACAGGACCAGGTACTACTCAGCCACCAGCTACCACAATAAATGTCAATAAGCAGGGTAGTAACACACAGATATCACAGAATGCTGCAGCAGGTGTGACAACAGGACCAGGTACTACTCAACCACCAGCTACCACAACAAATACCAATAAGCAGGGTAGTAACACACAGATATCAGAGAGTACTACAGCAGGTGTGACAACAGGACCAGGTACTACTCAACCACCAGCTACCTCAACAAATGGTAATAACCAGGGTAGTAACACACAGATATCACAGAGTACTGCAGCAGGTGTGACAACAGGACCAGGAACTACTCAGCCACCAGCTACCACAATGAATGTCAATAAGCAGGGTAGTACCACACAGATATCACAGAGTACTGCAGCAGGTGTGACCGCAGGATCAGGTACTACTCAACCACCAGCTACCACAACAAATGGGAACAAGCAGGGTAGTAACACACAGATATCACAGAGTACTACAGCAGGTGTGACAACAAGACCAGGTACTACTCAACCACCAGCTACCACAACAAATGTCAATAAGCAGGCTAGTAACACACAGATATCACAGAGTACTACAGCAGGTGTGACAACAGGACCAGGTACTACTCAGCCACCAGCTACCACAACAAATGGCAATAAGCAGGGTAGTAACACTCACATATCACAGAGTGCTGCAGCAGGTGTAACAACAGGACCAGGTACTACTCAGTCACCAGCTACCACAATAAATGTCAATAAGCAGAGTAGTACCACACAGATATCACAGAGTACTGCAGCAGGTGCGACCGCAGGACCAGGTAATACTCAGCCACCAGCTACCACAACAAATGCCAATAAGCAGGGTAGTAACACACAGATATCACAGAGTGCTGCAGCAGGTGTGACAACAGGACCAGGTACTACTCAGCCACCAGCTACCACAACAAATGCCAATAAGCAGGGTAGTGCCACACAGATATCACAGATTACTACAGCAGGTGTGACAACAGGACCAGGTACTACTCAGTCACCAGCTACCACCACAAATGTCAATAAGCAGGGTGGTAGCACACAGATATCACAGAGTGCTGGAGCAGGTGTTACAACAGGAGCAGGAACTACTCAACCACCAGCTACCACAACAAATGCCAATAAGCAGGGAAGTAACACACAGATATCACAGAGTACTGCAGCAGGTGTGAAAACAGGACCAGGTACTACTCAGCCACCAGCTACCACCACAAATGTCAAAAAGCGGGGTGGTACCACACAGATATCACAGAGTACTGCAGCAGGTGTGACAACAGGACCAGGTACTACTCAGCCACCAGTTACTACAACAAATGGCAAAAAGCAGGGTGGTACCACACAGATATCACAGAGTACTGCAGCAGGTGTGACAACAGGACCAGGTACTACTCAGCCACCAGCTACCACAACAAATGCCAATAAGCAGGGTGGTACCACACAGATATCGCAGAGTACTGCAGCAGGTGTGACAACAGGACCAGGTACTACTCAGCCACCAGCTACCACAATAAATACCAATAAGCAGGCTAGTAACACACAGATATCACAGAGTGCTGCAGCAGGTGTTACAACAGGAGCAGGAACTACTCAACCACCAGCTACCACAACAAATGCCAATAAGCAGGGTAGTAACACACAGATATCACAGAGTACTGCAGCAGGTGTGACAACAGGACCAGGTACTACTCAGCCACCAGCTACCACAACAAATGCCAATAAGCAGGGTGGTAACACACAGATATCACAGAGTACTGCAGCAGGTGTGACAACAGGACCAGGTACTACTCAGCCACCAGCTACTACAACAAATGCCAATAAGCAGGGTGGTACCAAACAGATATCACAGAGTACTGCAGCAGGTGTGACAACAGGACCAGGTACTACTCAGTCACCAGCTACCACAATAAATGTCAATAAGCAGAGTAGTACCACACAGATATCACAGAGTACTGCAGCAGGTGCGACCGCAGGACCAGGTAATACTCAGCCACCAGCTACCACAACAAATGCCAATAAGCAGGGTAGTAACACACAGATATCACAGAGTGCTGCAGCAGGTGTGACAACAGGACCAGGTACTACTCAGCCACCAGCTACCACAACAAATGCCAATAAGCAGGGTAGTGCCACACAGATATCACAGATTACTACAGCAGGTGTGACAACAGGACCAGGTACTACTCAGTCACCAGCTACCACCACAAATGTCAATAAGCAGGGTGGTAGCACACAGATATCACAGAGTGCTGGAGCAGGTGTTACAACAGGAGCAGGAACTACTCAACCACCAGCTACCACAACAAATGCCAATAAGCAGGGAAGTAACACACAGATATCACAGAGTACTGCAGCAGGTGTGAAAACAGGACCAGGTACTACTCAGCCACCAGCTACAACCACAAATGTCAAAAAGCGGGGTGGTACCACACAGATATCACAGAGTACTGCAGCAGGTGTGACAACAGGACCAGGTACTACTCAGCCACCAGTTACTACAACAAATGGCAAAAAGCAGGGTGGTACCACACAGATATCACAGAGTACTGCAGCAGGTGTGACAACAGGACCAGGTACTACTCAGCCACCAGCTACCACAACAAATGCCAATAAGCAGGGTGGTACCACACAGATATCGCAGAGTACTGCAGCAGGTGTGACAACAGGACCAGGTACTACTCAGCCACCAGCTACCACAATAAATACCAATAAGCAGGCTAGTAACACACAGATATCACAGAGTGCTGCAGCAGGTGTTACAACAGGAGCAGGAACTACTCAACCACCAGCTACCACAACAAATGCCAATAAGCAGGGTAGTAACACACAGATATCACAGAGTACTGCAGCAGGTGTGACAACAGGACCAGGTACTACTCAGCCACCAGCTACCACAACAAATGCCAATAAGCAGGGTGGTACCACACAGATATCACAGAGTACTGCAGCAGGTGTGAAAACAGGACCAGGTACTACTCAGCCACCAGCTACCACAATAAATACCAATAAGCAGGCTAGTAACACACAGATATCACAGAGTGGTGCAGCAGGTGTGACAACAGGACCAGGTACTACTCAACCACCAGCTACCACAACAAATACCAATAAGCAGGGTAGTAACACACAGATATCAGAGAGTACTACAGCAGGTGTGACAACAAGACCAGGTACTACTCAACCACCAGCTACCACAATAAATGTCAATAAGCAGGGTAGTAACACACAGATATCACAGAGTACTGCAGCAGGTGTGAAAACAGGACCAGGTACTACTCAGCCACCAGCTACCACAACAAATACCAATAAGCAGGGTGGTACCACACAGATATCACAGAGTACTGCAGCAGGTGTGAAAACAGGACCAGGTACTACTCAGCCACCAGCTACCACAACAAATGCCAATAAGCAGGGTGGTACCACACAGATATCACAGAGTACTGCAGCAGGTGTGAAAACAGGACCAGGTACTACTCAGCCACCAGCTACCACAACAAATACCAATAAGCAGGGTAGTAACACACAGATATCACAGAGTACTGCAGCAGGTGTGACAACAGGACCAGGTACTACTCAACCACCAGCTACCACAACAAATACCAATAAGCAGGGTAGTAACACACAGATATCAGAGAGTACTACAGCAGGTGTGACAACAAGACCAGGTACTACTCAACCACCAGCTACCACAATAAATGTCAATAAGCAGGGTAGTAACACACAGATATCACAGAGTACTGCAGCAGGTGTGACAACAGGACCAGGTACTACTCAACCACCAGCTACCACAACAAATACCAATAAGCAGGGTAGTAACACACAGATATCAGAGAGTACTACAGCAGGTGTGACAACAAGACCAGGTACTACTCAACCACCAGCTACCACAACAAATACCATTAAGCAGGGTAGTAAAACACAGATATCACAGAGTACTGCAGCAGGTGTGACAACAGGACCAGGTACTACTCAGCCACCAGCTACTACAACAAATGGCAATAAGCAGGGTGGTAGCACACAGATATCACAGAGTGCTGCAGCAGGTGTGACAACAAGACCAGGTACTACTCAGCCACCAGCTACCGAAACAGGTGCCAATAAACAGGGTAGTAACACACAGATATCACAGAGTATTGCAGCAGGTGTGACAACAGGACCAGGTATTAGTCTGCCACCAGCTACCACAACAAATGCCAATAAGCAGGGTAGTAAAACACAGATATCACAGAGTACTGCAGCAGGTGTGACAACAGGACCAGGTACTACTCAACCACCAGCTACCACCACAAATACCAATAAGCAGGGTAGTAACACACAGATATCACAGAGTACTGCAGCAGGTGTGACAACAGGACCAGGTACTACCCAGCCACCAGCTACCACAACAAATGCCAATAAGCAGGGTGGTACCACACATATATCACAGAGTGGTGCAGCAGGTGTGACAACAGGACCAGGTACTACTCAGCCACCAGCTACCACAATAAATGTCAATAAGCAGGGTAGTAAGACACAGATATCACAGAATGCTGCAGCAGGTGTGACAACAGGACCAGGTACTACTCAACCACCAGCTACCACAACAAATACCAATAAGCAGGGTAGTAACACACAGATATCAGAGAGTACTACAGCAGGTGTGACAACAGGACCAGGTACTACTCAACCACCAGCTACCTCAACAAATGGTAATAACCAGGGTAGTAACACACAGATATCACAGAGTACTGCAGCAGGTGTGACCACAGGACCAGGAACTACTCAGCCACCAGCTACCACAATGAATGTCAATAAGCAGGGTAGTACCACACAGATATCACAGAGTACTGCAGCAGGTGTGACCGCAGGATCAGGTACTACTCAACCACCAGCTACCACAACAAATGGGAATAAGCAGGGTAGTAACACACAGATATCACAGAGTACTACAGCAGGTGTGACAACAAGACCAGGTACTACTCAACCACCAGCTACCACAACAAATGTCAATAAGCAGGCTAGTAACACACAGATATCACAGAGTACTACAGCAGGTGTGACAACAGGACCAGGTACTACTCAGCCACCAGCTACCACAACAAATGGCAATAAGCAGGGTAGTAACACTCAGATATCACAGAGTGCAGCAGCAGGTGTGACAACAGGACCAGGTACTACTCAGTCACCAGCTTCCACAATAAATGTCAATAAGCAGGGTAGTAACACTCAGATATCACAGAGTACTACAGGAGGTGTGACAACAGGACCAGGTATTACTCAGCCACCAGCTACCACAATAAATGTCAATAAGCAGAGTAGTACCACACAGATATCACAGAGTACTGCAGCAGGTGCGACCGCAGGACCAGGTACTACTCAGCCACCAGCTACCACAACAAATGCCAATAAGCAGGGTAGTAACACACAGATATCACAGAGTGCTGCAGCAGGTGTGACAACAGGACCAGGTACTACTCAGCCACCAGCTACCACAACAAATGCCAATAAGCAGGGTAGTGCCACACAGATATCACAGAGTACTACAGCAGGTGTGACAACAGGACCAGGTACTACTCATTCACCAGCTACCACCACAAATGTCAATAAGCAGGGTGCTAGCACACAGATATCACAGAGTGCTGGAGCAGGTGTTACAACAGGAGCAGGAACTACTCAACCACCAGCTACCACAACAAATGCCAATAAGCAGGGAAGTAACACACAGATATCACAGAGTACTGCAGCAGGTGTGACAACAGGACCAGGTACTACTCAGCCACCAGCTACCACCACAAATGTCAAAAAGCGGGGTGGTAGCACACAGATATCACAGAGTGGTGCAGCAGGTGTGACAACAGGACCAGGTACTACTCAGCCACCAGTTACTACAACAAATGGCAAAAAGCAGGGTGGTACCACACAGATATCACAGAGTACTGCAGCAGGTGTGACAACAGGACCAGGTACTACTCAGCCACCAGCTACCACAACAAATGCCAATAAGCAGGGTGGTACCACACAGATATCACAGAGTACTGCAGCAGGTGTGACAACAGGACCAGGTACTACTCAGCCACCAGCTACCACAATAAATACCAATAAGCAGGCTAGTAACACACAGATATCACAGAGTGCTGCAGCAGGTGTTACAACAGGAGCAGGAACTACTCAACCACCAGCTACCACAACAAATGCCAATAAGCAGGGTAGTAACACACAGATATCACAGAGTACTGCAGCAGGTGTGACAACAGGACCAGGTACTACTCAGCCACCAGCTACCACAACAAATGCCAATAAGCAGGGTGGTACCACACAGATATCACAGAGTACTGCAGCAGGTGTGACAACAGGACCAGGTACTACTCAGCCACCAGCTACCACAATAAATACCAATACGCAGGCTAGTAACACACAGATATCACAGAGTGGTGCAGCAGGTGTGACAACAGGACCAGGAACTACTCAACCACCAGCTACCACAACAAATGCCAATAAGCAGGCTAGTAACACATAGATATCACAGAATGCTGCAGCAGGTGTGACAACAGGACCAGGTACTACTCAGCCACCAGCTACTACAACAAATGCCAATAAGCAGGGTGGTACCACACAGATATCACAGAATGCTGTAGCAGGTGTGACAACAGGACCAGGTACTACTCAGCCACCAGCTACCACAACAAATGCCAATAAGGAGGGTGGTACCACACAGATATCACAGAGTACTGCAGCAGGTGTGACAACAGGACCAGGTACTACTCAGCCACCAGCTAACACCACAAATGCCAATAAGCAGGGTGGTACCACACAGATATCACAGAGTACTGCAGCAGGTGTGACAACAGGACCAGGAAGTACTCAACCACCAGCTACCACAACAAATGCCAATAAGGAGGCTAGTAACACACAGATATCACAGAGTACTGCAGCAGGTGTGACAACAGGACCAGGTATTACTCAGCCACCAGCTACCACAACAAATGGCAATAAGCAGGGTAGTAACACTCAGATATCACAGATTGCTGCAGCAGGTGTGACAACATGACCAGGTACTACTCAGTCACCAGCTTCCACAATAAATGTCAATAAGCAGGGTAGTAACACTCAGATATCACAGAGTACTACAGCAGGTGTGACAACAGGACCAGGTAGTACTCAGCCACCAGCTACCACAATGAATGTCAATAAGCAGAGTAGTACCACACAGATATCACAGAGTGCTGCAGCAGGTGTGACAACAGGACCAGGTACTACTCAGCCACCAGCTACCACAACAAATGCCAATAAGCAGGGTATTAACACACAGATATCACAGAATGCTGCAGCAGGTGTGACAAGAAGACCAGGTACTACTCAGCCACCAGCTACCACAATGAATGTCAATAAGCAGGGTGGTAGCACACAGATATCACAGAGTACTGCAGCAGGTGTGACAACAGGACCAGGTACTACTCAGCCACCAGCTACTACAACAAATGGCAATAAGCAGGGTGTTAGCACACAGATATCACAGAGTGCTGCAGCAGGTGTTACAACAGGAGCAGGAACTACTCAACCACCAGCTACCACAACAAATGCCAATAAGCAGGCTAGTAACACACAGATATCACAGAGTACTGCAGCAGGTGTGACAACAGGACCAGGTACTACTCAGCCACCAGCTACCACAACAAATGCCAATAAGCAGGGTGGTACCACACAGATATCACAGAGTACTGCAGCAGGTGTGACAACAGGACCAGGTACTACTCAGCCACCAGCTACCACAATAAATACCAATAAGCAGGCTAGTAACACACAGATATCAGAGTGCTGCAGCAGGTGTGACAACAGGACCAGGAACTACTTAACCACCAGCTACCACAACAAATGCCAATAAGCAGGGTAGTAACACACACATATCACAGAATGCTGCAGCAGGTGTGACAACAGGACCAGGTACTACTCAGCCACCAGCTACTACAACAAATGCCAATAAGCAGGGTGGTACCACACAGATATCACAGAGTGCTGCAGCAGGTGTGACAACAGGACCAGGTACTACTCAGTCACCAGCTTCCACAATAAATGTCAATAAGCAGGGTAGTAACACTCAGATATCACAGAGTACTACAGCAGGTGTGACAACAGGACCAGGTACTACTCAGCCACCAGCTACCACAATAAATGTCAATAAGCAGAGTAGTACCACACATATATCACAGAGTACTGCAGCAGGTGTGACAACAGGACCAGGAAGTACTCAACCACCAGCTACCACAACAAATGCCAATAAGCAGGCTAGTAACACACAGATATCACAGAGTACTGCAGCAGGTGTGACAACAGGACCAGGTATTACTCAGCCACCAGCTACCACAACAAATGGCAATAAGCAGGGTAGTAACACACAGATATCACAGAGTACTGCAGCAGGTGTGACAACAGGACCAGGTACTACTCAGCCACCAGCTACCACAACAAATGCCAATAAGCAGGGTGGTACCACACAGATATCACAGAGTACTGCAGCAGGTGTGACAACAGGACCAGGTACTACTCAGCCACCAGCTACCACAATAAATACCAATACGCAGGCTAGTAACACACAGATATCACAGAGTGGTGCAGCAGGTGTGACAACAGGACCAGGAACTACTCAACCACCAGCTACCACAACAAATGCCAATAAGCAGGCTAGTAACACATAGATATCACAGAATGCTGCAGCAGGTGTGACAACAGGACCAGGTACTACTCAGCCACCAGCTACTACAACAAATGCCAATAAGCAGGGTGGTACCACACAGATATCACAGAATGCTGCAGCAGGTGTGACAACAGGACCAGGTACTACTCAGCCACCAGCTACCACAACAAATGCCAATAAGGAGGGTGGTACCACACAGATATCACAGAGTACTGCAGCAGGTGTGACAACAGGACCAGGTATTACTCAGCCACCAGCTACCACAACAAATGGCAATAAGCAGGGTAGTAACACTCAGATATCACAGAGTACTGCAGCAGGTGTGACAACAGGACCAGGTACTACTCAGCCACCAGCTAACACCACAAATGCCAATAAGCAGGGTGGTACCACACAGATATCACAGAGTACTGCAGCAGGTGTGACAACAGGACCAGGAAGTACTCAACCACCAGCTACCACAACAAATGCCAATAAGGAGGCTAGTAACACACAGATATCACAGAGTACTGCAGCAGGTGTGACAACAGGACCAGGTATTACTCAGCCACCAGCTACCACAACAAATGGCAATAAGCAGGGTAGTAACACTCAGATATCACAGATTGCTGCAGCAGGTGTGACAACATGACCAGGTACTACTCAGTCACCAGCTTCCACAATAAATGTCAATAAGCAGGGTAGTAACACTCAGATATCACAGAGTACTACAGCAGGTGTGACAACAGGACCAGGTAGTACTCAGCCACCAGCTACCACAATGAATGTCAATAAGCAGAGTAGTACCACACAGATATCACAGAGTGCTGCAGCAGGTGTGACAACAGGACCAGGTACTACTCAGCCACCAGCTACCACAACAAATGCCAATAAGCAGGGTATTAACACACAGATATCACAGAATGCTGCAGCAGGTGTGACAAGAAGACCAGGTACTACTCAGCCACCAGCTACCACAATGAATGTCAATAAGCAGGGTGGTAGCACACAGATATCACAGAGTACTGCAGCAGGTGTGACAACAGGACCAGGTACTACTCAGCCACCAGCTACTACAACAAATGGCAATAAGCAGGGTGTTAGCACACAGATATCACAGAGTGCTGCAGCAGGTGTTACAACAGGAGCAGGAACTACTCAACCACCAGCTACCACAACAAATGCCAATAAGCAGGCTAGTAACACACAGATATCACAGAGTACTGCAGCAGGTGTGACAACAGGACCAGGTACTACTCAGCCACCAGCTACCACAACAAATGCCAATAAGCAGGGTGGTACCACACAGATATCACAGAGTACTGCAGCAGGTGTGACAACAGGACCAGGTACTACTCAGCCACCAGCTACCACAATAAATACCAATAAGCAGGCTAGTAACACACAGATATCAGAGTGCTGCAGCAGGTGTGACAACAGGACCAGGAACTACTTAACCACCAGCTACCACAACAAATGCCAATAAGCAGGGTAGTAACACACACATATCACAGAATGCTGCAGCAGGTGTGACAACAGGACCAGGTACTACTCAGCCACCAGCTACTACAACAAATGCCAATAAGCAGGGTGGTACCACACAGATATCACAGAGTGCTGCAGCAGGTGTGACAACAGGACCAGGTACTACTCAGTCACCAGCTTCCACAATAAATGTCAATAAGCAGGGTAGTAACACTCAGATATCACAGAGTACTACAGCAGGTGTGACAACAGGACCAGGTACTACTCAGCCACCAGCTACCACAATAAATGTCAATAAGCAGAGTAGTACCACACATATATCACAGAGTACTGCAGCAGGTGTGACAACAGGACCAGGAAGTACTCAACCACCAGCTACCACAACAAATGCCAATAAGCAGGCTAGTAACACACAGATATCACAGAGTACTGCAGCAGGTGTGACAACAGGACCAGGTATTACTCAGCCACCAGCTACCACAACAAATGGCAATAAGCAGGGTAGTTACACTCAGATATGACAGAGTGCTGCAGCAGGTGTGACAACAGGACCAGGTACTACTCAGTCACCAGCTTCCACAATAAATGTCAATAAGCAGGGTAGTAACACTCAGATATCACAGAGTACTACAGCAGGTGTGACAACAGGACCAGGTACTACTCAGCCACCAGCTACCACAATAAATGTCAATAAGCAGAGTAGTACCACACAGATATCACAGAGTACTGCAGCAGGTGCAACCGCAGGACCAGGTACTACTCAGCCACCAGCTTCCACAATAAATGCCAATAAGCAGGGTAGAAACACACAGATATCACAGAGTGCTGCAGCAGGTGTGACAACAGGACCAGGTACTACTCAACAACCAGCTACCACTACAAATGCCAATAAGGAGGGTGGTACCACACAGATATCACAGAGTACTACAGCAGGTGTGACAACAGGACCAGGTACTACTCAGCCACCAGCTACCACAACAAATACCAATAAGCAGGGTAGTAACACACAGATATCACAGAATGCTGCAGCAGGTGTGACAACAGGACCAGGTACTACTCAGCCACCAGCTACTACAACAAATGGCTATAAGCAGGGTAGTAACACTCAGATACCACAAAGTACAGCAGCAGGTGTGACAACAGGACCAGGTACTACTCAGTCAGCAGCTTCCACAATAAATGTCAATAAGCAGGGTAGTAACACTCAGATATCACAGAGTACTACAGCAGGTGTGATAACAGGACCAGGTACTACTCAGCCACCAGCTACCACTATAAATGTCAATAAGCAGAGTAGTACCACACAGATATCACAGAGTACTGCAGCAGGTGTGACCGCAGGACCAGGTACTACTCAGCCACCAGCTACCACAACAAATGCCAATAAGCAGGGTAGTACCACACAGATGTCACAGAATACTACAGCAGGTGTGACAACAGGAGCAGGAACTACTCAACCACCAGCTACCACAACAAATGCCAATAAGCAGGCTAGTAACACACAGATATCACAGAGTACTGCAGCAGGTGTGACAACAGGACCAGGTACTACTCAGCCACCAGCTACCACAACAAATGCCAATAAGCAGGGTGGTACCACACAGATATCACAGAGTACTGCAGCAGGTGTGACAACAGGACCAGGTACTACTCAGCCACCAGCTACCACAATAAATACCAATAAGCAGGCTAGTAACACACAGATATCAGAGTGCTGCAGCAGGTGTGACAACAGGACCAGGAACTACTTAACCACCAGCTACCACAACAAATGCCAATAAGCAGGGTAGTAACACACACATATCACAGAATGCTGCAGCAGGTGTGACAACAGGACCAGGTACTACTCAGCCACCAGCTACTACAACAAATGCCAATAAGCAGGGTGGTACCACACAGATATCACAGAGTGCTGCAGCAGGTGTGACAACAGGACCAGGTACTACTCAGTCACCAGCTTCCACAATAAATGTCAATAAGCAGGGTAGTAACACTCAGATATCACAGAGTACTACAGCAGGTGTGACAACAGGACCAGGTACTACTCAGCCACCAGCTACCACAATAAATGTCAATAAGCAGAGTAGTACCACACATATATCACAGAGTACTGCAGCAGGTGTGACAACAGGACCAGGAAGTACTCAACCACCAGCTACCACAACAAATGCCAATAAGCAGGCTAGTAACACACAGATATCACAGAGTACTGCAGCAGGTGTGACAACAGGACCAGGTATTACTCAGCCACCAGCTACCACAACAAATGGCAATAAGCAGGGTAGTTACACTCAGATATGACAGAGTGCTGCAGCAGGTGTGACAACAGGACCAGGTACTACTCAGTCACCAGCTTCCACAATAAATGTCAATAAGCAGGGTAGTAACACTCAGATATCACAGAGTACTACAGCAGGTGTGACAACAGGACCAGGTACTACTCAGCCACCAGCTACCACAATAAATGTCAATAAGCAGAGTAGTACCACACAGATATCACAGAGTACTGCAGCAGGTGCAACCGCAGGACCAGGTACTACTCAGCCACCAGCTTCCACAATAAATGCCAATAAGCAGGGTAGAAACACACAGATATCACAGAGTGCTGCAGCAGGTGTGACAACAGGACCAGGTACTACTCAACAACCAGCTACCACTACAAATGCCAATAAGGAGGGTGGTACCACACAGATATCACAGAGTACTACAGCAGGTGTGACAACAGGACCAGGTACTACTCAGCCACCAGCTACCACAACAAATACCAATAAGCAGGGTAGTAACACACAGATATCACAGAATGCTGCAGCAGGTGTGACAACAGGACCAGGTACTACTCAGCCACCAGCTACTACAACAAATGGCTATAAGCAGGGTAGTAACACTCAGATACCACAAAGTACAGCAGCAGGTGTGACAACAGGACCAGGTACTACTCAGTCAGCAGCTTCCACAATAAATGTCAATAAGCAGGGTAGTAACACTCAGATATCACAGAGTACTACAGCAGGTGTGATAACAGGACCAGGTACTACTCAGCCACCAGCTACCACTATAAATGTCAATAAGCAGAGTAGTACCACACAGATATCACAGAGTACTGCAGCAGGTGTGACCGCAGGACCAGGTACTACTCAGCCACCAGCTACCACAACAAATGCCAATAAGCAGGGTAGTACCACACAGATGTCACAGAATACTACAGCAGGTGTGACAACAGGACCAGGTACTACTCAGCCACTAGCTACCACAAGAAATGTCAATAAAAAGGCTAGTACCACACAGATATCACAGAATGCTGCAGCAGGTGTGACAACAGGGCCAGGTACTACTCAGTCACCAGCTACCACCACAAATGTCAATAAGCAGGGTGGTAGCACACAGATATCACAGAGTGCTGCAGCGGGTGTTACAACAGGAGCAGGAACTACTCAACCACCAGCTACCACAACAAATGCCAAAAAGCAGGCTAGTAACACACAGATATCACAGAGTACTGCAGCAGGTGTGACAACAGGACCAGGTACTACTCAGCCACCAGCTACTACAACAAATGGCAATAAGCAGGATGTTAGCACACAGATATCACAGAGTGCTGCAGGAGGTGTTACAACTGGAGCAGGAACTACTCAACCACCAGCTACCACAACAAATGTCAATAAGCAGGCTAGTAACACACAGATATCACAGAGTACTGCAGCAGGTGTGACAACAGGACCAGGTACTACTCAGCCACCAGCTACCACAACAAATGCCAATAAGCAGGGTGGTACCACACAGATATCACAGAGTACTGCAGCAGGTGTGACAACAGGACCAGGTACTACTCAGCCACCAGCTACCACAATAAATACCAATAAGCAGGCTAGTAACACACAGATATCAGAGTGCTGCAGCAGGTGTGACAACAGGACCAGGAACTACTCAACCACCAGCTACCACAACAAATGCCAATAAGCAGGGTAGTAACACACAGATATCACAGAATGCTGCAGCAGGTGTGACAACAGGACCAGGTACTACTCAGCCACCAGCTACTACAACAAATGCCAATAAGCAGGGTGGTACCACACAGATATCACAGAGTGCTGCAGCAGGTGTGACAACAGGACCAGGTACTACTCAGTCACCAGCTTCCACAATAAATGTCAATAAGCAGGGTAGTAACACTCAGATATCACAGAGTACTACAGCAGGTGTGACAACCGGACCAGGTACTACTCAGCCACCAGCTACCACAATAAATGTCAATAAGCAGAGTAGTACCACACATATATCACAGAGTACTGCAGCAGGTGTGACAACAGCACCAGGTACTACTCAACCACCAGCTACCACTACAAATGCCAATAAGGAGGGTGGTACCACACAGATATCACAGAGTACTACAGCAGGTGTGACAACAGGACCAGGTACTACTCAACCACCAGCTACCACAACAAATACCAATAAGCAGAGGAGTAACACACAGATATCACAGAATGCTGCAGCAGGTGTGACAACAGGACCAGGTACTACTCAGCCACCAGCTACTACAACAAATGGCTATAAGCAGGGTAGTAACACTCAGATACCACAAAGTACAGCAGCAGGTGTGACAACAGGACCAGGTACTACTCAGTCAGCAGCTTCCACAATAAATGTCAATAAGCAGGGTAGTAACACTCAGATATCACAGAGTACTACAGCAGGTGTGATAACAGGACCAGGTACTACTCAGCCACCAGCTACCACTATAAATGTCAATAAGCAGAGTAGTACCACACAGATATCACAGAGTACTGCAGCAGGTGTGACCGCAGGACCAGGTACTACTCAGCCACCAGCTACCACAACAAATGCCAATAAGCAGGGTAGTACCACACAGATGTCACAGAGTACTACAGCAGGTGTGACAACAGGACCAGGTACTACTCAGCCACTAGCTACCACAAGAAATGTCAATAAAAAGGCTAGTACCACACAGATATCACAGAATGCTGCAGCAGGTGTGACAACAGGGCCAGGTACTACTCAGTCACCAGCTACCACCACAAATGTCAATAAGCAGGGTGGTAGCACACAGATATCACAGAGTGCTGCAGCGGGTGTTACAACAGGAGCAGGAACTACTCAACCACCAGCTACCACAACAAATGCCAAAAAGCAGGCTAGTAACACACAGATATCACAGAGTACTGCAGCAGGTGTGACAACAGGACCAGGTACTACTCAGCCACCAGCTACCACAACAAATGCCAATAAACAGGGTGGTACCACACAGATATCACAGAGTACTGCAGCAGGTGTGACAACAGGACCAGGTACTACTCAGCCACCAGCTACCACAATAAATACCAATAAGCAGGCTAGTAACACACAGATATCAGAGTGCTGCAGCAGGTGTGACAACAGGACCAGGAACTACTCAACCACCAGCTACCACAACAAATGCCAATAAGCAGGGTAGTAACACACAGATATCACAGAATGCTGCAGCAGGTGTGACAACAGGACCAGGTACTACTCAGCCACCAGCTACTACAACAAATGCCAATAAGCAGGGTGGTACCACACAGATATCACAGAGTGCTGCAGCAGGTGTGACAACAGGACCAGGTACTACTCAGTCACCAGCTTCCACAATAAATGTCAATAAGCAGGGTAGTGACACTCAGATATCACAGAGTACTACAGCAGGTGTGACAACAGGACCAGGTACTACTCAGCCACCAGCTACCACAATAAATGTCAATAAGCAGATTAGTACCACACATATATAACAGAGTACTGCAGCAGGTGTGACAACAGGACCAGGAAGTACTCAACCACCAGCTACCACAACAAATGCCAATAAGCAGGCTAGTAACACACAGATATCACAGAGTACTGCAGCAGGTGTGACAACAGGACCAGGTATTACTCAGCCACCAGCTACCACAACAAATGGCAATAAGCAGGGTAGTTACACTCAGATATCACAGAGTGCTGCAGCAGGTGTGACAACAGGACCAGGTACTACTCAGTCACCAGCTTCCACAATAAATGTCAATAAGCAGGGTAGTAACACTCAGATATCACAGAGTACTACAGCAGGTGTGACAACAGGACCAGGTACTACTCAGCCACCAGCTACCACAATAAATGTCAATAAGCAGAGTAGTACCACACAGATATCACAGAGTACTGCAGCAGGTGCAACCGCAGGACCAGGTACTACTCAGCCACCAGCTTCCACAATAAATGCCAATAAGCAGGGTAGAAACACACAGATATCACAGAGTGCTGCAGCAGGTGTGACAACAGCACCAGGTACTACTCAACCACCAGCTACCACTACAAATGGCAATAAGGAGGGTGGTACCACACAGATATCACAGAGTACTACAGCAGGTGTGACAACAGGACCAGGTACTACTCAACCACCAGCTACCACAACAAATACCAATAAGCAGGGTAGTAACACACAGATATCACAGAGTGCTGCAGCAGGTGTGACAACAGGACCAGGCACTACTCAGCCACCAGCTACTACAACAAATGGCTATAAGCAGGGTAGTAACACTCAGATACCACAAAGTACAGCAGCAGGTGTGACAACAGGACCAGGTACTACTCAGCCACCAGCTACCACCACAAATGTCAAAAAGCAGGGTGGTACCACTCAGATATCACAGAGTACTACAGCAGGTGTGATAACAGGACCAGGTACTACTCAGCCACCAGCTACCACTATAAATGTCAATAAGCAGAGTAGTACCACACAGATATCACAGAGTACTGCAGCAGGTGTGACCGCAGGACCAGGTACTACTCAGCCACCAGCTACCACAACAAATGCCAATAAGCAGGGTAGTACCACACAGATGTCACAGAGTACTACAGCAGGTGTGACAACAGGACCAGGTACTACTCAGCCACTAGCTACCACAAGAAATGTCAATAAAAAGGCTAGTACCACACAGATATCACAGAATGCTGCAGCAGGTGTGACAACAGGGCCAGGTACTACTCAGTCACCAGCTACCACCACAAATGTCAATAAGCAGGGTGGTAGCACACAGATATCACAGAGTGCTGCAGCAGGTGTGACAACAGGACCAGGAACTACTTAACCACCAGCTACCACAACAAATGCCAATAAGCAGGGTAGTAACACACACATATCACAGAATGCTGCAGCAGGTGTGACAACAGGACCAGGTACTACTCAGCCACCAGCTACTACAACAAATGCCAATAAGCAGGGTGGTACCACACAGATATCACAGAGTGCTGCAGCAGGTGTGACAACAGGACCAGGTACTACTCAGTCACCAGCTTCCACAATAAATGTCAATAAGCAGGGTAGTAACACTCAGATATCACAGAGTACTACAGCAGGTGTGACAACAGGACCAGGTACTACTCAGCCACCAGCTACCACAATAAATGTCAATAAGCAGAGTAGTACCACACATATATCACAGAGTACTGCAGCAGGTGTGACAACAGGACCAGGAAGTACTCAACCACCAGCTACCACAACAAATGCCAATAAGCAGGCTAGTAACACACAGATATCACAGAGTACTGCAGCAGGTGTGACAACAGGACCAGGTATTACTCAGCCACCAGCTACCACAACAAATGGCAATAAGCAGGGTAGTTACACTCAGATATGACAGAGTGCTGCAGCAGGTGTGACAACAGGACCAGGTACTACTCAGTCACCAGCTTCCACAATAAATGTCAATAAGCAGGGTAGTAACACTCAGATATCACAGAGTACTACAGCAGGTGTGACAACAGGACCAGGTACTACTCAGCCACCAGCTACCACAATAAATGTCAATAAGCAGAGTAGTACCACACAGATATCACAGAGTACTGCAGCAGGTGCAACCGCAGGACCAGGTACTACTCAGCCACCAGCTTCCACAATAAATGCCAATAAGCAGGGTAGAAACACACAGATATCACAGAGTGCTGCAGCAGGTGTGACAACAGGACCAGGTACTACTCAACAACCAGCTACCACTACAAATGCCAATAAGGAGGGTGGTACCACACAGATATCACAGAGTACTACAGCAGGTGTGACAACAGGACCAGGTACTACTCAGCCACCAGCTACCACAACAAATACCAATAAGCAGGGTAGTAACACACAGATATCACAGAATGCTGCAGCAGGTGTGACAACAGGACCAGGTACTACTCAGCCACCAGCTACTACAACAAATGGCTATAAGCAGGGTAGTAACACTCAGATACCACAAAGTACAGCAGCAGGTGTGACAACAGGACCAGGTACTACTCAGTCAGCAGCTTCCACAATAAATGTCAATAAGCAGGGTAGTAACACTCAGATATCACAGAGTACTACAGCAGGTGTGATAACAGGACCAGGTACTACTCAGCCACCAGCTACCACTATAAATGTCAATAAGCAGGGTAGTACCACACAGATATCACAGAGTACTGCAGCAGGTGTGACCGCAGGACCAGGTACTACTCAGCCACCAGCTACCACAACAAATGCCAATAAGCAGGGTAGTACCACACAGATGTCACAGAATACTACAGCAGGTGTGACAACAGGACCAGGTACTACTCAGCCACTAGCTACCACAAGAAATGTCAATAAAAAGTCTAGTACCACACAGATATCACAGAATGCTGCAGCAGTTGTGACAACAGGGCCAGGTACTACTCAGTCACCAGCTACCACCACAAATGTCAATAAGCAGGGTGGTAGCACACAGATATCACAGAGTGCTGCAGCGGGTGTTACAACAGGAGCAGGAACTACTCAACCACCAGCTACCACAACAAATGCCAAAAAGCAGGCTAGTAACACACAGATATCACAGAGTACTGCAGCAGGTGTGACAACAGGACCAGGTACTACTCAGCCACCAGCTACTACAACAAATGGCAATAAGCAGGATGTTAGCACACAGATATCACAGAGTGCTGCAGGAGGTGTTACAACTGGAGCAGGAACTACTCAACCACCAGCTACCACAACAAATGTCAATAAGCAGGCTAGTAACACACAGATATCACAGAGTACTGCAGCAGGTGTGACAACAGGACCAGGTACTACTCAGCCACCAGCTACCACAACAAATGCCAATAAGCAGGGTGGTACCACACAGATATCACAGAGTACTGCAGCAGGTGTGACAACAGGACCAGGTACTACTCAGCCACCAGCTACCACAATAAATACCAATAAGCAGGCTAGTAACACACAGATATCAGAGTGCTGCAGCAGGTGTGACAACAGGACCAGGAACTACTCAACCACCAGCTACCACAACAAATGCCAATAAGCAGGGTAGTAACACACAGATATCACAGAATGCTGCAGCAGGTGTGACAACAGGACCAGGTACTACTCAGCCACCAGCTACTACAACAAATGCCAATAAGCAGGGTGGTACCACACAGATATCACAGAGTGCTGCAGCAGGTGTGACAACAGGACCAGGTACTACTCAGTCACCAGCTTCCACAATAAATGTCAATAAGCAGGGTAGTAACACTCAGATATCACAGAGTACTACAGCAGGTGTGACAACCGGACCAGGTACTACTCAGCCACCAGCTACCACAATAAATGTCAATAAGCAGAGTAGTACCACACATATATCACAGAGTACTGCAGCAGGTGTGACAACAGCACCAGGTACTACTCAACCACCAGCTACCACTACAAATGCCAATAAGGAGGGTGGTACCACACAGATATCACAGAGTACTACAGCAGGTGTGACAACAGGACCAGGTACTACTCAACCACCAGCTACCACAACAAATACCAATAAGCAGAGGAGTAACACACAGATATCACAGAATGCTGCAGCAGGTGTGACAACAGGACCAGGTACTACTCAGCCACCAGCTACTACAACAAATGGCTATAAGCAGGGTAGTAACACTCAGATACCACAAAGTACAGCAGCAGGTGTGACAACAGGACCAGGTACTACTCAGTCAGCAGCTTCCACAATAAATGTCAATAAGCAGGGTAGTAACACTCAGATATCACAGAGTACTACAGCAGGTGTGATAACAGGACCAGGTACTACTCAGCCACCAGCTACCACTATAAATGTCAATAAGCAGAGTAGTACCACACAGATATCACAGAGTACTGCAGCAGGTGTGACCGCAGGACCAGGTACTACTCAGCCACCAGCTACCACAACAAATGCCAATAAGCAGGGTAGTACCACACAGATGTCACAGAGTACTACAGCAGGTGTGACAACAGGACCAGGTACTACTCAGCCACTAGCTACCACAAGAAATGTCAATAAAAAGGCTAGTACCACACAGATATCACAGAATGCTGCAGCAGGTGTGACAACAGGGCCAGGTACTACTCAGTCACCAGCTACCACCACAAATGTCAATAAGCAGGGTGGTAGCACACAGATATCACAGAGTGCTGCAGCGGGTGTTACAACAGGAGCAGGAACTACTCAACCACCAGCTACCACAACAAATGCCAAAAAGCAGGCTAGTAACACACAGATATCACAGAGTACTGCAGCAGGTGTGACAACAGGACCAGGTACTACTCAGCCACCAGCTACCACAACAAATGCCAATAAACAGGGTGGTACCACACAGATATCACAGAGTACTGCAGCAGGTGTGACAACAGGACCAGGTACTACTCAGCCACCAGCTACCACAATAAATACCAATAAGCAGGCTAGTAACACACAGATATCAGAGTGCTGCAGCAGGTGTGACAACAGGACCAGGAACTACTCAACCACCAGCTACCACAACAAATGCCAATAAGCAGGGTAGTAACACACAGATATCACAGAATGCTGCAGCAGGTGTGACAACAGGACCAGGTACTACTCAGCCACCAGCTACTACAACAAATGCCAATAAGCAGGGTGGTACCACACAGATATCACAGAGTGCTGCAGCAGGTGTGACAACAGGACCAGGTACTACTCAGTCACCAGCTTCCACAATAAATGTCAATAAGCAGGGTAGTGACACTCAGATATCACAGAGTACTACAGCAGGTGTGACAACAGGACCAGGTACTACTCAGCCACCAGCTACCACAATAAATGTCAATAAGCAGATTAGTACCACACATATATAACAGAGTACTGCAGCAGGTGTGACAACAGGACCAGGAAGTACTCAACCACCAGCTACCACAACAAATGCCAATAAGCAGGCTAGTAACACACAGATATCACAGAGTACTGCAGCAGGTGTGACAACAGGACCAGGTATTACTCAGCCACCAGCTACCACAACAAATGGCAATAAGCAGGGTAGTTACACTCAGATATCACAGAGTGCTGCAGCAGGTGTGACAACAGGACCAGGTACTACTCAGTCACCAGCTTCCACAATAAATGTCAATAAGCAGGGTAGTAACACTCAGATATCACAGAGTACTACAGCAGGTGTGACAACAGGACCAGGTACTACTCAGCCACCAGCTACCACAATAAATGTCAATAAGCAGAGTAGTACCACACAGATATCACAGAGTACTGCAGCAGGTGCAACCGCAGGACCAGGTACTACTCAGCCACCAGCTTCCACAATAAATGCCAATAAGCAGGGTAGAAACACACAGATATCACAGAGTGCTGCAGCAGGTGTGACAACAGCACCAGGTACTACTCAACCACCAGCTACCACTACAAATGGCAATAAGGAGGGTGGTACCACACAGATATCACAGAGTACTACAGCAGGTGTGACAACAGGACCAGGTACTACTCAACCACCAGCTACCACAACAAATACCAATAAGCAGGGTAGTAACACACAGATATCACAGAGTGCTGCAGCAGGTGTGACAACAGGACCAGGCACTACTCAGCCACCAGCTACTACAACAAATGGCTATAAGCAGGGTAGTAACACTCAGATACCACAAAGTACAGCAGCAGGTGTGACAACAGGACCAGGTACTACTCAGCCACCAGCTACCACCACAAATGTCAAAAAGCAGGGTGGTACCACTCAGATATCACAGAGTACTACAGCAGGTGTGATAACAGGACCAGGTACTACTCAGCCACCAGCTACCACTATAAATGTCAATAAGCAGAGTAGTACCACACAGATATCACAGAGTACTGCAGCAGGTGTGACCGCAGGACCAGGTACTACTCAGCCACCAGCTACCACAACAAATGCCAATAAGCAGGGTAGTACCACACAGATGTCACAGAGTACTACAGCAGGTGTGACAACAGGACCAGGTACTACTCAGCCACTAGCTACCACAAGAAATGTCAATAAAAAGGCTAGTACCACACAGATATCACAGAATGCTGCAGCAGGTGTGACAACAGGGCCAGGTACTACTCAGTCACCAGCTACCACCACAAATGTCAATAAGCAGGGTGGTAGCACACAGATATCACAGAGTGCTGCAGCGGGTGTTACAACAGGACCAGGGACTACTCAACCACCAGCTACCACAATAAATGCCAATAAGCAGGGTAGTAACACACAGATATCACCGAGTACTGCAGCAGGTGTGACAACAGGACCAGGTACTACTCAGCCACCAGCTACTACAATAAATGTCAATAAGCAGGCTAGTAACACACAGATATCACAGAGTGCTGCAGCAGGTGTGACAACAGGACCAGATACTACTCAGCCACCAGCTACCGCCAGAAATGTCAATAAGCAGGGTGGTAGCACACAGATATCACAGAGTGCTGCAGCAGGTGTGACAACAGGACCAGGAACTACTCAACCACCAGCTACCACAACAAATGCCAATAAGCAGGGTAGTAACACACAGATATCACAGAGTACTACAGCAGGTGTGACAACAGGACCAAGTACTACTCAGCCACCAGCTACCACAACAAATGGCAATAAGCAGGGTAGTAACACTCAGATATCACAAAGGACAGCAGCAGGTGTGACAACAGGACCAGGTACTACTCAGTCAGCAGCTTCCACAATAAATGTCAATAAGCAGGGTAGTAACACTCAGATATCACAGAGTACTACAGCAGGTGTGACAACAGGACCAGGTACTACACAGCCACCAGCTACCACCACAAATGTCAATAAGCAGGGTGGTAGCACACAGATATCACAGAGTGCTGCAGCAGGTGTGACAACAGGACCAGGAACTACTCAACCACCAGCTACCACAATAAATGTCAATAAGCAGGGTAGTAACACACAGATATCACAGAATGCTGCAGCAGGTGTGACAACAGGACCAGGTACTACTCAGCCACCAGCTACTACAACAAATGCCAATAAGCAGGGTGGTACTACACAGATATCACAGAGTACTGCAGCAGGTGTGGCAACAGGACCAGGTACTACTCAGCCACCAGCTACCACAACAAATGTCAATAAGCAGGGTAGTAACACACAGATATCACAGAATGCTGCAGCAGGTGTGACAACAGGACCAGGTACTACTCAGCCACCAGCTACTACAACAAATGCCAATAAGCAGGGTAGTACCACACAGATATCACAGAGTACTGCAGCAGGTGTGACAACAGGACCAGGTACTACTCAGCCACTAGCTACCACAATAAATGTCAATAAGCAGGCTAATACCACACAGATATCACAGAGTGCTGCAGCAGGTGTGACAACAGGACCAGGTACTACTCAACCACCAGCTACCACCACAAATGTCAATAAGCAGTGTGGTAGCACACAGATATCACAGAGTACTGCAGCAGGTGTGACAACAGGACCAGGAACTACTCAACCACCAGCTACCACAACAAATGCCAATAAGCAGGGTAGTAACACACAGATATCACAGAGTGCTGCAGCAGGTGTGACAACAGGACCAGGTACTACTCAGTCAGCAGCTTCCACAATAAATGTCAATAAGCAGGGTAGTAACACTCAGATATCACAGAGTACTACAGCAGGTGTGACAACAGGACCAGGTACTACTCAGCCACCAGCTACCACTATAAATGTCAATAAGCAGAGTAGTACCACACAGATATCACAGAGTACTGCAGCAGGTGTGACCGCATGACCAGGTACTACTCAGCCACCAGCTACCACAACAAATGCCAATAAGCAGGGTAGTACCACACAGATGTCACAGAGTACTACAGCAGGTGTGACAACAGGACCAGGTACTACTCACCCACCAGCTACCACAAGAAATGTCAATAAAAAGGCTAGTACCACACAGATATCACAGAATGCTGCAGCAGGTGTGACAACAGGGCCAGGTACTACTCAGTCACCAGCTACCACCACAAATGTCAATAAGCAGGGTGGTAGCACACAGATATCACAGAGTGCTGCAGCGGGTGTTACAACAGGAGCAGGAACTACTCAACCACCAGCTACTACAACAAATGCGAATAAGCAGGGTAGTAACACACAGATATCACAGAGTACTGCAGCAGGTGTGACAACAGCACCAGGTACTACTCAGCCACCAGCTACCACCACAAATGTCAAAAAGCAGGGTGGTACCACACAGATATCACAGAGTGCTGCAGCAGGTGTGACAACAGGACCAGGTACTACTCAGCCACCAGTTACTACAACAAATGGCAATAAGCAGGGTAGTACCACACAGATATCACAGAGTACTGCAGCAGGTGTGACAACAGGACCAGGTACTACTCAGCCACCAGCTACCACAACAAATGCCAATAAGCAGGGTGGTACCACACAGATATCACAGAGTACTGCAGCAAGTGTGACAACAGGACCAGGTACTACTCAGCCACCAGCTACCACAACAAATGCCAATAAGCAGGGTGGTACCACACAGATATCACAGAGTACTGCAGCAAGTGTGACAACAGGACCAGGTACTACTCAGCCACCAGCTACCACAATAAATGCCAATAAGCAATCTAGTAACACACAGATATCACAGATTGCTGCAGCAGGTGTGACAACAGGACCAGGTACTACTCAGCCACCAGCTACCACAACAAATGCCAATGAGCAGGGTGGTACCACACAGATATCACAGAGTACTGCAGCAGGTGTGACAACAGGACCAGGTACTACTCAGCCACCAGCTACTACAATAAATGTCAATAAGCAGGCTAGTAACACACAGATATCACAGAGTGCTGCAGCAGGTGTGACAACAGGACCAGGTACTACTCAGCCACCAGCTACCGCCAGAAATGTCAATAAGCAGGGTGGTAGCACACAGATATCACAGAGTGCTGCAGCAGGTGTGACAACAGGACCAGGAACTACTCAACCACCAGCTACCACAACAAATGCCAATAAGCAGGGTAGTAACACACAGATATCACAGAGTACTGCAGCAGGTGTGACAACAGGACCAGGTACTACTCAGCCACCAGCTACCACAACAAATGCCAATAAGCAGGGTAGTAACACTCAGATATCACAAAGGACAGCAGCAGGTGTGACAACAGGACCAGGTACTACTCAGTCAGCAGCTTCCACAATAAATGTCAATAAGCAGGGTAGTAACACTCAGATGTCACAGAGTACTCCAGCAGGTGTGACAACAGGACCAGGTACTACTCAGCCACCAGCTACCACCACAAATGTCAATAAGCAGGGTGGTAGCACACAGATATCACAGAGTGCTGCAGCAGGTGTGACAACAGGACCAGGAACTACTCAACCACCAGCTACCACAATAAATGTCAATAAGCAGGGTAGTAACACACAGATATCACAGAATGCTGCAGCAGGTGTGACAACAGGACCAGGTACTACTCAGCCACCAGCTACTACAACAAATGCCAATAAGCAGGGTGGTACTACACAGATATCACAGAGTACTGCAGCAGGTGTGGCAACAGGACCAGGTACTACTCAGCCACCAGCTACCACAACAAATGTCAATAAGCAGGGTAGTAACACACAGATATCACAGAATGCTGCAGCAGGTGTGACAACAGGACCAGGTACTACTCAGCCACCAGCTACTACAACAAATGCCAATAAGCAGGGTAGTACCACACAGATATCACAGAGTACTGCAGCAGGTGTGACAACAGGACCAGGTACTACTCAGCCACCAGCTACCACAATAAATGTCAATAAGCAGGCTAATACCACACAGATATCACAGAGTGCTGCAGCAGGTGTGACAACAGGACCAGGTACTACTCACCCACCAGCTACCACCACAAATGTCAATAAGCAGGGTGGTAGCACACAGATATCACAGAGTACTACAGCAGGTGTGACAACAGGACCAGGAACTACTCAACCACCAGCTACCACAACAAATGCCAATAAGCAGGGTAGTAACACACAGATATCACAGAGTGCTGCAGCAGGTGTGACAACAGGACCAGGTACTACTCAGCCACCAGCTACCACCACAAATGTCAAAAAGCAGGGTGGTACCACACAGATATCACAGAGTGCTGCATCAGGTGTGACAACAGGACCAGGTACTACTCAGCCACCAGCTACTACAACAAATGCCAATAAGCAGGGTGGTACCACACAGATATCACAGAGTACTGCAGCAGGTGTGACAACAGGACCAGGTACTACTCAGCCACCAGCTACCACAACAAATGCCAATAAGCAGGGTAGTAACAGACAGATATCACAGAGTGCTTCAGCAGGTGTGACAAGAGGATCAGGTACGACTCAGTCACCAGCTACCACGACAAATGTCAATAAGCAGGGTAGTAACACACAGATATCACAGAGTACTACAGGAGGTGTGACAACAGGACCAGGTACTACTCAACCACCAGCTACCACAACAAATGCCACTAAGCAGGGTAGTAACACACAGATATCACAGAGTGCTGCAGCATCTGTGACAACAGGACCAGGTACTACTCAGGCAATAGCTACCACAACAAATGCCAATAAGCAGGCTAGTAACACACAGATATCACAGAGTGCTGCAGCAGGTGTGACAACAGGACCAGGTATTACTCAGCCACCAGCTACCACAACAAATGTCAATAAGCAGGGTAGTAACACACAGATATCACAGAGTACTGCAGCAGGTGTGACAACAGGACCAGGTACTACTCAGGCAATAGCTACCACAACAAATGTCAATAAGCAGGCTAGTACCACACAGATATCACAGAGTACTGCAGCAGTCCTGACGTCACCTACAGGTACCACTCAACCAGCAGCTAAGACAACAAATGTGAAAAAGCAGGGTAGTACCGCAAAGAAATCACAGAGTACTACAGTAGGTGTGTCGGCACCGCCAGGTACTACTCAGCCACCAACTACCACAACAAATGTGAATAAGCAGGCTTATACCACACAGGTATCACAGAGGACTACATCAGTTGTGACGGTACCGCCAACCACCACTCAGTCACCAGGTAGCACAACAAAGGCGAAAACACAGACTAATAGTAGAAGGGTATCACACAGTAGCACACCGGGTTTGACGGCGGCGCCATGTACTACTCAGCCATCGCTGACAAAGACTAGCACTATAAGTTTGACGACGCCACTCAACCTGACACAAACATCAGTAAACACAGAATTTGAACACAGAGGGCAGCAGACGTTGGCCAAGACGACTACAGTGGCCACATTACCTCCCACGAGCACAGCCATAAATGCGCACCTACCTTCTAAGGGTGAGTTATCTTTCTTATTTCTATTTTATTAGGTGACGAAGCACGTTAAGCTGGAACACCTATTGAAATCATTTGAGATTTTGTTGTTTTTTTTCTTCTGTTGTTTTGAAAGATTGTACAACTTTTTGTTGGATTGACTTGAAATTTTGCAGACGTTCTCTTTCAGTGGTATATATGTACATAAATATGTATGCCTGCTAAGGTTGTACGTCGTACTCAACCATAGTTGAGTCATTTGACGAGGAGGAGTCCTTAGACTGTAGATATGCTGTGTCTCCTTGTGTCAGGGCGAGTCGATGCCTGGAGTACTGGAGTATCATGCCCAAGACACCAGATATGACACCCCTCCCTGTCACATTATACTGACCCGGTGCCGACCAGTCCTGTTCCTTGCTCTAACCTCTCAGCACTGAGCGCCAAGCGAGGCAGCAACAAGTACTATTTTTGACCTCAATGGTTTGACACGAATCGGGATTGATCCCGGAACTGCCGACGTTGGGTGGACGCTCTGATTACTAGATCACAGAGTCAGCGTTGCAGTTGTAAAATGATGCGGTCTTTTTTCTTCTTCGGGCATTTTAAAGTAATCGGTGTATTTAGTGATGGATATATCGCTGGGTAACATTGTGCGAATGGATTTGTCACTTTGATGGTGTCGGTCAGGTTTACGGGTAAGGCAAAGTGGCATGGCCGGAGTAGGCTTAAATTACAGGCTTGACCCAATTGGTGAAATCTGCAGCAAGCGGCTGCGCAGGTGAAAATCTTAAAGTGAAAGACAATGCATGTTCTAACTTTAGTTTGTCAAAAGGCAGAACAAATATGACCGTGCTCCATCGACTAGCATGCAACGCTGGCATTCTTTCTGGGCTGTGAAAATGCAATACGCAGTTATGGTTGTGCTAGAAATTTAAATATATATGCAAATTCATAACATGAAATGGTTCAGAAACTTAGTCTCGCTAAATATATTGCTGAATTCAAACGGATATATTACAGCATATAGCTTAAAAACCACACCGCCATTAGCGCCAACGCTATATACGCCCTGTATCCAGTAAATAGTCTTAAAAAGTGCTTTCAAATAAAATCCGAGAAGCTAAGTATTCGTTATTTTCCACCCAAAAAAACCCTTTCAATGACGTACTCAAACAATAATTAGTTCATCATCACAACTAAACTGTAAAATTAATTAAGTGATTTAGTATTCATTTTAGAATACAACGGAACTCTTAAATTAAAAACATCCTACATGTGTAATCATTATACACGAACAATAATAATGGAAAGCAGTAAATGGGAGATAACTCCGAATGGCGAACCACACCTAACGTTAATAAGAGGTAACTTTCTGTACTAAAATCGTATCCATAGCTCGTTACGACAATAATAATCCCCTTACGCTGTGAAATATGTTTCATTATTGTGCAATGTATTAACAAAGTATTAAGGCTAGAAAAAAGCGTCTCGGAAACTGGACCCTTATGACACACATAAAACTGAATTGTACCACACGTTGCAGCATAAAACTCTCCCAAGAAGAAAAAAATGTCTAACGCTAAAACACATACTGTACATAACCTCTCCGTGAAACGAACACGCAACAGAAAAGGATAAATGACTCAGAAGAGCGCAACAGACTGGAACCCGCCTCCTTTGTAATGAGTGATTCTGCTCGCGACCCCAGCACCCCCACGCAAGAAAGGAAATTGCGCAGATACAGATAAAGTCAACCGCTGACCATCTGCATCGACCCACAATTCAGCAAGGACAGGACAGAGGAGTATAGGCTAGATTTTCAACACAAGGTAATGTGCATTTAGTTAGTCGTTTCTAACAGATGGTCCACACGAGAATTAACCCCATGACGGTACTAGGATATTCTTTTTTTTTATTTATCTGATTGGTGTATAACGCCGGGCAGAGGCGACCTGGCAGACCCGACCATCCGCAGGTTGCTTCGGACCATCCCACATACAGGCGGAGAGGAAGACAGCACGAACTGGGCTTGAACTCAGAGGCATCGCATTGGTGAGAGGCACCTGGAACGTTACACTACACTAATGCCATTTCTCCCTCGGCCCTGGAGGCCCCGGAGGCGTTATAGTGACCACAAGGACATGTTATGTCATTTGATAAGCAGTATTTTCGAACTAGAACAACCCTGGTTTGATTGATTGATTGGTTGATCATTCATGAAAGATAAATTGTATGCATCTGATATGTGTAAGGCGGGAATACAGTCCAAGGTTTTGTGAATTTTCCATACGGCAGGAGACGATCTTAGTAGAAGGAGACCGGCATACGACTGAAATGCTTAAGTGGATAGGGTTGCCAGCGAATGTTCGGTAACACGTCCTAACTTAGGTTTTTTTTATATACATCATGGGAAAATATCAGAATATTTACTGCTATGGTTATTTCATTGACTTGGACGTACTATAGGAATAAAAGAAATATCCCCCGTTTGAACTTGCAAATATTTTTAATACCGTTTAGAGGATTCAGTGGCATTAACTGTTTCGAAATCTTTTAAGTAACTGGCTAACCAGTGCTTTTTCCACTTGTTGTTTATGTTTTTGAACGAGAATTTCTGTTCCAGCTGACCGTTGCTTACCAAAACATACCGGGATTCATCGGCGTGATAGTATTCAGTGTACGGTAAGACTGTATGTGAAATCGATTGGTACAAGATTAATTGTGCCAATCCTTCAAGTAATCAATCAAACAATAAATCCATGATTTTAGAAATCAGTTGGTAGTTCAACTGATTCCCAAATCTGCAGTCCGAAGTTGTGTTTGAATTTAGTTTTATACGTAACGACGCCAATTCAACTTTTCAAACTGTCAATATTAAATACACAGGGAAGAGTGCACCTAACAGCAGGTATTATATAGATATCCCATTCCTACATCATCGAAAACTAGCATGTTTTCTTGCTTTACGCTGCACAATTACAAGTGAGATTGCAATGATTATTGTGTTAAAAGAAACCTGTCAGGTGCGTTATGAAACAGTTCCAAAATGTCTGAAAGTTTGGGACAACCCATCTAGTGCAAGGTGATTGATAGTTTTCTCTTTTTTTTATCTATTTCCTTACAATAATTAGCATTGAGGAAATGAAGAGTTCAAATCCAGTTCTGGCTGTCTGTCTTTGGTTGTCTTTTTGGAAGACTAACCCTTACCAGGCCAGCTGCAATGTTTGATCCTTATTATATACATTCAACTTAAATAATAAATAAAAAAATAAATAAAATATAAAACAAGTAAATAAATAAATATATCAATAAATAAAGAAATTAATATTACTTCTGTGGGCATTGAGGTTTATAGACTTACAGCATGTTTTTCACCTGAATGCGCAGAGCAGGAAGTGTGGTATGTGATCACAGCGTGAAATTTGACCCCAACCAAGTTGATAAGGATGGCGACATTAGTGAAATGATCGACATCTTCGAGGAAGAGGTAAGAAGAAAGTCTTACCTTACCTTAGAAATGTTACCATTGCTAACGGCACTGTGGACGCAACCAAGTTTAATGCTTCATTGAAGGGTGGTAAGTGAAAGAAATAGTATAAAAGCAACAATGTCGGCACATTAAATTAATTGTCGTTTTCTGTATGGAGTGAAACGTTTTAAGGATGATCACTATGAGGTGAAATGTAGCTACTTTTGGAATAACCACCGCGCTTTGGCAAGTAACTGACGAACTTTATCACATGTAGCGTACACACACACACCAGACTGGTAGAAGAAAAATAGTCTTCAATGAACATATGCATGCACCTGATATGTATGCAGCTATCTATTTATTTTATTTATTTATCTCATTGGTGTTTTACGCTGTACTCAAGAGTATTTCACTTATACGACGTCGGTTGGTGGGAGGAACACGGGCAGAGCGCACGACCATCCTCAGGACCATCCCACGACCATCCTCAGGTTGCTGGCAGACCTTCCCACGTACGGCCGGAGAGGAAGCCAGCATGAGCTGGACTTGAACTCACAGTGACCGCATTGGTGTGAGGCTTCGGGTCATTGCGCTGCGAGAGCGCCCTGACCGACTGGGCCACGGAGGCCCTCCTCCAGCTACCTAAACTATGTTATAATAGTTTCCATATTAGGATGCTTAATAAAGCGATTCATGAACAGTAGTGGTTACTAGGAAGCGCATTACAGTTGCAAATGAGAGCGTGACTTTGCCAAGTGTACCCAGGTGCGGTGGGTGGGGGGCATGGGGCTTAATAACAGCAAATGGCCTATGAGGCTCATGGGGACCGTTTTTACAGCCCCACATTTGTTGAAGAAAACTTTCCAAACTAACGGAGTGTAAGTATGTAGGCTCTATGTCTCTCGCAGGAATGTCCGTCACCGACATGCAAGAGCTCGTTGGCCTGATAAATGATCAATCAGTCAGTTATGTGAAAATGTATTCAACTATGGACTTAATGATAAATGCACCAATCAATCGAGCAAATGTTAACAAATATTTCAGCTAGAAGAAAAGCTTTGGAACATCCATGTAGTGCTGTGGAACTTGGTTGTTCCCCTGGTTTTAACTGCTTCAATTCACGTAACAAGACCGTCTGTATATCAGACTGCGACAGAGAAACCGGCCGTCAAAAGTGCGGAAGTCATGGCACGTGCACTCTGAGCAGCAGGGGAAATATGACATGCGTGTGAGTAGTTTGGTGGTCTCATACCTTTCTCGACCATGTTTCAAGGGAAGGGAGATATGCACATGCGCAGTTTTCAACTGTACATCTTTATTCAAAGAGAAGAACGTTGGGATTTGTTTCATTATTTTGACCAGACATATAACAAAGATGTGCTAGAAGGCCAGACAAAAAGTTTAGATGAGTATTTCAAATGATACATGTCTTTGTACACACGACGCAGGAGGCCAAAATTAGCCAAATATTAGTTAAGCTGGTTAAATCTTATTTCGTATTTCCAGCAGAGATAAATGAACTTGCAGTGAAGTAAACATATTATTCGGCTGAGAAGATTTAATCTTAGGAAAGTAATCTCCTGCAAACTAGAACCTTGAGAAATTCCCTGCTTAGGTTAATATTTGTTGGAAGGCCTTCCTGGGGAATGTCCATTATGAAAAATACACCTGGAGTTAATACTTGTGGGAAGTGTTTTCTAGGGCAAATATCTCCTTGCTCTCTTAGTTATGGAGAAACAAATGTCCAGTGGGAAATATTCACGTGATTTTATATGTATTGGAATGTTCTCTTTGGGAAATGTCCACTTACAGTAATGTCTGTGTGGTATAACATCTCGTGGAAAAGAAACCATTTAGGGGAATGGCTTATGAAATCGCCTTTTATGGAAAACGTCCTATTTTAAATACTGGCAACTCGATGAAGAGTTATTGAATGGTATACATCAGGAAAGTTCTTGTTTTCGGAAAGGAGTGGCGCACTAGGAAGAATTTTCCTGGGGCATTTATTTTGTATTGGGAATTGGTACCAAAGAAAACTAACCGGTTATTTCGCGACTTAAAAATGTACCCCATCGATCAGCATTTTATATTTTTATATTTACATCGTAACTAATGCACACGCAAACTATCCGTGTATTGTGGAATGTGGTAAAGAAAAATGGAATGTGCAATGTTGTTTGAGATAATCGCAGTTATTTCCCTTTGTTCTCACTTTCAGTTGCGCTGAAACTCCAAACGAAATATTCAGTGGACCCGAGTGCAATATACGAGTGGAGAAGTTCAGTTTAGATAAGAGTAAAATTATCGCCATTGCAGTGGGAGCTGGTGGAGGCATTCTCCTCGTCCTGGTATTTATCGTCATTATCCTGGCTTATAAACTACGGAAGTCCAAGACCTGGCATAGATCCAAGTGAGCAGAGATTTTAGAGAAGTTTTCGCTTCAAACTGGGTAGTTTTCCTGTGCAACGGCGGCTAGTTTTCAGACTGAACTGATCATAGTTTTTTTGTGTTACATACAGAAATACGTTACGAGCTTTCATACAAAACGTCTTCTCAAATTCAGCAATGAACAAGGGATTACATATATTTGGCCCGAATTGATTTCCGCCTGTGCGGTTTCCCATTCATACATTATCACACGAGCAATTGTCGTGGAAATGTCGTTCGAAACCACGAAAATTTCAATACAAATGAAGACACGTCTTTCAACGTTTGATATGCATTTGTATGAATAGAAAATTTCTGAGTTGATTTTGTGGTAACTAACATGTAACTTATTTACCATAATAAAGTAATTCAGGACTCGTGACAATATTATATGGTATGATATCATCAGCTTCTACTTACCCAAGCCTCTGTGCTCTAAATCACAGGCTGGAGAGTGCTTTCAAGATGTTCGTCTACAGATATTGACCAAAAAGTGTCCTCATAAACAATGCACATATTTCTATACCTCGTGGCATCAATATCGTGACGTTTTAAATCAAATTTTTCTTTGTAGACGAGCTAGTTTCATGGATAATCATTTGATCATATTTGATGTTGATGAAATTTGAAAGCTGGATTTATTGTTATTTTAGAACCATACAATCTGAGGAGTCGGGGGAATTTCCACCAAGGGAGTTAACCAGTGTCCAAAATGTCCGAATGTCATACGTGGAGTTACGGGACTTGGAGAGGCGGACCACACATCCTGACAGGATTTCGACTTCGAGAGGGAGACATAATGCTGCGTGTAGTAATAAGGTGGGAATTGCTCTCAAAAGGCACACAAATTCATCGGTTAAGATAATGCCATGAAGTCAATAAATAAATGAGTGATGACTGACTGATGAATGACTGAATGGTTATTTTCTGAACGCCATGCACATTGGCAAAATTCCAGTTATGTCTTGGTGAACCATACATATGCTGTTTGGCATCATTTACTTAATGGAACCGCCCCTTACCATTGCAAACCTCAAAACGAGTCGATTGTTTAAATTTTACTGTGCGTTTCCGTAGTTTTGATGCTGAAATGAATGAATTTAAGAAAAACAATGTGACCCTCAGATTATAAATCCAAACATGAAACTCATCTAAATATAGTCGATCATAACCGTCTCTATAGGGTAAAAGATATTGTCCAATATTCTACACGTGAGAGCAGTCACTTCAAAATATCCTTGTGGTTAACCGACTAAGATGGGCTTATGTCTGTTTCTATACGTACGTGGAAAGGTCTGTGGAATGTCGCATGTTCTCCCGGCACTGCCCGGTTTACTCTCACAATAGTGCTGGCCGCCGTTGTATAAGTGAAATATTCTTGACTACGGTCTAAAACACTAATGAATTAGGTAAATCTGTTTCTTTCTACAGGGCAGTTCTGAGGAGGAAGATGTTACAAGAGACTTCAGATGGCAGATGTACACTCCAAGACCACACTGTTCCGCTGATTACCAATCCATGGGCGAGGAAACGCTGGAACGTAACTTACGGACGATAGAGCCAATAGGCACGGTGAGTTTATGATCGGCATTCTTCGGATGTCTCCGTTATTTGTGTCGTGCGCTTATAACTATAGAGGCGTTATTTAATCAGTCCATAAGCATGGTAAGATTCTAGTAAAGGGTTTGTCGTCAGACCCCTACTAATTCATCCTAAAAGTGTATGTATCCGGAAAGTTTCTTTATCATCAGGTTATGCATCCAGAAAGAACTAATTCACTGTAGCAGTAAACGACAAAGATATAGTGCGGATAATTACAACGTTCTTTTCTTTGATACATATTGTTCAGGGAAAGAAGTTATAGTTAAGATAAAGTAAATAAAGTTTATTTTTCGAAAATTGTTCAGGAATTTTTTTAACGAATCTGCGACGCTTTTTGGATTATTAAGATGATCCCTAACAGTGTTAAGAGGGTTAAAAAAACCTCTTATCTCTAACGCGTGTCAGAGAACTACTGTTCTGTTTGCCATCCTTGAGCAGCCACGTTGCATTTTCAGTGATTTCTGATGGCTGGTCGCCAGCAGTAATACCGTCCCAGTAGGCTGTTGAATCGCAGGATGCGTCTTACGGATAATTTAATTTAATACTTGCAATCAACTTAATATTTTTATTTTATTTATTAATTTATTACATTGCTTACCAACATCGTCCTTGGAACGTTTTCTCTCATACACGACGGTGATCAGTTTGACAAGGTTGAGGAAACCAGGAGCAATCTATAGTACGGAACTATGTATCTTGACAAACCATGAACAGTCTATATCACCGAACTAGGTGCCTTGACAAACCATTAGCAATCTATATCACCGAACTAGGTGCCTTGACAAACCATTAGCAATCTATAGCACCGAACTAGGTGCCTTGACAAACCATTAACAACCTATAGCACCGAACTAGGTGCCTTGACAAACCATTAGCAATCTATAGCACCGAACTAGGTGCCTTGACAAACCATTAGCAATCTATAGCACCGAACTAGGTGCCTTGACAAACCACGGGCAACCTATAGCACCGAACTAGGTGCCTTGACAAACCTGGAGAACTTGAAAATACAGCAAAAGCGGCACAATCTAGTTTCGAACAGGTGACCGCATTGGGAATTACTTTAGCTGTCTACATTAGATTTGAAATATTTGGTATTTAAGATATTTAATGATTTATTTATTGTCTGTAAATTATTATGCTTGTATTTATCGTTTCAGTGCATTATAGAGAGGCCCAAGTTGTCGTTTCAAATTTAAACAACCAGAAAGATATGAGTAAATGACGGCAGCATGAGGTCTTGTAAGTGTTATGCAAACCGATCTGCAAATTCGATGATTTGTTATAAGTCACGATTGTGATCTGGGATATCAAACTGGCAATACCGTGACAAGCAAGAATGGGGAGCGGCACATTGAGTAGTTCTAGACCAGTGACGTCTAATGAAATACATTTAACATCACTATATTTGTTTTACCTAATTCAGTTTTAGCCATGGTGCTGGCGGGCGTACAAGCTACTTCTTGTACGCTTACATGAACAGTTAGAATAAAACCCTAAATGAGGTAAATTGACAAGAGGCCGGATTTCACGGGTAAGGTGTGACCATTTGCCAACTATCAAACTCTCGTCGTTGCTCTGGTTTTACTGTCTGTACTGCGGTGTTTTATATTCAAATTGTTTTGAAGCAATATCCTGTTCGGTTTAGACGATCGTCTACACATATTCGTTGTTGTTGTGTTTATCCGTAACAGAAGTAGGTCTGTAGCAATAGACGTAATCTAGTTATTGTCTTAGTCCTTAAATTGCCAGCTTTATGTTGTTTTGGCTAAAGTTCTAAATCCCATTCTAAAGATCTTATAATTTTAATGATACAGCGTCAACGGAATTCCTTAATTGTTGTTTAAAAGTGATTTTCATTTTATTTTAAAATTATTTATCTTTGGTAATCAGGTGTGCTTCTATCTCTCGAGTCCTGTAATTAGTCCACTGTTATTGCGTGTACATATGAATACTGGAAACGAACTTTATTTAGAGCTGAACATGAAGTTGTGTAAAAAATTTGTGTGACGTCACTGGAGAACCACATTATCAATATGGTCCATAAAACATACCAACTGCGTTGAATGTGGTGAAAAAAAATCTAAAAAATTGAGAGAAGATATTTTCAGATACAGTTTTTCGTGGTTTTTTTTACTCACTATAGCTTAATTTTTGCGTAGTCTTTCCATTTAACATAAAATGTATTTAAAGGTCTGATTGTGCAGCACCAATCGGTCTAAAATATAAGGATAGGTGGGTTTTCATTGTTGTGTATGCTGATTGATCTATATTTATGTTTTTCTTTGAAATATTAATAACTGTGTGCTAAATTATTTAATATTGTCCTATTTCTTGCCAAAACCTAAGATGCACATGGCAGATAAATACTGGATGTAATTCTTTTATGCATGTCTTACTACGATCGTTGTATGGTTTGTCAAAGATTTATTATCCTTATAGGGTTTGCTATAATTTAGAATTATGATCTGCTTGTTTTATTTAACAAATACGTGGAGACTTGTATACTATAAAATGAACGGACCTCAGTATACACTGGATATCCAAGTGACTGTATTAATTACTGGACAAATTCAGTACGTCATGTGAATCGTGAATGATATTATCAATTTGTGTTGTTTACTGCATGTACTGGTTCGTAGTTGTAACTTAGCTCATATATTTCTGTGCACAGAAATTTCCGAAAACAAAATCTCTACATTTCTTTGCACATCAGCATTTCCGGTAACATAAATATCTTATGTCTAGTTTGGTGTATTCTCTAGAAACGACTGTGTACAACAGGCACATAAACTAAAAAAATTGAAAGTTCACGCTTTTGTGTACATAACCGTGTGTAACACAAATACCAGGTTTTGTGAAGTACACAACTGTATACATTAATACACAAAAATTATAGATGTTCAGTTTTCTTACAACTTTTATACATGTGGTACACCGTCGGTTTTATAAAAGATGCATGGACTGTTTGGTAATTTTATCTTAGCTAGTACATATCTATGCGCATTTTGCGTTTTCTGGAAACACAATGATGTTATCGGTATGTTTAGCTTTTTCACACAAGGACTGTTTGGTAACTATAACTTAGCTCGTACATTTCTGTGTACATCTTAAGAACTCAATTATGCATGTTGTGCAACGTTTTTATTTAATTGAGGTGAACCGATTTGCTGTGTTGGTCATTTCGTTATGGTGACAATTTTATTACCGTATGCAATATTGTAAATGTTTTAATGTCCGTTGGTTGAAAAGCTGTTGAAACTTCACTGTTAAGTACAGAAACTTGTAACATTTGAGGTTTATTGTCCTAGATGAAACATTACGTTTTTATACTGGTGTAAAAGATACATTCTCCAATACGTCCATCATTTGTTTGTCTTTTTTTGTGTTTTTGCTTTTTCCGTTTGTTTTGCCTCTTTGTGTTGCCTGTTTTGTCTCTTTGATTGTTTTGTCTTGTTACGTCACGTTGTTGTGTTTCTTTGTTTTGTCTCTTTACTTTTCTCTTTGTGTTATCCCTTTGTCGGTTTGCTGTGCTGTCTTAACCCGCATAATATTTATTGATCTAATTGATGTGTAACGACGGACTGAAGCAATTTTCACTTGTACGACGGAATTACGGGTTATACATAGAGAAAACCGGATTTCATGGGGTAAACTGCTTAACAAATCTCTGGAAGAAAAATCAGATAGAGCTGGATTTGAACAAACGAACTTCCTGAGTGAGAGCCTGGGAGTCGCAGCTCGCCAGAGCTTTAGCCGTTTGATTTCCCCTACCCCATCCACTCCACAACGAATCCCGCCCCCCTTTCCCACCATTAAGTCATGCACACAACAATATTCATGCTAGCCAGTTGTACCCGTTTAACATGTGTTTAACCCGGCCTTTATCCTAGTTACCATAGTTACTGACACATGTGGTGTATTGAAAGACCTGTACATGTGTATTATGCAACACGCGATAAAATTTAGTGTTGTATTCAATTGTTCTATTCCCAGTGTTTATTTGTTTATTTATCTGATTGGTGTTTTAAGCCGTACTCAAGAATATTTCACTTATGCGACGGCGGCTAGCTTTATGGTGGGACGAAACCGGGCAGAGCCAGGAGAAACCCACGACCATCCGCAGTTTGCTGGCAGACCTTCTCACATACAGCTGGGGAGGAAGCCAGCATGACCTGGACTTGAACTCACAGCGACCTCATTGGTGATAGACTCCTGGCTAACGCTCTAACCAACTGAGCCACGGAAGCTACCTCTATTCTCACTGCATGTTTCCAGTGGGTGGAGGGATACACATTTAAAGCTCACATATGTGGTTGAATCCAGAGGCTCTTCGTCTATTTCTTTCAGCATCTGAAATACCTATCGTCTTGTTAAGGTGATCTATCCTCGCTACATTCCTGTTTGACACGTCTTACGCTTACACTCAGGCTATGCTTATTACTGTGTATATGTCATTATAAGTCATGAAACCCTGACATCAAATACAGAGATTGGTTAACAAGGGAAACCAAAACTATATCAAAAAGATAATTTAGCCAAAATGGAATAGAATTATGTGGACTAGTTTGATTTATTTATTTATTTTGATTGGTGTTTTACGCCGTACTCAAGAATATTTGACTTATACGACGGCAGCCAGCATTATGGTGGGAGGAAACCGGACAGATCCCAGGGGAAACCCACGACCACGACTGGTTTTAACTGCCATCTCCTACTGAGTTGATTAACATTGAGAGATGGGGTCTTTTGCAGCACGAAATTTAATAATTATGAATTTTTTGGGGCAAAACTGTAATTAATGAGCCCTGAGACTGATCCGATTTCGAGAAGTAACAAGTCACGTGATTATTAGCATGTCCGACATGACAGGCGGGAATTGATACAGGCGTATACTATCATAGCATCTCACACCTTACGATAACTACAACACAGATAAGAACTTTAACGTATCAGATTTCAAAACACGGACCTGTTTGATAACCACCCCAATAAGTCAGGACTAAAAGCCTAACATCTATACACACAAGACAGTTTGGCCTATAAATCAATGTGACGGGGACGGAGCAAACATGTACGATTACACTAACATATTCTTCTTGTGACATGTTCAAATGTTCAAATGTCGGTTTAAAGTCCATATAACAGGGCGTGGATGATCCTGGATGTCCTGATAGCGCGTGATAAGATTCCAAATCCAGATCATGTGCTCGTTTATGCTGATATACCGGTTTTCATTGTGAACAGGGCTGCAACAAACGGCGGGTCAGTATACCTTGTTGAAGATTTTATCGCCTGAAAGGTAAGGTTAATAAATTTTGTACTGTTGAACGAAACGCTAAGAATTATTCAACAATACCGTCAGATTTATGAGTCCTAAGGGTAAACCAGAGACCTTTGTCAAGTTGCTGAGGAACTTTCTCACGCGTGACGTAGAGATATGCACACCTTAGGCAGGTAATCATCATGTCCAAGATTTAGTTCTAGTTTTAGCCGTTAGGGGTAGGTGACAGTGTACATACAGGGCGAAGTAAAGGTCCATTCACAGCTGATTTATTGTTACAAGTGTCAGCCTTTTATTCTACTTGTTCTTGTAAATGAGTATAAAGTAGCAGGATAATTTATCTATTCTATTATACCTTGTGTTTTCCTACTACGTACAACGCTGAGCGTCAACCCGTCTAAATTCACAGACATAAGTGACGCGAATCAATAAATAAGATATATTGCTCATTAAAGGTTGAATACCTAAATATTGTTTGAGTGAGTGGTGAAAATGATAACTTTTGTGCAACATTCTATATATTATTCATGTTTTAACAATATCATGACTTTGTGTATGTAAAAAAAATTTATAGGCACTGGTTTTAGCTGTAGGCCTTCGATGACGTGTAAATAACGTGACGTCGTATGCATGACGTGTCTTCCTGCGTGAGGTAGAAATGTTACAATTTACTAAACTTGTATTATGACGTCATCCAGTTGAGCTCAGATTGGAACGTTGTAAAATAAAATGGTTCTTTTTGTGTCGTCATGGCGCGTGGGTGTGAAATGATAAAAAGTGATAGACCTATATTAGTTTTATCAGTGAAGAAAATCCCGGTGTTTCACCGATGTGTAAATAACAAACAACACAACACTGACAATATGAAGAAAACTAATAAGAAATCTGTGAAAACAGTAAACAAAAATTGATTTTCTGGTAACACAAAACACACTTTACACTTCATCTTTGGTGACTAACGCCGTGCTCAAAAATACTTCCCTTATACGACGGCGGCCAGCATTATGTTGGAAGGCAACCAGGCAGATCACAGGAGAAACCCACGGTTTCCCATCAAGTTGCTGGCAAGTAGCAATATAAAGTCACGGATATATGTAATGCATGTATGTACATTATGTGCAATATTGCTAATGTGTGGCGTTCGTTTTAACCTTCGTCCGCAAGTCTGTTTGGGTAAACTATACGCAATAAACAGAATTAGAAGGCTGACAAACGTGCCTCGTGTGATAATATCTACTATTCATCACTTTTTCATTTAGGTAATGCCTAGAGTAAAACTGATAAATTTGTAAAATCAAGCAAATTTAGCTCTTTAGATTGAATTCTTTTCAAAGGTTCAAAAGTTTGATAAATGCCTTCTGCTTAGCTCCATCCCTATTGCATCTGTTGGAAAACTGGCCATTATCATTTGAAATTATAACCATTTGCGTATTATTCGTCATTATATCAAACATTTTGGCTAAACACAAGAAAGAAGAACAAGAAACGATTTAAAAATGATTACAAACTGTATATCTGTGAGTGAGACATTCTAAAGAGGATTTTTGAACAGTGAACCCCTTCAGTGGAGTTCTTGGGGGGGGGGGGGGCTGGTAATTTTTGTAAACTGTATCCTGAAGTGTAAACCTAGATTCCTGGAAGAAAATGTTTGTAGCATATTTCTTGTCGCCATTTCTTTTAATGTGGAAAGTGTTTATAAAATGGACCCTCAAAAGGGGACTTGATCTTTTGACCAGGCGCATCAGAATCTCTTAATACAGGAAAAATGTGAAAAAATGAGTTCAGTAAAATGTGTTGGTACATGTTACTCTCTTCAGACTGAAATGTTAAATAAAATGTATTGGTACATCTTAGGATTGAAATGTTAAATAAAATGTACTTGTACATGTACTCTCTTGAATCTGAAGTGTTAAATGAGAACTATTGTTACATGTACACTTTTAAAACTGAAATGTTAAATAAAATGTATTTGTACACGTATATTCTTAAACCTGAAATGTGAAATATATGACTAAAATGTTAAGTTTGGCAATGGTTGCGGGGGTGATGGGTGGGGGCCAGGCATAATGTTAGATTAACACTTTACGAAATGATTACGAATGTTGTGATCTAACACTATCCTTTTCTCAATTTAGCACATTGTTTTTCGTTCTGCATTATAAATATTAAAAATCATGAAATCTATAACAAATTTTTTTAACCTGCAAACTATCACTATACCTGTTCCACGTAACATTATAAAACGCTGGCACATATATTACTGTAAAGATGCAGTTTCATTTAAACACCTAGAAAACCATAACATTTTAAAGTTCGCGTTTCTGAAGACGAGAGTAATGTGAGGCGAATGATATATCAGTGTAACTCCGTAGTCTGAAGGGTGTCAGTGAATCTTGTATCCACTATTACTTAATACCGTAAACCATGTAAACTTGAGTACTGGGTTGAAGTGCTCACTTTGCCCGATTCTGAGAATTCCACTGACCGGAGAAACGATATTTTGGGGTTTCACTGGAAGACAGGCTAACGTCATACCCGGAAAATGTATGCTTTTACCAGCCAAAATATTTGCCCCCCAAAATGCATGGCCTTTTTGGGTGAAATTTGAGGGTATTTACCCTACGTCTGATATATAGATTATACACCGTCACAGCCATACAGCGGTGTAGATGAATCATAAGACGATCATAACAGCCTCGTTTTTCTTTATCGAAAAAATTTATGCTTGTATCTGATATCCCAGTTTTACTGCGAGGTCACGAGGGTCGTCGACTCTGCCTTCCCAAGTGACGATTAACTGGTGCGAAGGGCTTAACGGAGGGGTTGGGAGTGTAAAATCCGCGCCGTTGTTCAACCCAAACTTCTATAATTTTACAGTGGTAAGCAGGATACTGATCTATACATGCGCGTGTTATGGTTAATAACCGATCAAGATCGATTCTCCCTTTCGTCTGGTTAATCAAGTACACCCACTTTCAAAGAATACGAAGACCGGTTACCAAAACTTTGATCTCTGATCCGCTATTAGGTAAATATTTTCCATAATTTACGATACATGTACTGTGAATCAGTGCTGTGAACGTGGTTCGTGTGTTGTGAACATATTAGTTTGCCAGTGTACATGGTGAATACACAGTGCGTTGGTTATGTGCATGGTACGTGTGTTATGTACTCGGTGCTGTGTGCGTTTTGTTGTATATATGGTACGTTTGTTCTGAATATGGTACATTTTTGGCAAATGGTACGTTTTTGTGTAAATGGTACGATTTTGTGTAAATGGTAGGTTTGTCGTGTACACGGTACGTTTTTTTCCTGTTTATAGAACTTTTTGTTCATGCTACGTTTGTGTTCTATATGGTACATTTGTTTTGCACATAGTACGCTTGTCCTGTTCTTTCGATATGTAAAGGCATGCCTGTTGCGTACATGGTGCATTTGTTCTGTAGACGGAAGGTTTGTTTTGTAAATGAACGCTTGCTCTATACATGGACGTTTGACCTGTACAAGTTATGTTTAATGTGTACATGGTACATTTGTTGTGAACGTGTTTTATTTGTACATAGTAGGTTTGTTGTGAACATTTTTGACTTGTGTACATGGCGCGTTTGTTGTGAACATGGTAGATTTGTTTTGTACATGGTAGGTTTGTTTTGTGAAGTTTAGATTTGTTGTGTACATGGTACGTGTGCTGTGAACATGGTAGATTTGTTGTGTATATGGTACATTTGATGTGAACATTGTGGAATTGTTGTGTACATGGTACATTTGCTGTGGACAATGTGTATTTGTTGTGAACATGGTACGTTTGTTGTGAGAATTTTGGACTTGTTGTGTACACTGTACGTTTAATGTGAACATAGTGGATTTGTTGTGTACATGGTAAATTTGTTGTGAGAAGTTTGGACTTGTTGTGTACACTGTACATTTGTTGTGAACATGGTGAAGGTTTGTTGGGAACATTTTTGACTTGTGCATATGGCGCGTTTGTTGTGACCATGGTAGATTTGTTTTGTACATGGTAGGTTTGTTTTGTGAAGTTTAGATTTGTTGTGTACATGGTACGTGTGCTGTGAACATGGTAGATTTGTTGTGTATATGGTACATTTGATGTGAACATTGTGGAATTGTTGTGTACATGGTACATTTGCTGTGGACATGGTGGGTTTGTTGTGTGCATGGTACATTTGCTGTGAACATTGTGTATTTGTTGTGAACATGGTACGATTTTTGTGAGAATTTTGGACTTGTTGTGTACACTGTACGTTTGTTGTGAACACGGTTGATTTGTTGTGTACATGGTACATTTGTTATGAACATGGTGGATTTGTTCTGTAGATGGTACGTTCGTTGTGAACATGGTGTATTTGTTGTGTGTATGGTAAATTTGTTGTGAGAAGTTTGGACTTGTTGTGTACACTGTACATTTGTTGTGAACATGGTGGATTTTTTGTGTACATGATACGTTCACTGTGAACAGGGTGGATTTGTTTGCCCTATCGTTAGTTGGAGTTTCTGCTTATCTGTTGAGTTATTTGTAATTCAACTTCACTTTCACTAACGAAGCCTCCGTTCATGGAGAATTATAAATCAGTTAGCAAGTCTAGGGAAGAAAGTCCGATGAAACAAGTGATGAATTCTGCCAGTCAAATAAGAAAAAAGAGCAAGTAAGAAAAAGGAAACAAATAAGGAACTTAGTCAGTGATGGAGTCAATAAGACAACAAGTAAGAAAGACAGCCTGTGAGTCAGTAAGGCGATATATAAGACAGATGAATGAAGAAGGAAAAATTAGCAATTCAGTCAGTTAGTCAGGGTTGGCACTACATACGCCAGCGTTAGCCGGTAAGACAACAAGTAAGAACGTTAGTTACTAAATGGGTAAGTTGGTTAGGGAGGGGGGGGGGGTTAACATGTAAGAAAATCAGTCAGTGAACTACTCGGCAAGGCAACCAGCTAGGAAGTTAGCCAGTAAGCCAACAAGAAAGAAAATAGTAAATTATTCAATAATGCAACAAAACCAAATCACTCAGTCAATTAGTCAGTGATGCAAAAAGTGAAAAATTGTCACTAGCTTAGTTATTAAAGCAACAAGTAAAATTTTTTTTTCAGGCTGTCTGTTAGTAATCAAAGCAGCATTTAAAAAAATAGTAAGTCAGTTAGACAGGTAGTACCTCCCCTAAGCGTTCATTAGTACAGCCAGTCAGTGCTGCTCTTATCTGACAGATGCTTTGTGTGCCAGTCGTTATAATGAACTTGTCACTGTGTCGCTCACACCAGCGCAAATTGTTGATCAATCCTTCTGTCCGTCCGTACGACCCGATAATGTTTCACTTATCTCAATGAGTGCTTTATCAAGATTCTGTTCACGTACTTGTGATATGTATACCAAAATAATACAGCAGTGTTTGACTCCCTCCTTCCGGTAACTCGATAATGGACACTGCCAGGCACGGTTGCTGTGATTTTCCATTTCTATTATAAGACTACCCGTCAGAAACTCGCTACCTCATTGGTTACTGGCTACATATTGTCATTTTACATGTATGCATAAATAAGGTCGAAAGCGATAAAGAGGCCTCGCAGTTTTAATATTTATCCGGTGCTATACAAGAAGAAGGACAAAACTTTTATCCTGAGTTACGTGCAGTTTTATACGACAGGCTAGACGATAAGGAGGAAGCAGACAAATTTATGTATTTATTTTGCCATCTCTTTTTGTCTCTCCTTTGGTTTGTTTGCCAGCATGTTTACGTAAAAAGTTAATCACGGATTTGGAAGAAACTGCAGACAGCTAGGCCTTGGACTAGAAACCAATTTTTCAAGTCCTGATCAATATTAAAATTCTGTTTAAATATTCATTTGTAAAGTTCATCAAAAATAACACCGTAACAACCTCTCTTGTTGTAGATGTCAACAAATATGGCACAAATACTTTTCTGCACAATACTGCTATTACTTAAAATTACGCAGGAAAGCACGGCTGGCACGACCCAAGCGAATAAGCAGGCCAGTACCACACAGGTATCACACAGTACTACAGTAGGTGTGTCGACACTACCAGGTACTACTCAGCCACCAGCTACCACAACAAATGTCAATAAGCAGGGTAGTAACACACAGATATCACAGAGTACTGCAGCAGGTGTGACAACAGGATCAGGTACTACTCACCCACCGGCTACCACAACAAATGTCAATAAGCAGGCTAGTACCACACAGATATCACAGAGTACTGCAGCAGGTGTGACAACAGGACCAGGTACTACTCATCCACCAGCCACCACAACAAATGTCAATAAGCAGGCTAGTACCACACAGATATCACAGAGTACTGCAGCAGGTGTGACAACAGGACCAGGTACTACACAGCCACCAGCTACCACAACAAATGTCAATAAGCAGGGTGGTACCACACAGATATCACAGAGTACTGCAGCAGGTGTGACAACAGGACCAGGTACTACTCAGCCACCAGCCACCACAACAAATGTCAATAAGCAGGGTAGTACCACACAGATATCACAGAGTACTGCAGCAGGTGTGACAACAGGATCAGGTACTACTCAGCCAGGAGCTACCAGAACAAATGTCAATAAGCAGGCTAATACCACACAGATATCACAGAGTACTGCAGCAGGTGTGACAACAGGACCAGGTACTACTCAACCACCGGCTACCACAACAAATGTCAATAAGCAGGGTAGTACCACACAGATATCACAGAGTACTGCAGCAGGTGTGACAACAGGATCAGGTACTACTCACCCACCGGCTACCACAACAAATGTCAATAAGCAGGCTAGTACCACACAGATATCACAGAGTACTGCAGCAGGTGTGACAACAGGACCAGGTACTACTCATCCACCAGCCACCACAACAAATGTCAATAAGCAGGCTAGTACCACACAGATATCACAGAGTACTGCAGCAGGTGTGACAACAGGACCAGGTACTACACAGCCACCAGCTACCACAACAAATGTCAATAAGCAGGGTGGTACCACACAGATATCACAGAGTACTGCAGCAGGTGTGACAACAGGACCAGGTACTACTCAGCCACCAGCCACCACAACAAATGTCAATAAGCAGGGTAGTACCACACAGATATCACAGAGTACTGCAGCAGGTGTGACAACAGGATCAGGTACTACTCAGCCAGGAGCTACCAGAACAAATGTCAATAAGCAGGCTAATACCACACAGATATCACAGAGTACTGCAGCAGGTGTGACAACAGGACCAGGTACTACTCAACCACCGGCTACCACAACAAATGTCAATAAGCAGGGTAGTACCACACAGATATCACAGAGTACTGCAGCAGAAGTGACAACAGGACCAGGTGCCACTCAACCACCAGCTACCACAACAAATGTCAATAAGCAGGGTAGTGCCACAGAGATATCACAGAGTACTGCAGTAGGTGTGACAACAGGACCAGGTACTACACAGCCACCAGCTACCACAACAAATGTCAATAAGCAGGCTAGTACCACACAGATATCACAGAGCACTGCAGCAGGTGTGACAACAGGACCAGGTACTACACAGCCACCAGCTACTACAACAAATGTCAGTAAGCAGGGTGGTACCACACAGATATCACAGAGTACTACAGCAGGTGTGACAACAGGACCAGGTACTACTCAGCCACCAGCTACCACAACAAATGTCAGTAAGCAGGCTAGTACCACACAGATATCACAGAGTAATGCAGCAGGTGTGACAACAGGACCAGGTACTACTCAACCACCAGCTACCACAACAAATGTCAATAAGCAGGGTAGTACCACACAGATATCACAGAGTACTGCAGCAGAAGTGACAACAGGACCAGGTGCCACTCAACCACCAGCTACCACAACAAATGTCAATAAGCAGGGTAGTGCCACAGAGATATCACAGAGTACTGCAGTAGGTGTGACAACAGGACCAGGTACTACACAGCCACCAGCTACCACAACAAATGTCAATAAGCAGGCTAGTACCACACAGATATCACAGAGTACTGCAGCAGGTGTCACAACAGGACCAGGTACTACTCATCCACCAGCCACCACAACAAATGTCAATAAGCAGGCTAGTACCACACAGATATCACAGAGTAATGCAGCAGGTGTGACAACAGGACCAGGTACTACTCAACCACCAGCTACCACAACAAATGTCAATAAGCAGGCTAGTACCACACAGATATCACAGAGTACTGCAGCAGGTGTCACAACAGGACCAGGTACTACTCAGCCATCAGCTACCACAACAAATGTCAATAAGCAGGCTAGTACCACACAGATATCACAGAGTGCTACAGCAGGTGTGACAACAGGACCAGGTACTACTCAGCCATCAGCTACCACAACAAATGTGAATAAGCAGGCTAGTACCACACAGATATCACAGAGTGCTACAGCAGGTGTGACAACAGGACCAGGTACTACACAGCCACCAGCTACTACAACAAATGTCAGTAAGCAGGGTGGTACCACACAGATATCACAGAGTACTACAGCAGGTGTGACAACAGGACCAGGTACTACTCAGCCACCAGCTACCACAACAAATGTCAGTAAGCAGGCTAGTACCACACAGATATCACAGAGTACTGCAGCAGGTGTGACAACAGGACCAGGTACTACACAGCCTCCAGCTACTACAACAAATGTCAGTAAGCAGGCTAGTACCACACAGATATCACAGAGTAATGCAGCAGGTGTGACAACAGGACCAGGTACTACTCATCCACCAGCTACCACAACAAATGTCAATAAGCAGGCTAGTACCACACAGATATCACAGAGTACTGCAGCAGGTGTGACAACAGGACCAGGTACTACTCAGCCACCAGCTACCACAACAAATGTCAATAAGCAGGCTAGTACCACACAGATATCACAGAGTGCTACAGCAGGTGTGACGACAGGACCAGGTACTACTCAACCACCAGCTACTACAACAAATGTCAATAAGCAGGCTAGTACCACACAGATATCACAGAGTGCTGCAGGAGATGTGACAACAGGACCAGGTACTACTCAACCACCGGCTACCACAACAAATGCCAATAAGCAGGGTAGTACCACACAGATATCACAGAGTACTGCAGGAGATGTGACAACAGGACCAGGTGCTACTCAACCACCAGCTACTACAACAAATGTCAATAAGCAGGGTAGTACCACACAGATATCACAGAGTGCTGCAGGAGATGTGACAACAGGACCAGGTACTACTCAACCACCGACTACCACAACAAATGCCAATAAGCAGGGTAGTACCACACAGATATCACATAGTACTACAGCAGGTGTGACAACAGGACCAGGTACTACTCAGCCAGGAGCTACCAGAACAAATGGCTCTAAGCAGGCTAGTACCACACAACCACCAGCTACCACAACACATGTGAATAAGCAGGCTAGTACCACACAGGTATCACAGGGTACTACATCAGTTGTGACCGTACCGCCAACCATCACTCAGTCACCAGATAGCACAACAAAGGCGAAAACACAGACTAATATCACAAGGGCATCACTCAGTACCACATCGGGTGTGACGGCACCACCAAGTACTACTCAGCCACCCCTGACAAAGGCTAGCACAGTGAGTTTGACGACGCCACTCAACCTGACACAAACATCAGGAAACACAGAGTTTGAACACAGAGGGCAGCAGACGTTGGCCAAGACGACTTCAGGGGCCACATTACCTCCCACGAGCACAGCCATAAATGCCTACCTACCTTCTAAGAGTGAGTTATCTTTCTTATTTCTATTTTATTAGGTGACCAAGCACTTTAAGCTGGGACACCTACTGAAATCATTTGAGCTTTTGTTGTTTTTTTTTCTTCTGTTGTTTTGAAAAATTGTACAAAGTATAAAAGGAAAACTTTTTGTTGGAGTGACTTGAAATTTTGCAGATGTTCTCTTTCAGTGGTATGTATGTACATGTACGTATGCCTGCTAAGGTTGTACGTCGTACTCAACAATAGTTCAGTCATTTGACGACGAGGAGTCCGTAGAATGTAGATATGCTGTGTCTCCTTGTGTCAGGGCGAGTCGATGCCGTCAAAGTGCTACCGCTACTGGAGTATCATGCCCAAGACACCAGATACGACACCCCACCTAGTCACATTATACTGACCCGGTGCCGACCAGTCCTGTTTCTTGCTCTAACCTCTCAGCACTGAGCACCAAGCGAGGCAGCAACAAGTACTATTTTTGACCTCAATGGTTTGACACGAATCGGGATTGATCCCGGAACTGCCGACGTTGGGTGGACGCTCTGATCACTAGACCACAGAGTCAGCGTCGCAGTTGTAAAATGATGCGGCCTTTTTTCTTCTTCGGGCAGTAATCGGTGTATTTAGTGATGGATATATCGCTGGGTAACATTGTGCGAATGGATTTGTCACTTTGATGGTGTCGGTCAGGTTTACGGATAAGGCAAAGTGGAATGGCCGGAGTAGGCTTAAATTACAGGCTTGACCCAATTGGTGAAATCTGCAGCAAGCGGCTGCGCAGATGAAAATCTTAAAGTGAAAGACAATGCATGTTCTAACTTAAATTTTGTCACAAGGCTGAACAATCACCTTAGTCTGCTATATGCACGTAAATTTATGGTAGAAATTGAAGTATATATTCAAATTTCTAACAGGAAATGGTTTAGAAACTTAATCTCGCCATAACGCAATTATGTGGAAATACACAGGAGTGTTGTTCACACCTATCCTTGTTATAATAAAACATATAACCTTAAAGGAGTGTTTTGTCCCTATTTTATTACATGTTACATTGACATTTAACTCAGATGATTTACCTTACAGCTTTTAAGTAGGTGATATGTCCTCGTTCTTTGATCGTCGAATCTCTCAAAGAATTAAAAGCATGGTTGCCATCAGGTCCCCTGTCGACAGCAAGGTACTCCATACTTCAAACGAATACAATTCAGTAAAGGAAGTCAGACAAATTCAAACGGAGTTTTATATTCAAAAGAGTCATGAGCTGTGTTTTACTTTAACACTTCTGTACAGAAAGTATTCAAGTCTGTCGCAAGCATGCGCGAACTATTGCTCTTTGTACCGATTACTTTAGAACAGAAAGGAAATACAGACGGCAAAGCAAAGAGAGGACGAGACCAAAGAGTTAGGCCAAAGTATAAAATGGCCAAATGGCGAAAGAGTGAGGCAGACGTATAAAAACAGTTTAAGGAACGAGTCTTGCAACATCGCCCTTTGGGACTTTTGTTTCGCTCTCAATTTAGTACTTCCAACCTTTCTAACATATGAACAATGCTAAAGAGCTAATCCACGAAGAGGCAAAATGCCACCAAAGCATTTACGCTTTTGCCTTCCGCTGTTAACTTCCCCTCACAAATCAAACAGGAATCCAAAAGAGAACCTCTAATCCTTGACTTTCAGTACCTTTCGCTTCCGCTTAAAAAATATCGATAAGGACGAGCGGTTCATATTTGTCAAGAAATTAGAAATAAATAAGATATTTCGCGCATCCTGGGGAAAAATAGTAATATGATCTAATACTGCTCAAGGGGATATTGAGTTTTATTGTGATGTAAATTTGTTTTGGATGAACGAATTTTTTGAATGTATATTTTTGTGTCGATTTTTTTCATGAATTACAAAACTTCCCAATTTTAGTTAGATTTAGTTGATCTATATTGTTGTTGATTGTTTGTCATATGTATGTATTCCTAAACATGATTCCTCGCTCGCTCATAGCAGGGGTAGGGCTATAACATCTTATTTCTCTCGTCAGATGTCTTTAGCTATTTGCATGTCAAAATTACACGTTGCCACACGATGTTACACCGCTTTCTTTACGTCCATCTTAGAGAGCAATCCTGGATTTGATCCCAAAATGGGTCATACCGGTTAACATCGGTAACCCTGATAATACCTCCAATACGATACTCTCGATATTTTATTATTTATTTATTTGATTGGTGTTTTATGCCGTACTGAAGAGTATTTCACTTATAACTCCCACCATAATGCTCCCACCGAGCATTACGGTGGGAGGAAACCCGTGCGACCGGAGATGCTGACGTTTTACAGATGTCACATATTCTGTATTCATCCGTCCTCTAGTGTTCAGTTTAAAAGGCAGAAACATTGCCCTTATACATACAATATAAAAGTAAAACCTGAGCAGAGACGATAGTGATAGTTGGCAAATGGTAACACTTAACCCATGAAATCCGGCCTCTTGTCAATTTACCTCAGTTTTTTTTCTATCTGTTCATGTGAGTGTTTGAGAATTAACTTTCTCATCCTCCAGCACCATGGTTCAAGGAGAATTATGTACGAAAGGTTGCAGTAATGTTCAATACAATATACCAGACACCTCTAGTCTAGAATTACTCAGGATGCTTTGTTGTCATCACATTGAATACATATATACCAGACAAACCATACTATAGTTTGATTTGTATTGGTTTGTGATTGTTGGTAAGGCTATGATGTACGTCATACATAAATTCAGAAAGCTTCAGGTCATTTTAAAGAAAGTCGTGTTCTTTGCAAGTATGAAACAAGTGACTGTGTGTAACTTGCGTCGAAGTTTTGATAGCGAAAGCTGTACTAGTATTTGACTGGTGCCAATGCAGTGTGATCACATGACACTGAGCAAAACAACGTGTAAAACTGTGAGAAAACTGTAATTGTCTAGGTGTTTTTTTTTTGGCAAATCTTTATACCTTTGTCAAATGTTGCAGTCGAGTATGGTTTGAAGCTGACCATTTCCATCGACGCAGAATTCAACAAGGACAAGAGAGAAGAGTATAAGCTAGATTTTCAAGACAAGGTAATGTGCATTTAGCTAGTCGTTTCTAACAGATGATCCCTACGAGAATTAACCCTATGACGGTACTAGGATATTCATTTTATTTATTTATATGATTGGTATAACGCCGGGCAGAGGCGACCTGGCAGACCCGACCATCCGCAGGTTGTTTCGGACCATCCCACATACAGGCGGAGAGGAAGACAGCACGAGCTGGACTTAGACTCAGATGCATGGCATTGGTGAGAGGCACCTGGAACGTTACGCTGCACCAATGCTCTTTTTTCCTCGGCCACGGAGGCCCCGTGGACCACAAGTACAAGTTATGTCATTTGATAAGCAGTATTCTCGAACTAGAACAACCCTGGTTTGATTGATCGATTGTTTTTTTATTCACCAAATATAAATTGCATGTATCTGATATATGTAAGGCGGGAATACAGTCCAAGGTTTTGTGAGTTTCCCCTATGGGAGGAGACAATCTTAGTTAAGTAGAGCGGCATACGATTGAAATGTTTAATTGGATAGGCTTGCCAATGAATGTTCGGTAAGATGTCGTAAGTGACGTTTTTTTGTTTATATACATCATGGGAAATTATGAGAATATTTATTGGTATTGTTATTTCTTTGGTTTGGGTGGATTATGAGACTAAAAGAATATCCCCGGTTTGAACTTGCAAATATTTTAAATGTCCTTTCGAGGGGTCATTACCATAAATTGTTTCGAATTCTTTTAAGTAACTGACTGACCACTGGCTGACCAGCTTTTTCCACTTGTTGTTTGTGTTTTTGTATGAGAATTTCTGTTCCAGCTGACCGTTGCTTACCAAAACATACCGGGATTCATCAGCGTGACAATACTCAGTGTAAGGTAAGATTGTATGTGAAATCGATTGGTCCATGCTTAATTGTGCCAATCCTTCAAGTAATCAATCAAACAATAAATCCATGGCTTTAGAAATCAATTGGCAATACAGCTGATTCCCAAATCTGCAGTCCGAAGTTGTGTTTGAATTTAGTTTCACACGTCACGACTCCAATTCTGGACGTCAAATTTATACAAACGATTACTGTTAAAGCGTTATTGAAACTTTTGAAACTATCAATATTAAATACACAGGGAAAACTACACCTAACAGCAGGTATTAAAAAGATACCCCATTCCTACATCATCAAAAACTAGCAGGTTTTCCTTCAAGGGAGATTGCAATGATTATTGTGTAAAAATAATCCTGTGTGACAGAGGCGTTATGAAACAGTTCCAAAATGTCTGAAAGTTTTGGACAATCCATCTAGTGCAAGGTGATTGATAGTTTTCTCCTTGATATGTTTATGCAAATAAATATTTACTTATAATATTGAGCATTGAGGAAATGAAGAGTTCAAATTCAGTTCTGGGTGTCTGTCTTTGGTTGTCTTTTTGGAAGACTAACCCTTACCAGGCCAGTTGCAATGTTTGATCCTTTTTATATACATTCACGTTAAATAAAAAAGTAAACAAGTAAATAAATAAATAAATCAATAAATAAAGAAATAAATATTACTTCTGTGGGCATTGAGGTTTATGGACTTACAGCAAGTTTTTCACCTGAATGCACAGAGCAGGAAGCGTGGTATGTAATCACAGCGTGAAATTTGACGCCAACCAAGTTCATAAAGATGGGCACATCAATGAAGTGATCGACATCATCGAGGAAGAGGTAGAGAAGAAAGTCTTACCGTACCTTAGAAATGTTACCATTGCTAATGGCACTGTGGACGAAACCAAGTTTAGTGCTTCATTGAAGAGTGGTAAGTGTATGAAATGGCATGAAAGCAACAACGTCGGCACATTAGGTTAAGTGTCGTTTTCTGTATGGAGTGAAACATTTTATCGATGATCACTATGAGGTGAAATGTGGCTACTTTTCGGATAGGTTTCCAAACGGTTCTCATGACCCTTTAAAATACAAGAATAACTGTAATAATTTACTTTCATTAATTGTCTGATTGCCTTTTGATAACATATTCGAGAACGTTTCAAATAATAATACACTGTATAGGCTGGTGGTCACTTTTATAGGTTGCTAAAATATGACTGGTCGAGGTAAACTCGTTGACCTGATAAATGATCAATCAGTCAGTTATGTGAAAATGTATTCAACTATGGACTTAATGATAAATGCACCAATCAATCGAGCAAATGTTAACAAATATTTCAGCTAGAAGAAAAGCTTTGGAACATCCATGTAGTGCTGTGGAACTTGGTTGTTCCCTTGGTTTTAACTGCTTTAATTCACGTAACAAGACCGTCTGTATATCAGACTGCGACAGAGAAACCGGCCGTCAAAAGTGCGGAAGTCATGGCACGTGCACTCTGAGCAGCAGGGGAAATATGACATGCGTGTGAGTAGTTTGGTGGTCTCATACCTTTCTCGACCATGTTTCAAGGGAAGGGAGATATGCACATGCGCAGTTTTCAAATGTACATCCTTATTCAAAGAGAAGAACGTTGTAATTTGTTTCATTATTTTGACCAGACATATAGCAAAGATGTGCAAGAAGGCCAGAGAAAAAGTTTAGATGAGTATTTCAAATGATACATGTCTTTGTACGCACGACACAGGAGGCCAAAATTAGCCAAATATTAGTTAAGATGGCTAAATCTTATTTCCCACTTCCGGCAGAGGTAAATGAACTTGCGGTAAAATAAACCCGGGCATATAAAACTGCATATTAATTGGCTGAGAAGATTTAATCTTAGGAAAGTAATCTCCTGCAAACTAGAATAATATTATAGGTTAATATTTGTTGAACGGTCTTCCTGGAAAATGTTCATTATGAAATGTACACTTGGAGTTAATACTTGTGGAAAATGTCTTGGAGGGTAAATGTCTAGTTGGTTTCTTAGTTATGGGGAAACAAATGTCCAGTGGGAAAATCCACGTGATTTTATATGTATTGGAATGTCCTCTTTGAAATGTCCACTTACAGTAATGTCTGTGTGGTATAACACCTCGTGGGAAAGAAACCATTTAGGGGAATGGCTTTTGAAATCGCTTTTTATGACAAACTTCCTGTTTTAAATACTGGCATCTCGAGGAAGAGTTATTGAATGGTATACATGAGAAATGCCCTTGTTTTGGGAAGGAAATGGCGCACTAGGAAGATTTTTCCTGGGGCATATTTCTTATATTGGGAAGTGGTACCAAAGTAAACTGGGGGTCTCCGTGGCTCAGTCGGTTAGCGCGCTAACGCAGCGCAATAACCCAAGCCTCCCACCAATGCGGTCGCTGTGAGTTCAAGCCCAGCTCATGCTGGCTTCCTCTCTGGCCGTATGTGGGAAGGTCTGCCAGTAACCTGCGGATGGTCTTGGGTTTCCCCGGGCCTCTACCCGGTTTCTTCCCACCATAATGCTGGGCGCCGTCGTATAAGTGAAATAATCTAGAGTACGGCGTAAAACACCAATCAAATAAATAAATAACCAAAGAAAACTAACCGGTTATTTCGCGACTTAAAATCAGCATTAAGATCAGCATTTTATATTTTTATATTTACATCGTAACTAATGCACACGCAAAATATTAGTGTATTGTGAAATGTGGTAAAGAAAAATGTGATGGAATGTGCAATATTATTTGAGATAATCGCAGTTATTTCTTTTGTTCTCAATTTCAGTTGTGCTGAAACTCCAAACGAAATATTCAGTGGACCCGAGTGCAATATACGAGTGGAGAAGTTCCGTTTAGATAAGAGTAAAATTATCGCCATTGCAGTGGGAGCTGGTGGAGGCATTCTCCTCGTCCTGGTATTTATCGTCATTATCCTGGCTTATAAACTACGGAAGTCCAAGACCCGGCATAGATCTAAGTGAGCAAAGATTTTTCGCTTCAGACTGGGTAACTTTCCTGTGCAACGACGGGTAATTTTCAAATTGAACTGACTATAGTTTTTTGTATTACATACGGTAACACTTCACGAGTTTTCCCACAAAACGTCTTCTGAAATTTAGCAATGAACGAGAGCCTATATTTATTTGGCCTGAAAAATTTTCGCCGGAAAGGTTTCCCATTTATACATTATCACATGAGAAATTGTCGTGGAAATTTCGTTGTTCAAAACCACGAAAATTCCAACACAAATGAACACGTCTTTCAACGTTTGATATGCATTTGTATAAAGAGAAAATTGCTGAGTTGATTTTGTGGTACCTTACATGTGCGAGTAACTTATTTACTTTAAAAAAGTAATTAAGGACAGGTGACAATATTGCGTGGTATGATATCATCAAGCCTCTGTGTTCTAAATCACCGGCTGAAGAGTGCTTTCAAGATGTCCGTCTTCAGATATTGACCAAAAAGTGTCCTTATAAACAGTGCTCATATTTCTATATCTCGTGCGATCAAAATCGTGACGTTTTAAATCAAATTTGTCTTTGTAGACGAACTAGTTTCATGGATAATCATTTGATCAGATTTAATGTTGATGAAATCTGAAAGCTGGATTTATTGCTATTTTTGGACCAGACAATCTGAGGAGTCGGGGGAATTTCCACCAAGGGAGCTAACCAGTGTCCAAAGTGTCCGAATGCCGTACGTGGAGTTACGGGGCTTGGAGAGGCGGAACACAAATTCTGACACAATTACGTTTTCGAGAAGCAGATATGACGCTGCATGTAGAAATCAGGTGGGAATTGTTTTAATAAATCACACGAATTCACCGGTTAAGACAATGCCATGAATTCAATAAATAAATGAGTGATGACTGAGTGATGAATGAATGAATGGTTATTTTCTTAACGCCATGCACATTGGCAAAATTACAGTTATGTCTTGGTGAAGCATACGTATGCTGTTTAATTAACTTAATGGACCCGCACCTTACCATTGCAAACCTCAAAACGAGTCCATTGTTTAAATTTTACTGTGCGTTTCCTTAGTTTTATGGGATGTTCATAAAGATTATGAGAACGCCCATGATGCTGAAATGAATGAATTTAAGAAAAACAATGTGACCCGCAGATTATAAATCCAAACAATGAACTCAGCTAAATATAGTCGATCATAGTCGTCTCTAAAGGGTAAAAGATATATTCAAATATTCTACACATAAGAGCACTCACTTCAAAATATCCTTGTGGTTAACGGACTAAGATGGGTTTATGTCTGTTTCTATACGTACGTGGAAAGGTCTGTGGAATGTCGTGGCTCTCCTTCCGGCATTGCTCGGTTTACTCCCACATTAATGCTGGCCGCCGTTTTATAAGTGAAATATTCTTGAATACGGTCGAGAACACCAATCAATCAGGTAAATGTATTTCTTTCTACAGGGCTATTCTGAGGAGGAAGATGTTACAAGAGACTTCAGATGGCAGATGTACACTCCAAGTTCACACTGCTCCGCTGATTACCAATCCATGGGCGAGGCAACGCTGGAACGTAACTTACGGACGATAAAGCCAATAGGCAAGGTGAGTTTATGATCGGCATTCTTCGGATGTCTCCGTTATTTGTGTATAACTATTGGGGCGTTATTTAATCAGTCCATAAGCATGGTAAGCTTCTAGTAAAGGGTTTGTCGTCAGACCCCTACTAATTCATCCTAAAAGTGTATGTATCCGGAAAGTTTCTTTATCATCAGGTTATGCATTCAGAAAGAACTAATTCACTGTAGCAATAAACGACAACGATACAGTGCGGATATGCCATAACGTAATATTTTTGAAATAATTATTATCTTTCCTGTTCTTTATATTTTTTAGCAGTTATTAATTTGTAGTGTTCAAACCGTTGTTCTCGATACATATTATGCACGGAAAGAAGGTATAGTTAAGATAAGGTAAATAAAGTTTATTTTTCGAAAATTGTTCAGGGTTTTTTTAATGAATCTGCGACGCTTTTCGGATTATTAAGATGATTCCTAACAGTGTTAAGAGGGGTAAAGAAATCTCTTAGCTCTTACGCGTGTCAGAGAACTACAGTTCATTTTGCCATTTTTGAGCAACCACGTTGCATTTTCAGTGATTTCTGATGGCTGGTCGCCAGCAGTAATACCGTCCCAGTAGGATGTTGAATCGAGGGATGCGTCTTACGAATTTTAATACTTGCAATCGCTAGAAGGGTACACCTCGACAACTTATACCATGCGCGAAATTATTCATATGTTTATTTACTTAATTTAATATTTTTATTTTATTTTGTTTATTTACTTATTACATTGCTTACCAACACGTCCTTAGAACTTTTCTCTCATACACGACGGTGATCAATTTGACAAGGTTAAGGAAACCAGGAGCAACCTGTAGCACCGAACTAGGTGCCTTGACAAACCAGGAGCAACCTATAGCACCGAACTAGGTACCTTGACGAACTTGGGGCAACCTATAGCACGGAACTAGGTGCCTTGACAAACCAGGAACAACCTATAGCACTGAACTAGGTGCCTTGACAAACCTACCGAACTTGAAAATGCAGCAAAATCGGCACAAGTTAATTTCGAACAGGTGACCGCATTGGAAATTACTTTAGATGTCTATTTTAGATTTGAAATATTTGGTATTTAAGATATTTAATGATTTAGTTATTGTCTGTAAATCTTTGTGCATGTATTTATTGTTTTTCAGTGCATTACAGAGAGGCCCAAGATGTCGTTTCAAATTTAAACAACCAGAAATATATGAGTAAATGACGGCAGCATGAGGTCTTGTAAGTATTATGCAAACCCATCTGCAAATTCGATGAATTATTATAAGTCACGATTGTGATCTGAGATATCAAACTGGCAATACCGTGACAAGGAAGAATGGGGAGCGGCACATTGAGTAATTCTAGACCAGTGACGTCTAATGAATTGCATTTAACATCACTATATTTCTTTCACCTAATTCTGCTTTAGCCATGGTGCTGGCGATTGTATAAGTTACTTCTTATACACTTACATGAACAGTTAGAATAAAACCCTAAATGAGGTAAATTGACAAGAGGCCGGATTTCATGGGTAAGGTAAGACCATTTGCCAAGTATCGTACTGTCGCCGCTGCTCTGGTTTTACTCTATGTGCTGTAGTCTTTCATATTCAAATTGTTTTGAAACAATGCCCTGTACGGCTTAGACGATAGTCTACACATTTTCGTTGTTGTTGCGTTTATTCGTAACAGATGTAGGTCTGTAGCAACAGACGTAATCTAGTTATTGTCTTAATGCTTAAATTGCCAGCTTGATGTTGTTTTGGCAAAAGTTCTAAATCCCATTCCAAAGATGTTATAATTTTAATGAGAAAACGTGAATGGAATTACTTGATTTTTGTTTAACACCTAAATTTATTTTATTCTAACATTATTTATCCTTGGTAGTCAGGTGTGCTTCTATCTCTCGGGTCATGTAACCCACTCCACGGTTAATTGTGTCTACATATGAATACTGGAAAGATTATATATGTTAGAGGCCGTAAGGCTCGTCTGGTAATAGATGTCATAATCAAGCCGTAAACGAGGCCATCGTTGATGGCCCTAGGCCTATATTGACAGTTTGTGTATGTCGGGCCGTAAGCCTGATAAGGTAAATATATTCGATATCAGTCATAAATCAAACGGTAAACCAACCCAACGCTGATGGGTGTATACATGTGCACTGAACAGCTCGTGGACTACTGACAACTGTGTTAGGTGCTAGAACTTTTTATTGTACACAGATTTCCTATTTATAATAGCCATAATCAAACCGCTACGCGCACGAAGGTTTTCGTTGACCGACAGCAGGTCTGTACTGCATAAGACTGTTTTCCCAATATAGCTTTTATGTGGGTGGTTCTGAGAGGTTTGAACTTGTCGATTGTTAATGTTTGTTAAGAGCTTATTATTTACCTGGCATTGTATTTAGAAATAAGGAGAGCATCTTTTTTCGTCGAGTGCCGTTATCTTCTGTCATGCATTTGGCGGGAATGATGACTGGTCTGGGACACGCTATGCATAGAAACCTGCTGGGCGTAAATTGCTTCCAAATGAAAGCGAAACGAGTACGTAAATTTGCACAATAATGAAAAGCAACTGCGCTGTGAGTATGTTATGTTATGTGTTTGTTTTGGTGTTATCTCCCTCTTTTTGCCTATTAAAATGAAAGAAATAGTACATACATTTAAATGTTTTGGACTGTTTGTTTTTCTATGATGTTTAATGACTTGCTGAAGAATGTGACGCGAGTGTTCAATGTAGTGAATCGATAGATTTCTTTATTAAAAGGAAAGGCTACACAAAAATGAAGGTATAGTAATTTATAGAGCATTTAAAACTGTATCTAAAAATATCTTCACTTAATTTTGTTAGATTTAATTTCAACAAATTAAAACCAATGAAGTGTTTTGATAGTATGGTTGGATTTTGGACGATACTGATGATATGGTTTACCAGTGACGTCACCCCGACTTTTCTATGGTCTTAAAGCTAAAATTTAATGTCATATTATCGTTTTCATGCAACGACAAATATTACAAGAGTACTCGTCACAAGAACTTTATTTAGAGCTGAACATGAAGGTGCGCAAAAAATTGTGTGACGTCACTGGAGAACCACATTATCAATATGGTCCATAAAACCTACCAACTGCGTTGAATCTGGTGAAAAAATCTAAAAAATTGGGAGAAAATATTTTCAGATACAATTTTTCGTGGTCTTTTTACTCACTATAACTTAATTTTTGCTTAGTCTTTCCATTTAACATAAAATGTATTTAAAGGTCTGATTGTGCAGTACCAGTAGGTTTAAAATACAAGGATATTTTCATTATTGTGTATGCTGATTGATCTATATTTATGTTTTTCTTTGCCATATTAATAACTGTGTGCTAAATTATTGTCCTATTTCTTGCCAAAACCTAAAATACACATGGCGGATAAATACTAGATGTAATTCTTATAAACATGTCTTACTGCGATCGTTGTGTGGTTTGTCAAAGAGTTATTATCCTTAAAGGATTTGTTGTAATTTAGAATCATGATCTGTTTTATAACAAACACGTGTAGACTTGTATACTATGAAATGGACAGACATCAATATACATTGGATATCCAAGTGACTGTAGTAGTGACTGAACCAATTCAATACTTCATGTGAATCGTAAATGATATTATCAATTTGGGCTGTTTACTGCATGTACTGGTTCGTAATTGTAACTTAGCTCATATATTTCTGTGCACAGCTAGCGTATGCCAAAAACACGATCTCTACATTTCTTTGCACATTAGCATTTTCGAAAACACAGATATCTTATATCTAGTTTGTTGTATTCTCTAGAAACGACTGTGTACACAAGGCGCATAAACTAAAGAATTTGAAAGTTCACACCGTGTGTAACACAAATACCAGGTTTTGTGAAGTACACAATCTGTATACATCTAATACACAAAAATTTTAGATGTTCAATTTCCTTACAATTGGTGTACCTGTGGTACACCGTCGTTTTTACAGAACAGGCATGGACTGTTTGGTAATTGTGTCTCAGCTCGTACATTTCTATGCGCATGTTGCGTTTCCTGGAAACACAATTATGTTATCTGTATGTATATTTTTTTCATGTAAGGGCTGTTTGGTAGCTGTAACTTAGCTCGTACATTTTTCGGTACATCTTACGGCAAGGAGTGATGTGAAAACAAGTTGTGCAACGTTATTATTTAATTGTGGTGTACTGACGTGTTGTGTTGACTGTTTCGTTATAGTGACAATATTATTATGGTGTACAGTATTGTAAATGTTTTAATGTCCATTGGTTGAAAAACTGTTGAAACTTCACTCTTAAGTAGAGAAAATGGGAACATTTGACGTTTATTTTCCTAGATGAAACATTAATCTTGTATTCCTGGAATGAAAAATGTAACTCTTTTTTTTTGACATAATGTGTTCCACGTATTTACATTGGTATAATAGATACATTCTCCAATACGTCCATCTTTTGTTTTTCTTTTCTGTCTTTTTACTTTGTCCGTTAGTTTTGCCTCTTTGTGTTGCCTGTTTTGTCTTCTTGATTGTTGTGTCTTGTTATGTCATGTTGTTTTGTTTCTTTATTTTTCTCTTTGTCGTGTCCCTTTGTCTTGTCGGTCTATCTGCCTGTCTGCTTGAATTTTGCCTGATTTGTCGTGTCATTTTAGTTGGTCATTTTTGTCTGTTTCACTGATTGATTGCTTTGCCTGTCTTTACCCGCATAATATTTATTGATCTGATTGATGACGTACTGCAGAAATTTTCATTTATATCCGGCTTTCTCCGTGTACAATCCGGAGTTCCAGCTCGGGATTGTACAGGAAGAAAGCCAGATTTTATGGGGGAAAACTGCTTAACAAATCTCTCAAAAAAAAAATCAGCTAGAGGTGGACTTGAACACACGACCTTCCGGATTAATGGCCTGGCGATCGCGGCGCGCCAGCGGTATAACAGTTTGATTAAGCCGGTAATCACACTACATCAAATGCAGAGATTGATTAACCAAGGAATCCAGAACTATATCAAAAAGATAGTTTAACCAAAATCGAATAGAATTACGTGGACTAGTTTTATTTATTTATTTATTGACTGGTGTTTTACGCCGTACTGAAGAATATTTCACTTATACGACGGCAGCCAGCATTATGGTGGGAGGAAACCAGGCAGAGCCCGGGGGAAATTCACGACCATTCGCAGGTTACGGACTAGTTTTAATTGCCATCTCCTATTGACTTGATTTAAGTTGTGCCAGATAGTGTCCTTTTGTAGCTTGGCATTTAATAATCAGAAAAATATTTTTTTAGCGAAACTATAATTAATAAGCCCTGAGACTGATTCGATTTCGAGAAGTAACAAGTCACGTGATTATTAGTATGTCCGACATGACAGGCGGGAATTGATACAGACGTGTACTATCCTAGCGTCTCACGCCATCCGACAACTAGAATACAAATAACGAACTTTAGCGTATCAGATTTCAAAACACGGACCTGTTTGAGAGCCACCCCATTCAGTCAGGATTATAGCCTAACCTCTTCACACAAGACAGTTTGGCCTATAACTCAAAGTGACGGGGACAGAGCAAACATGTATGGTTACACTAACATATTCTTGTTGTGACATAACTGTTTCAAGTGTCTGTTTCTGGATGATTCTGGCTGTGCTGACAGCGCATGATAAGATTCCAAATCCAGAGCAAGTGACCGGACTCGTTTGTGTGGATGTACCGTTATATAACTTGAACAGGGCTTCGTCAAACGGCGGATCAGTTTACCTTTTTGAAGATTTTATCGCCTGAAAGGTAAGGTTAGTAAATTTTGTACTGTTAAACTGTTAAAAAATCTTCAATGATACTTTCAGTTTTATGAGTGCTAAGGGTAAACCATAGACCTTTGGAAAGTTACTGACGAACGTTCTCACGTGTGACGTGGGACGAGATATGCACACCGTATACAACTGATCTTCGACAAATGGTAGGCTAACTACACAAACGGCCGCTCGGAGCGATGACGTCATGTTATTGTAAACAAAGACATGCATATGCTGTTGTTGTTGTTTCGTTTTTAGTTTTTGATATTGTTGATAATCATGTCCAAGATTTAGTTCCAATTTTCGCAGTTAGGGGTCGGAAACAGTGCACCTAGAGGGGGTAGTATAGGTCACAGCTGATTTATTGTTACAAGTGTCAGTGTTTTATTCTCCTTGTTCCTGTAATTGAGTATAAAATAGCATCATAATTTATCTATTCTACTATACCTTGTGTTTTCCTACTACGTACAACGCTGAGCGTAAACCCGTCTAAATTCACAGACATTGGAATTAGAACCTACTGATGTCACGATTCGCGTCACAATACCCAATTCTGGGTGACGTCTTTTCAACGTATGGGGATCTCAGAGGTGTTTATTCCATCAAATACATCGGTGCGGACGACTATTAAGTCACGCGAATGAAGAAATAAAATATATTGCACAGTAAAGGTTGAATACCTAAATATTGTTTGAGTGAGTGGTGAAAATGATAGCAACTTTTGTGCAACATTCTGTTTATTATTCATGATTTAACAATATCATGATTTTGTGTATGTAAAGAAATTTCATAGACACTGGTTTTAGCTGTAGGCCTTCGATGACGTGTAAATAACGTGACGTCGTATGCATGACGTGTCATCTTGCGTGAGGGAGAAATGTTACAATTTACTAAACTTATGTTATGACGTCATCCAGTTGATCTGACATTGGAACGTTATAAAATAAAATGTTTCTTTTTGTGACGTCATGGCGCCTGGGTGTGAAATCAGTATGAAATGATAAAAAGTGATAGACCTATATGATTTTTGTCAGTGAAGAAAATCCTGAACACACCACTTAGCATATGAAGAAATTTATACCTAAAACTACTAAGAAATTTGTGAAATCAGTAAACAAAAATTGATTTTCTTGTAACCCACTTCACTCTTCATCTTTTATAGGGAGATTGGCTTTCCCAGAGACGCGTACTGTTGTTGACAGTGAACAAGTGAATGGAGCATTTTATTTTATATGGTGTTTAACGCCGTGCTCAAAAATACTTCCCTTATACGACGGCGGCCGGCATTATGTTGGAAGGAAACCAGGCAAATCACAGGAGAAACCCACGGCCATCCGCAGGTTGCTGGCAAGTAGCAATATAAACTCACGGATATATGTAATGCACGTATGTACATTGTGTGCAATATTGCAAATGTGTGGCGTTCGTTTTAACCTTCGTCCGCAAGTTTGTCTGGGTAAACTATAGGCAATAAACAGAATTAGAAGGCTGACAAACGTGCCACGTGAAAACATCTACTCTGTATCCTTAGAGCAAGACTATTTATCATTGTTTCATTTAGGTAGTGTCGAGGGTAAACTTGATAAATTTGTAAATTCAGGCAAATTCACCTCTTTTATTGAATTTTTTGAAAAGATTTCAAAAACTGTCTTCTCCTTAGTTCCATTCCTGTCACATATCTTATAAAAATGGCCATTATCATTTGAAATCATAACCATTTGAATATTATTTGTCATTATATCAAACACTTTGGATCAACACAAGAAACTAGAACAAGAAACCGTTTAATGATTAAAAAATGTATATCTGCAAATGAAACATTCTGAAGAGGATTTTTGATCAGTGAACTCCTTCAGTGGAGTTCCTGGGGGTGGGGGTGGGGTGGGGTGGGTGGTGGATAGTGTTTGTAAAGTGTATCCTGAAGTGTAACCTTGGATTTTTGGAGAAAAATGTGTTTAGCACATATTCCTTATCGCCAGGTCTTTTAATGTGAAAAGTGCTTATAAAATGAAACCTCAAAAGGGAACTTGATCTTGTGGATTATTCACAGCGTAGAGAACAAGACACAAGGCACATCCAGTTGTCTTAATACTTCACGACTTACCGGAAAATGTGAAATACATTGGTGCATGTACTCTCCTAAAACTGAAGTGTTAAATAAAATGTATTTGTACATGTACACTCTTAATACTGAAATGTTAAAGAAAATGTATTGGTGCATGTACTCTCTTAAAACTGAAGTGTTAAATAAAATGTATTTGTAGATGTACTCTCTTAAAACTGAAATGTTAAATAGAATGTAATTGTACATGTGCAATCTTAATACTGAAATTTTAAAGAAAATGTAACACTGAAATGTTAAATAAAATGTACACGTACTCTTAAAATGAAATGTTAAATAAAATGTATTTGTATATGTACACTCTTAAAACTGAAATGTTAAATAAAATGTATTTGTAGATGTACTCTCTTAAAACTGAAATGTTAAATAAAATGTATTTGTACATGTACACTCTTAAAAGGGCGCCAGCCATAATGTTAGAGTAACGAAATGATTACAAATGTTGTAATCCAACACTGTCCTTTTCTCAATTTAGCACTTTGTTTTTCGTTCCGCATTATAAATGTTAAAAATCTTGCAGTGTATAACATTATCTTTTTAACCTGCAAACTGTCATTATACCTGTACCAGGTATCATTATAAAACGCTGGCACATATATTACTGTAAAGATGCAGTTTCATTTAAACACCTAGTAAACCATGACATTTTAAAGTCCGCGTTTCTGAAGACGAGAGTAATGTGAGGCGAGTTATATATCAGTGTAATTCAGCAGTCTGAAGGATGTCAATGAATCTTGTATTCACTGTTACTTAATACCGTAAACTATGTAAACTTGCGTACTGGGTTGAAGTGCTCACTTTGGCCGATTCTGAGAATTCCACTGATCGTACAAAGGGTATTTTGGGGTTTCCTTGGAAGACAGGCTAACGTCATACAGGGAAATGTAAGCTTTTACCACCCAAAATATTTGCCCCCCAAAATGCATGGCCTTTTTGATGCGAAATTTGAGAGTATTTACCCTACGTCTGATATATAGATTACACATCGTCACAGCCATACAGCGGTGTAGATAAGTGACGATACTAACAGCCTCGTTCTTCTTTGCCGCCCCATATGTGCTTGTATCTGATATCCCAGTGTTGCTGCGAGGTCACCAGGGTCGCCGATTCTGCCTTCTCAAGTGACAATTAACTGGTGCGAAGGGCTTATGGGAGGGGTTGGGAGTGTAAAATCCGCACCGTTGTTCAGCTCAAATTACCATAAATTTACATTTCTAAGTAGACTACTGATGTATACATGCGCGTGTCATGGTTACTAATGGATCAAGATTGATTCTCCCGTTCGTGTGGTTAATCAAGCACACCCACTTTCAAAGAATACGAAGACCGGTTACGAAAACTTTGATCTGTGATCCGCTGTTAGGTACATCTTTTCCATAAATTATGATATATGTACTGTGAGTCAGTGCTGTGAACGTGATACTTTTGTTGTGAACATGGTACGCTTGTTATGATCAGATTAAATTGCCAGTGTACCTGGTGAATACACAGTGCGTTTGTTGTGTGCATGGTACGTGTGTTGTGTACTCGGTACTGTGTGCGTTTTGTTGTGTATATAGCATATTTGTTCTGAACACGGTAGGTTTTTTGCAAATGGTATGTTTAAGTGTAAAGGGTACAGTTTTGTGTAAATGGTAGGTTTATTGTGTACACGGTACGTTTTTTTCTGTATATAGAGCTTTAGGTTCTGTACATGGTAGGCTTGTTCTGTACACGGTACGTTTGTGTTTTGTATGGTACATTTGTTTCTCACATAGTTTGCTTGTCCTGTTCCTTTGATTTGTAAAAAGTACGTCTGTTGTATACAAGGTGCGTTTGTTCTGTATACGGAAGGTTTGTCTTGTAAATGAACGCTGCCCTATACGTGGTATATATCTATACACAGTATCTATACATTGCTCTGGGTACACACAAGTTACGTTTGTTGTGTACATGGCACGTTTGTTGTGAACACGGTGGATTATTTGTGTGCATGGTAAGTTTGCCCTGTCGTTAGTTGCAATTCCTGTTTATCTGTAGGGTTATTTGTAATTCAACTTCACGTTCACTGACGAAACTTCCGTTCACGGAGAATTATAATTCAGTCAGTTAGCAAGTCTAGGAAATTTAAAGCAACAAGTTTTTATTTATTTATTTGATTGGTGTTTTACTCAAGCGTACTCAATAATATTTCACTTATTTCACTTAGACGCCAGCGGCCAGCATCATGGTGGGAGGAAACCCATGACCATCCGCAGGTAGCTGGCAGACCTTCCCACGTACGGTCGGAGATGAAATCAGCATGAGCTGGACTTGAACTCAAAGCGACCGCATTGGTGGGAGGCTTCTGGGTAATTGCGCTGCGCTAGTGCCGTAACCGACTGAGCTACGGAGCAACAAGTAAGAATATTGTTCAGGATGTCAGTTAGTAATCAAAGCAGCAAATAAAAAAATAGTGATTCAGTGAGTGAGTTAGTCACTAAGACAACAAGTAATGAAGTCGGTTAGTGAGTCAGTAGAACAGAACCTTTGTCACTCGGTCATTTAATTATCTCCTCTAAGAGGCTCATTGGGACAGCCAGTCACTACTACTCTGTTATGTGACAGATGCTTTCAGTGCCAGTCATTATATTGAACTTGTGCCTGTCTCGCTTACACCAACGGCCATCGTTGATCGGTCCTTCTGTCCGTCCGTACGAACATCTATCCTTATGGTAAACCGTAAACCAGACATTTAGTGCCTGCATGTAGGTGTTAGTCCCCCCCCCCCCCCCACACACACGCATTGCACTCACGTTATCTCTGACTGATACAGGCCTAATAACACACGAAAAATGAGTCAAAAATAAATTAAAGCGTGTTATGAAGGGATTCGTTGATTTGTGCTTTACACCACGCTCACTTATCTCAATGCGTGCTGTATCAAGATTCTATTCACGTACTTGTGATATGTATACCAAAATAATACAGCGGTGTCTGATTCCCTCCTTCCGGTAACTCGAGAACGGACACTGCCAGGCACAGTTGCTGTGATTTTCCATTTCCATTATAAGGCTACCAGCCACAAACTCGCCAGCTGATCGGTTATTGGCAAAATGTTGTCATTTTACATGTATGCATAAATAAGATCGAAAGTCCTACAGCAGTCTCGCAGTTTTAATATTTATCCCGTACCAAACAAGCAGGAGTACAAGAGTTTTATCCCGAGGTACGTGCATTTGTACACGAAGGGAGCAGGCAAATTTATTTATTTATTTATTTATTTACCAGCATTTTTGGCCTCTCTTCGGTTTGTTGGCCAGCATCTTTACGTGAAAAGTTAAACACGGATTTGGATGAAACTGCAGACAGGTAGGCCTTGGGTTAGAAACCAATCCAATAGAGTCTTGGTGGGGAATTGTAAAGGATGACATATTCATTTAACTGTGGCTTAGGTACGCGCTCTCCAGGTGCCTTCCAGTCTATTTATTTATTTATTTGTTCTTTTATCTCTAATTTAGCGAGGTGGACATCTCTGCATCTCATCTGTCCTTCAGCCTGTAGCTGCTTTCGGAACACCTGTAATTCAGACGCTTAAAAACGGTCTCATACAGACATTTTTGTTTACCTGAGAATGTACGAATTCTGATGTAACAAGCGTGATAGATACGCCAGTTCCCATAGACCAACACAACACCCAGTGTAAAGTTACTGGAGATTATTAGTGCGAAAGTCCCTATGGACCATTAAATCCCACTGCCAATTCCATGACCTGTAAATACACGCACAACAGAAGTCTTACAGCTTGTAATATTCATGTCACATATGGATTTAATACAAAAGTATTGCATTATCTTATGGACATTAATATCATACCTTTCCTTATGACACTCAGACATATGTATTATACTATAGTTCAAAAGTATTGTCACCTATAGTAATAGTCCTGTTATACTCAATTCAGCTGACATTCCACAAAATAGCAACAAAGCTGAATAAAACATTAGACAGTAAGGCACAAATACATTGTAGTTAATACCATCTAACCTATATCTTAAACATTAATAATGTACTCCATGGGTTTGACTACCCTTTTAAACCATTGCTTTTTTGTAATAACAATGAGAAACGATAAATGAAAATTGGAACCAAATTAAATGTCACAATGAAATAACAAACCATTAATTTCAAATAATTCAGTAAAATACAATAATTGCGTAGTTCCATATTATTCAGTTAAATGCAACTAATTAACTGATATAAGAACACAATTTTATGATTAGCAAAACACATGTATATGTGTATGTATAACCACATGTGCCATATTTATATGACAATTTATAAGTCTAAGATTAAGCATAGTGTAACAATAAACGCCATAAAATATTCATTAAACAGTAGACAAATCTCACCCCAAATGTATGCAGACAGCATGAGTACATCAGGTCAGGCTCACAGTCCAAACATCATAGTGAACAGCAGGCCACAGGCCACATCAGAACAAGGGGCGCAACTCAGGCCAACACAGTAGCAAACAACTGGTGTGAAGCTTAGCCTACAAGTACAAAGTTCCTAACTTAGTTACACTCATAATTAACAATATTTCCAACATGATAAATCATAAGCATGTTTACTGATACATTTTCATAAACAACAGACCAGCGCACGGCTACGCACAAGCTCTGGGTTTTACTGTACATTCATCTGTAATTTTAACATGGCACATGCTCGTTCAGTACGTAGCGCTTATGCATTAGGAAGAAAACAATGATTTATTCACATGTAAGCGTTGAAACCAACTTTGATAAGCTACTACGATGACAAGAACAGTTTAGAACATGATCAACTCATATGGTCAGTAATTACTTACAGTAATAACTCCGTTTTCTGGTTCAATTCGAAAGCTCAGTTCGACAGTCTGTATGTATCTCAGTCGTAAAACAAAAAATGGCGACCATCAAAACATACACCCGTCATAAAATAAAAAATCAGATACAAAAATAGTCCTACTAGAAATACTACACAAGCTAACTACCCGTTAGTTCATATGACACCATTTTCATGAAATAAATCAAGCATTCCAAACTAAAGTTATACAGAATCGATCACACTCGGCATTTTCTGCATGGCATATAGTAGTCTCAGACATCGCTCTTGCACTGACCAGGAAGTATTAAAGGATAGTGAAAGAATCAGGTATATTTTAGATGAGTATTTTAGGTTAAGATGAGTGCTAAGTTTTGACTTACCAACAGATCCAACCCCCAATCGTCCCCTCAAAGCTCCAGCAGATACAGTTATCGCCCTGAACCAAACACCGGTGCGAGACATGCATTCTGTTGCGCGACAAAACTTTTTCTAACAGTAAAAGAATGTATAGCGTAACAAACAAACAGTAGACACCTCTTATCTGTTCATCCTGGCACAGGCATGGTTAGTCTGACAGCAAACGTCACGTCACTCTAGTTTGAAAAGGAGACAATCGGGAGTGAAGCCACAAAAGCACGATAGACAAAAACATTCTTCCTTTTCAATGGGTCTTATTCGTCAGTTTTTTTTTGCCTTGTTCTTCCGTTTTCAAGCTCTATTTTATTAGTCTAAAAGGACCTAATTATCGCTGGAATACGATGTCAACACTCTCTGAAATGCTGACATACGTGCTGCCCCACTGCAATGGGGTATATTTATTTATTTATTTACTTATTTATTCATTCATTTATTCATATATTTATTCATTCGTCCGTTTATCCATTCATCCCTCCCTCTCTCCCTCCCTCACTGCACCCATTCATTCACACGCTCGCTCATTTATTTATTTACTTGTTTCTTTATTTATTTGGTGTTAAAAACCATACTGACATTTTTTTATTTATATGACGGGGTCAGTTTTATCTAAGGACAAATCCGGTGTGCTCATCCAAGCGCATTAGTCCATGGTCCGAGTCCAGCTCATGCCAGCAGCTGTCTCCAGGGAACAGATTGGTTTCCTCCCACCATATTGCTGGATGTCGCCGTATCAGTGAAATATTTTTAAGTACGACGTAAAACAGCATCAAATAAATAAAAACGTGCGTCTTATGCTGCCCTGTATACCGAACAATACTGGTCAACGGCCGGACAATTCTAGCACGCCAGCTCTTACTAAGGAAAGGCAAATGAGATTATTCTTCTACAAATGTCGTCCGATTATATATTGGGTTAGAATGATCAAACGCGCTATGCACTTCAAAGATTTGTTGCCGATGAAAACCGAAGTGTTCGGAGTAAATAATCGACCGATGACAAGTACCTGGAAGACCTGACACACAGCAGAACCCGAACTAGCGACAGCTGAATTCGAACCTCTAACCTTCTAGTGTTGAGAGTCAGAGTAAATTTTGTATGACTAATGAGAATTTCGTTCTGTGTTGTTCGCTGGCGGAGCATTTTTCTTATTGGTGACAAGTATATGTGCGTATTTCGTTTGTTTCATTTCTCTCTCCTTTCTCCTGCTGTGCAGACTTTTCATCTTTCTCAGATTTTTAATAGTTTGCAGATCAAGTTCAAAATGGAGCGAACCATCTTGGGGATTCTGCTCTTAACCGGGCTTGCAACGTTGCCTTCAGCGGCAGCATCCACTTCACAAAATGCTACGACGGAAGCCTCGACTGCAGCTGTCACTATGGAAAACACAACAGCGGAATCCTCAGGAACATCTGTCACTACCGAAAACCCAACAGCAGAATCTTCAGCCAGATCTGTCAATACCGTAAACTCAACAGCGGAATCCCCAGGTACACCTGTCACTACTGAAAATACAACAGCGGAATCCCCAGGAACATCTGTCACTACCGAAAACCCAACAACAGAATCCCCAGGAACATCTGTCACTACCGAAAACCCAACAGCACAATCTTCAGCCAGATCTATCAATACTGTAAACTCAACAGCGGAATCATCAGGTACATCTGTCACTACAGACAACCCAACAGCAGAATCCCCAGGTACATCTGTCACTACTGAAAACCCAACAGCGGAATCCTCAGGAACATCTGTCACTACTGAAAACCCAACAGCAGAATCCCCAGGTACATCTGTCACTACTGAAAACCCAACAGCGGAATCCCCACGTACATCTGTCACTACCGAAAACCCAACAGCAGAATCTTCAGCCAGATCTATCAATACCGTAAACCCAACAACGGAATCCTCAGGTACTTCTGTCACTACAGACAACTCAACGGCGGAATCATCAGGTACACTTGTCACTACTGAAAACCCAACAGCAGAATCCCCAGGTACATCTGTCACTACCGAAAACCCAACAACGGAATCCTCAGGTACAACTGTCACTACAGACAACTCAACAGCGGAATCATCAGGTACACCTGTCACTACTGAAAACCCAACAGCGGAATCCCCAGGTACAACTGTCACTAACGACAACTCAACATCAGGATCCTCAGGTACATCTGTCACTACCGAAAACCCAACAGGACAATCCTCAGCCAGATCTGTCAATACCGCTAACACAACAGCGGAATGCACTGGTACTTCTGTCACTACAGACAACCCAACAGCGGAATCCCCAGGTACATCTGTCACTACCGAAAACCCAACAACGGAATCCTCAGGTACAACTGTCACTACAGACAACTCAACAGCGGAATCATCAGGTACACCTGTCACTACTGAAAACCCAACAGCGGAATCCCCAGGTACATCTGTCACTACCGACAACTCAACATCAGGATCCTCAGGTACATCTGTCACTACCGAAAACCCAACAGGACAATCCTCAGCCAGATCTGTCAATACCGCTAACACAACAGCAGAATCCTCAGGTACATCTGTCACTACATCAAATCCAACAGGACAATCCTCAGATACAGCTGGGGAGTCCAGTACCGCATCGTCGTCCTCGGGAAGCAGTAATACGGAAGAATCAACTTCACCATCTATGCATACTGCCTCTGTAAGTACCCCAATGCTTGCCACTGGAGGCACCACAGCGTCTGCCAGTACTTCGACGTCCCTCATACTCAATACGACGGTTTCTGCCACTTCGTCTCCTAAAGTAACTAAGGTTACTATTCCCACTACCACTGCACAGGGTGTCTACACGCCGGCTAAAGGTAAGATTCTTTCTCTGTGGGGCATAGTTGTTTTCTTCGCAAATGACGTCAACCTTACCATGGCTTCCCCGAAAAGAACCATTGCCTTTAAATGTAGTTGTCAAGCAAAACTTAGTTAGTTATTTATAGTTTCAAAACACCAAGGTGGGAAGGTCCTTGACCGAGCAGGTAAGGTGTTTTCCTTGAATCGCTAGGATATACGATTTGGGCATTTCTGTTCTTGGATGAGGTATGTATTTTTCTTTGCCTGGAATTCGTGAAAAATGGACAGCAAATAGGTTTACCTGAATAGAATTGATTACATGTGTGTCGTTCTTTTTCAGTGTTGTTTAAGCTAAGTATACCAGTTTCCATAGACCTGACTTATGATCCAGCCAAGCAAGAGCACTACAAAACTGAATTCGAAAATGTGGTAAGTCAGCAGCCAGGTTTAATATCCATCTGATAAAATCTGAAAGATTCCATAGTTACCAGAATGTTGATGTAGTCTATCATCAAGACAGAAATTTCAGCAGAGATTTTGAAAACTTTACGTACATGAAACGTTGTGCTACAATGTTTACATCGTCGGTAATGTGGAATTTTTATGATTTAAAACGAACTTAAACATGTCACAACAGTGCTATCATGAACTGAAATCTTCTCCTCACGTTACGGTGATCGCAATATCGTTGTGCAAATGTGAGATTTTTTACTGATAGTTAAAAGTTTACAAAGCACATTGGTGCAGCACAGTTTTTTTACGCCTTTATTAGTAGAAAGCATTTCTTGTACGTTGACTGAAATAGTGATAACTCGTAACTCGGAAAAACATGTCAAGTGTGCAATTATTCCAGGGTTTTACCAACATAGTCTATATCCCAAGAAAGTTACATTATTCAATTATTTTTCTCAACATAACATTTCTTAGCCTGTACAAATTTTAACTCCTAAATGACTCTAAAAATAGAAGCGTTTAACTAAAATTTGAAAAGATGAGACATTTGAAATGTAGTTTTGAAAAATGGACGAGCTTCTCATGTTCGAACCCCGCTGTGGCTGCCTAGGTTATCTCAACATATAATGTTGACTTTTATTAATGGTTACCCAACCACGGCTTGGATAAAATTTAAAAATGTTTTGCAGTGTTGTATTGCCGAAATTCAATTTGCCTAATTTTCCTTTCAGCTGACAAGTGCATATAAAAATCTCACAGGATTCCAGAGCGTTGAAATAGACGCCATAAGGTAGGGATGCTCTGCGACCAAATCTAAGAGAGAGAGAGAGAGCAGAATCCACCATGGCGTAATAATTTTAATACCTAACTACGTGATTGATTGTTTATCGCAAGGCATTGTTGGTAAAAGCTGGGTCCACAAAGATCATCCAAACAACACACCGCCTCCACTCTCGTGTTTTTCCAGGAATGCTTCTATACAAATACAGTGACGTCATTGTAGATTAAGGCAATTCTTGCATAACAGGCCAACCATTTGAAAACGCGATAAATTCATCTATTTTACTGACCCAGCGGGCGATAATCAAATTAGAGAAAATTCACCCATTCTAAGGATGGTCTCAGTTCCAAATACAAACCTAGAGCTACATAAACTTTTAGGATAGGCAGTCTTGATACTTCTTGGTTTGGTACCCTAAAAAGCGGACTTACTTAGCACTGGTCGATCAGTTGTCCGCATATCAGAACCGTCATTTCTGTTGCACTGAGAAAGGTGCTCAGTTAAAGGAGAAGTACAAAGACATGGGTAGTATTTCCGGTTTCTGTTGAGCGAAAAGATTGTACAAATTTGCCCAAAATGCTTTCAGTAAATGTACAGCTATTTACACATGCGTAATGAGCCAATTGTCAAACCGTCCAAACTCATCCACCACCTCCTTTGCATTCATCATTTGTGAAGTCGGCATATATTTGAATCCCGTGTGGTGGCGCTGGTATAAAGCAGGCAGGACCTTGCGCCATTGCTACGGCAAAATTTGATTGTAACCCAACGTCTTCACTGTTACAATGTATCAGTTTCTATTGTAACGTCGTACTGTTATTAATGAGACGTCACTGTGAAGAGCCTGGAATGGAACATGTGACGTCAATAAAATGACATCAAGGTCTGGTTGCCAGGGGTTTGCTGGGTCAACGTTATTTTATTCTTCACACAGCCACCCAAATATCTATCCAAATAAGACCAGTACTTAATTACCCACATAATTAACTAAGCATATGAGCTTATGATAATCTCCATCCACATTCCACAAACCCAACCGTCCGCGCAATTCTTAATTCAAACGCCATTCACCTTCCATTACTACACACATCCATCCATAAAATTACCCATCCATCCACATAACCATGCGTTCATGGGTGAATCGTACCATCGTACTTACAGTATTCATCGTCCACTAATACACTCAGTCATCCATCCACACAACCATTCGTTCAACTATGAATCAGACCTTCAGCGGAATACGTAACCCATACGGTTTTCATCGTCCACTGATACACCCATCCATCCATCCATCCATCCATACAACCATTGGTTCATCCATAAATCCGACCATCTGAGCAATTTAAAACTTACCCGGTATTCACCATACTGATACACCAGTTCATCCATCCATACAACCATTCATTCATCCAAGAATCAGACCAATTCATAACTCGCGCGGTATTCACCACCCACTGATACATCCATCCATCCATACAACCTTCCATCCATCCACACACGCATGTGTTCATCCGTGAATCAGACCAGCCCCAGTCAGTGCCCAGTATCCACTGAATGATTTTAAAACACTCATCCATTTTTAAGTCATTCAGCACAGTCTGCCTGATCCGTACTCTTATAAATCCATCTGTTCGCGGAATTACGCACCTCTGTTACGACACTTGCTCATTCTTCCATTGAGAGTATTACAATCGTTTTATTTCGCACAGGAAAGGCAGTGTGATCTGTGACCACACCATCAACATTGACACCAGTGCCGTCCAACATGACGGAAGCAGTTCTCTTCCTGCCATAGCAACGACCATACGAAGAAAGATAAATCTGACGGCTGTCCCTTACTTAGAGAGCGTGCCTATAGCGAATGGAACCGTCATGATACAAAAGTATAACGCTGATTTGGATACAGGTAAGATATTCTGTGCTTCCAAGATATATTACTTTTTGAATATAGGAAAAACTGATAAGAAACACGGGAAATTGTACATATCAAGGTAAAGATAAAAAATGAAAAAAAGTAAGAAATGAAAAGAAATAAAATACAGCAAAATATAATTGTTGCAACACAAGCAATGTAACTTGTTTACCAATAAGAAAGCCTTTATGTAATATAAAAGTCTAGAGCGTAGAGAGTAAAACCGGAGCAGCGACGATGTTGGCGATGTCATGATATTGGCAAAAGATCACACATTTTAATCCGTGAATTATGGCCTCTTGTTTATATACCTTTAATTAGGGTTTATTCTGATTATCTAAATGTCGTTAATATTTGAAAAGTAACAGTTCATACGTTCCTTACCACGATGGCTGAAGCAGAATTAGGAAAAAAAACAAAAAAACAAAAACGCAGTGATATTCATTGGAATTTATTGGACGTCTGTAGTCTAGGATTACTCAAAATACTGTGAAAACATTGTTCCAGCAATTTACGAGGCCGTACAAGACCCTTGCAACAGTGTACATCTTGGATGCCTACAGGGCTACAGCTGTCTCTCGTCAGGTGACATGCTACTCTGTCAGTCAGATTGTAAGGCAGAGGAAGCCCAAGCGAAATGTGGAGAACACGGAACATGCGCACTGAAGGAAGGAAAAGTTACTTGTGTGTGAGTAATGTTCCTACCATCTGCATAAAAAGTACAAAGTTATAATTTCCTCAAAAGGCAAAGCAACGGTGTCCGATGGTTGTAACACTAGAGTGGACATAGAGAAGAAGAACGTCCACTTGTGACTGGATGTTCAAATGAGTTTCTGCAACTTGATGAAAATGGCGACGTAATAAATTAATTATTCTACTTTGGATTAAAGCAGGTTTATCACGTGAAAATTGACCTATATGTTTCTTTGTTACAACTGGTTCCTTGTATTTGATTTCCACCTCGTTTTCGAAAAGCAGTAGGGGGGTGTCGAGTTTGAACTCTTTTATCGCTAAAGGTGTGACAGAAGTGTTAGGCAACTATTTCTGATTACATTTGCTAAAAGAGGACTCTCCAAAAAATCGTGACAAAAAGTTATTTAGACTTGGACAAACCACGAAAAAAAATTGAAGAATTGAAGGTTTGTGAACTTAAGAAGTTAGTGAAGAAAGAATATATCATTTTTACCTCCTGAACACGGCGAGATGGGTGATCAGTAAAGTCAGCAAACGTTGCCTAACATCTTTGACAAGTCACATGATACACTAGGACTCTTTTTACCTTTAGCGACAAAAGAGTTCGAACTCCAAACTCCCCTATTGAATTTTCTAGCATTGTCTGGGGAAAACTAGCTCAAGTCTGCGAAGAGTTCCGTAAATATTTATTTTGCGGAGGAAGGATGGGACTGTTTCTGGCCGGTTAGTTAGTTGAGGGTTATGTGAACAAGAATACTAATTACCAAACAGGGGCCTCCGTGGCTCAGTCTGTTAGCCCGCCAGCGCAGCGCAAAAACCCGAAGTCTCCCACCAATGCCGTCGGTGTGCGTAGGAAGGTCTGCCAACAACCTGCGGATGGTCGTGGGTTTCCTCCCGCTATAGTGCTAGCCGCCGTCGTATAAGTCAAATAATCTTGAGCACGGCGTAAAACACCAATCAAATAAATGTATAAATAATTACCAAACACGAGTTATATTAGTACAATTAGCATATGCCGACGTCTTCCTTTCCGCAGATGTTTAGCAAATGATGAGGAAATCTACAGCGGAGAGGACTGCAGCGTTCGCGTGGAGAAATTCCAGCTTGCCAAAGATAAAATCATCGCCATTGGAGACGGAGCAGGTGGAGGCACTCTCCTCGTTCTGCTCTCTATCCTCGTTATCCTTACCTGTAAACTACGAAAGTCCAACAAGACTTCACAAACGACCGAGTGAGTGGAGATCTGCTTCTGATATTCTGTTCATACCATGTTGTACAACAATGGATAACTTAAACAAATATCGACAAGGCTTTGGCAGCTCGTACATTTACCAAATCTGGGGAAAGTTTTAAGGATATTGTGAAGTTCAATGGTTATTTATCTTCCTGGCCTGTGTGTTACAGAATTCCATTGTGCAAAGCTACATATTGAAGCCGGTAGAAAACGTGTCCAATCAATGCATCACAAGATGGGACTAAAAGGGTGTTTGTCTATGACCACGCCATAGCATTTAAACAAGTACAAGTAGAAACAATGTTAAAATGTTCTTTATGCTTACTGTTGTGGTCTATGTGGGTAAAGTTTAATAATTTGTGTCGTTTTTAGTTCACAATATGATGGGAGTTCCTTGAAGGACTTCATACCAAGGGAGGTGAGCAGTAATTACACCAGTCGATCACAGGACCTGGAGTTGCAGGACTTGGCTTATCGGAACCCAGGCCGCGTGAGGGCAGAGCTCACAGGCTCATATCCATATTCTTACAATAATAAGGTTAGGCTGCACGTTTATATTTTTCAGAGAAAGATTTTTGTCTTTTTCTTTCTTTTAACCTGTTACCTGCGTGTAGACTTATAAGTACTTACTTCCTATGTGTTTAAGAAGTAACAACTTACAAACCCCTAGCACCATGGCTTAAGTCGAATTTACACAATAACATGAAAACAATGCAAACTGACCAGGCCACTAGCCCCAGGTTAGGCGAGATTAGATGCAGCAATGACACCTCTGAAGGAGATCATCGAACTCTTGAACGTTCCGAGTGTTATACTCATTGTAGAACTAAACAAAAATAGAATAAAAGCACTTGATTGAATATTCTGGATTGGACTGATGTGGAAAATACACATGGCGATCGGCACTAGGTTCAGCGGCTTGATTCTTTCTAGGCATTCTCGAACGATCCGCTGAGGTCAAGGTCACAGGATTCAGGCTGGCACATCTATGTCCCGAGTCCTTATAGGTCACGTGACTACCCATTCGTGGACGAGGCGACGTTGGCTGAGAATTTGCGGATGATGCCGGACTTTGGGAAGGTAAGGTTATCTTCAAATTATTGAGTGGCAAAAAAAAGAAAGAAACAATCACATGGACGATTGTATAAATCTTCTAAAAAAAGCCGGATAATAAGTTAAATATCATTAATGTTATTTTCAGTCGAACTAAAATTCCGCTTGTTCTCAACGTGAATTCAACTCTTCGAGTGATCCACAGTATCGTATACAGGTGTTTGAAAACCTCTGACCAACTGAGACTGAAAACTATTGCTAAGTAATTTCAACGTGCAGGAATCTGGTATTTTATTACGGCTCCGGTTTCACTTATTGGTATGTTTTCTTTCTGTTCATAACAGTGTTGGGTTGATTAATATCTGAATGAATTAAAAACTAAGACATAGATTGAATTTTCACCTTTTTAAAGTTGTTTTCTACAAAGGTGGGTAATAAATTTAACACCCCACATTTTCAGCGTCAAACAATGAGAAAGTCCGATGTGCAAGTAGTCATGAAATAAACCTCGATTCCGATCAAGGCATGATAGGAGGCCACAAGTGGATGTCCAGTGTGAACGTTTGTGGCATCTCCTGTCACCAACATCCTTTATCCGGGCCATGTTTGTGTCGTATATTTTCTGATCAAAGTATGTCTTGATTTTTGTAAAGGTGTCTTGACTGTTTGTATGACCATTTATATATATATTTGTCTATTTATTCACTTGTTTCAGTGCGTAATAGACAGACCTAGGTTGTCTGCCCCTGTTTAGGACCTGGTTACCCACGGGTCTTGAGTGACATTAAACCGTGAGTATAGGTTATACTGTATGTGCCTCTGTGCTATATATGTTTATTTAATTGATTGGTGTTTTACGCCTTACTCAAGAATATTTCACTTAAACGACGGCGGTCAGCATTATGCAGGGAGGAAACCGGGCAGAGCCCGGGGTTAACCCACGACCATCCGCAGGTTGCTGGCAGGCCTTCCGACTTACGGCCTGAGAGGAAGCCAGCGTGAGCTGGACTTGAACTCACAGCGACCGCATTGGTGGGAGGCTTCGGGTCATTGTGCTGCGATAGCGCGCTAACCGACTGAGCCACGGAGGCCGCCCCCCCCCCCCTCTGCACTGTAAGGTTAGCATTGGGAGACATTATACTTGCTAGAACATACAAAGCAGAGTCTTTGATGAGTAGCTCTACTGGTTGGAACAAGATCATCAGGCAGTTAATCAAAATTTATATATGTTGGCACTGATATTCTATACGACTACATTCATAGCCAGTTTCACTGAAATCAAACTGTAAAAAGATACAGACTAACAAACAACGCTCAATTGAAAATGAGAATTGATATCATCAGTCATGTATACTTGTTACTTACACCAAGTTTAACTTAAAAAAGACTGCAGAAGAAGAAATTTGAAACAATTACTGTCAAAATCTCGGCAAGGAAGCAGTATAACAGACAATTTCAAACAGACAGTATAACAGACAATTTCAAACAGGCAGTATAACAGACAATTTCAAACTTGAAAATCAATACTGTGAAACATGTATCCCAACCTAGTCTACACTTGCGCCGAATTTCATTGAAATCATACTAAGTCTGTTGGAGGAGGAATATTATAAAACAATTGTTAACAAATGCTGGATGGATATACGGGTAGACAAAAGACCACCGAAAATGAAAATCAGCACAATATGGAATTATGTACCTTGATGTAGTCAGCAATTGTATCAAGTATGTTAACAAAATGTTAACATATGCAGGACAAAAAGTCAAACTGACGGAGAACCAATCACCACAACTAAAAATTCGACACTACGAATTATGTATCTTGATGAAGTGTACACTTCAGCTAGGTTTTATTGAAATTGGACAACAACTGTAGGAGGAATAGCATTTTGAAAGAAGGGTCAACATATGCTGGGTGGACAGACAGACCGAAAACCGATCACTGAAATTGAAAATCATTAGTACGAACTATCTATTTTGATGTAGTCTACACTTAAACCAACTTTCATTGAAATCGCGCAAAAACTGTAGGAGGAGTGGAGAAAATTGGAGTAAATCATAAGTAAATAAACAAATAGGTAAATTCATAAATCAATCAATGAAATATTCATGGCGCGTAAATGAAACTGTGCTGGTCTGATTTAATATGTTGTTGCACTTTACTTTCATTTGGTGTCTTTTTCTCCCGTAGGATTCACAAAGCTGTGGAGCGCCGCAAAGTTACTTTCCCACTAAAGTCCTGTTCATAGCTTTGGTGGGAGTGGACGTATAGCATCCATCTTGAGTAACGTGGGAACACTAATCACAGGTGCCAGACAATGAGTGACAATGAAGGACTTCGCCAAAGATTATGTCTACATATTTAAGATTACCATTGTGTTTATATATATATATAAATTGATTAAAGTGAAAGAAAAGATGACCTATATGTTCATTAATATGATGTGGAAGATATTCACTAATGAACTTAAATATTACAGAATAAGTAAGCTATTTGTTTCATTCTTAATTTTGGATAATTATGTTTTTATTTCGATAACGGGGTGTAATAATTGTGGCTATCAATGAACAAAGTGTATTCTTTGCGCACAGGCTTGTCCGTGTGGAAATAATATTCAATGGGCACAAGCATATGGACAAAATGTGATTGCATTTGGCCACCATGTGCCTCAGCTGAAACTTTTGGGGACAAATTTGCATTCCGTCGTCAGAACGTAGACGCATGGTCGAGAAATGCTTTATTATCTATGACATGATATTTTAACTGATAGAATGGCCTCTCCTGACACTCTGTCTTATACCGTTGTTTAAGTCTGGTCAGGTGAAGAATCCGTACAGGGTGACACAGCGAGCTGCGATACTGATGACACAATGCAAACCTCAACAGGAGTTTAATCCAATCAGAATTCTGCTTTTCCTTTGCTGCCGAGGGCAGTAGGTCTACACTCAGTTTTAAAGTGACAGGTCGAAGACAAGACAAGCACTGGTCAGTCTGTTAACCAATGTTGCGCTTTTACTGACAGCTACACATGACATAGATTGAGCATGACCACCAGTTACTTCGATGTCGGTGTGCTTTGTTTGGCATGACACAGATTGAGCATGACCACCAGTTACTTCGATGTCGATGTGCTTTGTTTGGCATGACACAGATTGAGCATGACCACCAGTTACTTCGATGTCAGGGTGCTTTGTTTGGCATGACACAGACTGAGCATGACCACCAGTTACTTCGATGTCGGTGTGCTTTGTTTGGCATGACACAGATTGAGCATGACCACCAGTTACTTCGATGTCGGTGTGCTTTGTTTGGCATGGCACAGATTGAGCATGACCACCAGTTACTTCGATGTCGATATGCTTTGTTTGGCATGACACAGATTGAGCATGACCACCAGTTACTTCGATGTCGATATGCTTTGTTTGGCATGACACAGATTGAGCATGACCACCAGTTACTTCGATGTCGATATGCTTTGTTTGGCATGACACAGATCGAGCATGATCACCAGTTACTTCGATGTCGATATGCTTTGTTTGGCATGACACATATTGAGCATGATCACCAGTTACTTCGATGTCGGTGTGCTTTGTTTGGCATGACACAGATTGAGCATGACCACTAGTTACTTCGATGTCGGTGTGCTTTGTTTGGCATGACACAGATTGAGCATGACCACCAGTTACTTCGATGTCAGGGTGCTTTGTCTGGCTGAGGTGGTTTATCTGGTGGCGTTACCATGACACAGCGTGTTGGGATATAAAGACAAACACTGGTGAGCTCTATGTCTTTATATCACACTTTATATTACGTCGCACGATCAAATCCTGTCCTTGTAAAGTTTTTAAGAGTTCGATTTCAGAAAGTGTGTTTTGACGGAAGTCATATTTTCGAATTTATTTTGAATGTTTATTTTTGAACCCTAGAATCCAATATCTTTATTTAATGATAAGTGCGCTGCCTAAAGCAAACGTGTCAAGGTCTCGGCTTCTTGGGTTACAGAATTGTTTCATATTAAGTTAGGAAGAGCAATTTTTGTTTTCTATATCCTTAAAGCTGGTCTTTGTCATTATATTTCTGATCCACTTTTGAACAGGACATCTATTAATTAAAGTACTAAGACTAAATCACACTGATGTAAATATATTGTGTTATAATTTTTATGTGTTTGAATATAGGAATATGTCAATAATGTGTAGCCTACACCAGTTTTATCAACTTTGCCTGTAACCAATTGGTTTCGTGGGAGTGAAATATTTCATACCCACGTTGTCCCGGGAAGGAAATCAGTGCCATTTATTTTCGTTCACTAGTTAACCATATTTGCTGTTTTGTGTCTTTTGTCAAGATTTGTCAACATTTCAGATTCGTGTCTGAATGTACTTCGTGTTTGTAAATAAATAGTTCATTGCGGGAAAACTTGAAATAAAATGCAGGACTTGAGCAGTTTTATTATGTATTCCGTACTCACGTTACCTGTTAAGCGACGCCGATCCTTGCTGATTTAGCTCAATACCATCATTTCATTGACTGACAGATTGATTGTGGGCTTTTTTTGCTTTATTGATTGATGAAGTAACTGTTTAATGTGTAGTCACCTATTCAAACACTGTGTCCAGTTTACAGTCAATGGATAGATCCGACATATGCGACATCCCATGATTCCTTCTCGTAACAGTGTTACTTTTCATTTCATTCCCTCCGGATGGTCGTGGGTTTTCCTCGGGCTCTGCCCGGTTTCCTCCTACCATAATGCTGGCCGCCGTCGTATAAGTGAAATATTCTTGAGTTCGGCGTAAAACACCAATCAAATCAAATCAATCATTTCATTCCCGTTGAAAGCAATTGTAGCCTCATTACATCACAGAAACATTGAACATTTGTTACCAATATGCGGGGCATCTGCCATGGGCTTCATTTCACTAGATGTCGTAAGTCGCAACTTAGGTCCTAGGTTAAAACTATGCTTTATTGCTTACCGACTGGTAAAACTTAAGACTTGGGACTTTTAAGACTAAGAGTTACGACTTAGGTGGTGTTAGTGAAATGAGGCTCAGGCTGACCTACTTGCAACAACATTCATTATGACTGTTTAAATGCGCGTTCTTGATTGACCATTCCTAAAGGTCCATCATCCAGTAACACAGTATCTACAGGCTATATTCAACGAAGTTTTCAATCATACGATGGCGGCCAGTTTTTTGCATGGGTGGCACTCAATTATGGCAAGTGATACAGTGTATTGCACAGTGAAGACTGGATAGCGTAATTATTCGCCTAGTGAGAGAGGGAAATGATAACCCACGAGAGGCGAAGTTATCATTTCCAGCTTTCACGGGTATATTTACGGCATTCAGCCTTCACTGTGCAGTGTGCTATTTATTATTTATATTTAACAACATCACGATTTTGTGTATTTAAAGCAAGCAAGATTTTCTGCCAATGCTGCATTTTGATTGGCTAATCAAACGGGTTGTAGGAATTCATACAGCCGTATTGACAGCTGTCCAACGAGTCGTATGAAAATCAACATGGCTACAATTTCTTTCCGTCTCGCTTCAGTGACACAAAAGAAGTGTTATTTGTCAGAAAAACAGCTTCAACAGAGATATTTATAAGGTGTAGGGTAATTAAAAACTATATTCTATTTGTTTGATCCAGTTGACTTCACATTCAAAGCGTTTTCATAACCTTCTGCACTCAAAAAACCGTCGCCCATCGATCGCTACAGTATGATGTATTAAAAGGGAAATAACTCCTACCGTGACGTCTGCTTTTACTGAGAAACACAGGCTGGTTAAGAGCAAAACAGGCAAATATAATTCGAAATAAAACGCATAATGTACCAATACTCCGCCTTCTCAACTTGTACACTCATTCTTTCTCAAAGAAACTCTCCACCAGCAATAAAATCACAGCAGTCACTTCTGATTAAGAAATTATTTCTAAGTCCATTTGTTAGCGTGTCAACAACAACGTTTGTTCATTAAATGTCAGCGTGGAAAAATTTTGATGTGGAACGCCATAACAGAAACGGTGCTTATAATATTTCGCCCAATTTAAACTTACCAATATATCCAACAGAATGTTGCGTCCATTTCCAACTATATTCAAACACAAAGTGTCATTCCCATCTCTTCGAAACAACCGGCAATAAAACAAGTCATCTCTATTATAAACTCTGATTCAATGTGCTGACTCTGAGCTGACGGTACTGCGCTTATGTAGATTCCAGCAATCCCGCTCGGTACCGTAAATATTCCAACAGTTTGTTTTGTTCATCAAATTGAACCAAGATAGATTTGCCAATTTTTATTTAAGTAGGGACACAGGATTAATCCGAGAAAATTGTTGTTTTTGTGATCAAAAATAGCCTAGGTTTATTTAATTATCTATTTCAGTTTTATGGTAAGCGTTCCTACCAGTGCTGATTTTGTTTCCAAAAGAATGGTCATGGACCTAACAGGCTTATGGGATAATAAATTCGTCATTAAGATTTTAACCAGGGTGTATGACATACCATGACCCTGCTGAGTATCGTACTAAACCCACGTCTCGGGTGACTTAAATGCGCAAGTGGTGAACGCGTGGTTCAGTCTCCGGCCTTAAAAGAACAGCTCACGTTTTTAGAAAGTAGGCATCATCTGAAAGATAATTTCATGCTAGTTCCAAATATGATCTTCATTACAGCTGAGGTGCTGTGGTGGACTTTTTGGACCATATTGAAGAACAATGACGTCACAGATTATTTTTAGCCGTAAAACATCCTCCCATTGCTAGATGTCTACGTTCTACGTGAATATATATGTAGCACAACACCTGTATCAGTATTTAATGTGGAAATATAACAGTTATAGCATGCTTAGTGGCAAAAAAAGAATCTCAGCCGTCACTGCTCTTCAATATAGTTGAAAATGTCCACCGTAGCACCTTGATGTTTAATTCCGTTTTAGTCACTGTTAAAGAAAAATTTCAAAAAATAATGAAGACCATATTTGGAATTATTGCCTTTCAAATGATGCGTACTTTCTAAAAATGTAGTCTGTTCTTTTAAGGGTGGAGAGTGAACCACGTGTTCACCACTTGCTCTCGCTTGGTGTATTTGTCACATCAACAAATTATCCGGACAGAGGACAGAGGAGTTGTTCCCATATCAGGGTCTCTGTATTAGGGCGTTTTAATAATGTACTAATGGAGATGAAGTAGGATTTCTAGCAAATGAAAGTGAAGGTTACAGGAGTACCCTCCCTTTCTGTTCACTTGCTGATAAGTACATGACTTTGTAGCAGGAGTCCGCTTTACAAAAGTGTTGTCTTATCCTCTTAGCGCTTGGTAGTTAAGTCGCAGGTGTTTTGTTAAAGAGGTTTGTTGTGAAGAGAGGTGTACTCAGTTCCTAAAAATTATTGTAGTTATAAATTTTTATAACAAAAACAGAGCTCAACCTAGAAATGCAGAACAATTTGTACGATCCCTGCGTTACGGTACCTTGTACATCAAAACATCACCAGTTTATACATACCTTTGTCTCCAGCCTTTTAATAATGTAATGCTATGTATGAGCTAGCGATTCTCCGTGGTAGTCTTTACTGTTTTGCCATGTATGTGGGTCATTTGGGGGTCTGAGAAGACAGTAAGATTCCATTTTCTTGACCTGAACTTGGACTGTTGTGTGGGACGGGGTATATTTGAATAAATTTGGCAGCACGTAAGAGTGGTAGAAAACAAACTGTGTGATTCCATAGCCATTTTTTCCCATGTATCGATGGGACACTCAGCTTGGGAGGCCCCACTTAAGGGTTATAAAAAACACGAAGATCTCATTGTGTTTCTGGAGTGGCACAAATGGCGGTTTTGTCAACAGAACCATTTACATTTTCCGTATTAGTCTTTATATGTAGGTCTTTTTGGGGTCTACACGGACAGGAAGAACCCATTTTATTGACTTAAACATGGACTAACATTTGAAGAGATTTAAAAGCACTTTACAGTGGCACAAATCAAATTTTGTGATTCCACAGAAATTTCTTCTTAGGTATGGACTAGACGGTCAACATGTGAGGCCCTAATTATTGGTCCTAGAGAACATGAAGATCTCATATTTTCCCAATAAAAATTGGGTAAAGCGTTCATATGTTGAATCTTTGTGGAACACAATGTCTTTTTTGGCTAGTTTTGTGCGCTATTTACATTTTCCGTATTAGGCTTTTGCTGTATGATTGGATGATTTTGAGGTGTATACAAACAGGAAGGTACAACAAGTTATGGACATGTTTTGATTGTCATTTGTGGTTTATGTTTCTGGGAACATGCGTTTTTATCCACCTCATATAAGCCTAGTCTACATGTCAGGTATATATTGAAGAGATTTTAGACATCTTAGAACAGGACACATGTAGCTAATGTGATGTCAAATCAATTTCTTTTCTAACATGAATCAGACTAACTAATGAGGAAGTCGTTTTTGAGAGCTATAGAGAATAGAATATAACTTTCAGATTCTCAATGCATGGAGTGTACAATGGCTTTCTTGGGCGGCAGAAAGGATGGTATCCATTTAAAGACATTTATTTTCGAACTGTTCATATTTGGGTCTATTTTCGAGTGTAAATGGACGGGAACAGATTTTTCCACGTTACTATTCACAGGTGTGCATTTCAGAGGACCTTTGAAGAGATTTAATAGTATTTTAGAATGGCTATTACGATTACTTAACACTAAAGCCATTTTTTCTCATCTGTATGGATCATCCGCTTAAGAGAGAGGGTGTAAGAATGAGTTATGCAGAAGTTGAAGATCTCACTACCACTCACTAAGAAAGATAGGATGTAAGGAAGACTTATGCGTTGGATCAAGTGACCATCGATTTTTTAGTGCGGCAGAAATGCCACAGTCAATACTCTCTAAAAACGACTATCTGCCACAGGTACACACACTGTAACAAACTTGAACAGCTACAGCCTTTGTGTATTAGAGGCGTACAGCCATGTGTACCACCAATACACATGTTTCTTTCACAAGTAGGTCTAGCCTACACAATATGTACACCTCTGGAATACAAAGTTTGTAGATGTGGATTTTGTCACAGTGTGTGCACCTGTGGTACACAGTGGTTTTTACAGAGTATGCGGTTCTAAAAATTTGAGACAAATTATTATTCGGAAATTCCAAAACAAATGCAGAGACACAAAGACGTGCGTATGGGCGATCTGAATAACAGACAGATAGATGGATGAACGAAGGTTGGACGGAAGGACAACCTGAAATCAGTACACCACTCCACAAAACCTGAACAGAAGTATAACGAATGTCTTCTATATAAATAAATACATAGCGGTAAGCGATGACCCCGTTCTGGAGCCCCGCGTACAATAAGGGGCCGGGAATAAGTAACCAGTCGCTAACTTTGGCTTTATCCTGTCTTGGTGCCAGATCTATCAACTAAAGAGTGCGGCAGCGTTATAACAAGGCACACTTTGTTTCCACCCTGCCTCGCCTCTCTACCTCGCCTTGTATTAGAAAGGTCGCGGTAGCAGGAGGCCTTCTGTCGGCTTCCATAATTACGTACACTGCTAATTGTTATAATCTGAATGAAAGGAGATGCGTTTTTTGATCATGGACACTTTTTAGGCCTTTGTTTTAACGTTTTCACATCATACAGCCGATGAGGGGTGTCTCGGTACTTACAACCTCTGGCGTGCGATGTTCTGCTCAATTCCGTTCCTGAGTAGGTAATTCCAACAACGCTTCGCTCTCCTTGTCCGTGAGGCGTCTGTGTCAAGTAACGGGAGACAGCACAGCCTTGTATTTGGAAAAGGCCGCTTGTCTTCCACCAATAATAAAGTGCGGTGGTTTTGCCCGGGCGCTCCACCTTTCTCCACACATGAACTTGACCTGCATCATAGGTATATGTGAAATAGTCTTTTGCATGCCCTCAAGCATGAATCAGGTTTATTTCTTCATTGAAGAATATTTCACTCATACGACGGCGGCAAGCATTATGGTGGGAGGAAACCGGACAGAGCCCGGGGGAGACCGAAGCCCATCTGCAGTCTGCTGGTAGACCTTCCCACGTACTCCCTGAAAGGCAGCAAGCAGAGCAGGCTTCAGAGCTCAGTTCATAGCTGAGCTTAAACTCTTAGCGATCGCGTGGATGAGAGGCACCCGGGTCATTAGGCTGTTATTATAAGTTACTATGAGTATAAAAATATTGTTTCAGGCTCCTTGAAGAAGGTGGAACTGGCGAAGCAGAGAAAGAGAGATTATAGTTGAAATCACTACAACAAGAAAAAGTAAAAGAGCGAAAAGACAGGGATCTGCAGCTAGAGTCCATATGGCTCCAGTAAGTGTTGGGAGAAGAGAGTTCAATTCCAGGCTTAGCATTTGGATACATCCTGTACATTTAAGTTGTTTTGTAGCTACAGCTTAATTTGCGATGTTTAACTTATCAATCCTTTGATGCATCAGATATTAAACACTTGGAGATGATAGAATTATAGTATAGGCCGATATCTGTTTTAGACACTTATGTTTAATACTTACATATAGATGTGTATTTATTAAACCAGCTTGTATGAAGTCCGATCACCCATTACACATGTTGTCATTTTACGGTGTATATTTGTTCGTATGCTTAAAAACCCAAACAGCATGTTTATTTTATTTGACTAATGCTCAACGAACTGGTCAGTTCTTATACAACTCCCACCAGCTTTATGGATACAGGAAATTCCTTGAGTACGGCGTAAAGCTCCAAGCAAATAAATATAATAATTGTATTAATTTTAACACTAAATAGGTGGCAATGGCGTGACAGAATTCATCATAGACACCTCATTCATTCATGAAATAGCGTGTTTGGGGACATCAACATGCACTATTTAGTAAATGGAACACGAATTTTTCTCAAGGTCAAAATAAAATCAGAAAAATTCAGCAATTGGAATTCAACACTATTGACATGGTCCATGAACCCTGCCATCGAATTTAAAATTCTCTCCATAGAATTAAGCCGCTGACTGCATTTTATTCTGTCGAAAAATGATATTAGTAATTTAAAATGTATGTTTTAGATATACGTGAAATTTCCCGTATATCGTCGTTCTTTTCACGCATATTTTTCGCTTTCTTTCATATTGAAGACCTCAAGTCGGACGCCAAAACTTCTGACGTCATTTTGCAGGGCTTGCCAAGTTGTCTTTGTGTTCCAAGTACGAGATCTCTGCGTCTATGCCTTAAGGCGCAATGACGGCCTAAATGTCCAGTTAACAGTTCGATTAACAATTCAGTGTGACGTAACCAGACGTCGGGGCCATAACTTTTGATGTCCTTTTGTAGGGCTTGTCAAGTTATGGTTGTGTTACAAGTGTGAGATCCCTGCGCCTATTTGTTACGGATCGATGACGGCCTAAATGTCCAGTTAACAGTTCGGTTCGGTTGAATTGTTAACCGAACAGCTTTCAAAGTTGTGTTTGTGTACCAAGTATGAGATATCTGCACCTATTTGTTAAGGCGTAATCTCTAGTTATATTTAATCGGAAATTAAGGAATGGCCCCTTGTGAACTGCTAAATGTGAAGTGCGAGCCACTGTGTTTGTTCCGTGTACATTACAATATATCTGAGGTGGTTTCCTAATATACATAACAATATATCCGTAATTTAATTTACAGAACACGTAATTAACTCGAACTAAAAAGAGCTTTTTACAACGTGTACACCACATGATTTTGATGATTTCAAACAGCGTTTAGCGTGAGTAAATGGTGTAGTGAGTTTTCGCTTGTAGGAAAAACACATGTACTTTTATTCAGAAACATTGCGGAATTATGCTTAAAAATACCACCCTTTTCTCCCACAACATCATACATGTGTCTCCAAGGTGCCAACAAATGAGGAACATGCCGTTATAACGCGGAGAGTTTGGATCATATTCATAAATACATGTATAGACATGCAACTGGTTCTTCTTTTCGTGTCATCCATGAAGATTTTTTAAAATCTTGTTATCTTTCACGTTTAATTTAAAATAACAGGCCTTATTTAAACAAAGTACACATGAACTAAAATGCCATTTTCTCCTCATTTCAAATATAGTCGTTATTATTTTCCGGTTTCTTTTCCAGTGACTAAAACGGAAATGAGGACTGAGATGCCACGGTGGAGTTATCGGACCATATCAATCCGGGTGTCAAATGATTCTTTTTGGCAACGAAACATCCTTTGATTGCTATGCGTCTACCTTCTACGTGAATATATATATCTGTAGTGCAACACCTGTGTATGTATTTAATGAGGAAATATAACAGTTATAACATCACAGTTTGCGCAAAAAAAAAAAATGAATCCGTGACGTCACAAAGCTTCAGCCTGAGCGATATGATCCCAAAAATCCACTGTAATACTTCAATCTTTATTTCTCTTTTAATCAACGTAAAAAAAAAGATGCCGAAAAAATGCTGATGACCACATTTGGAACGAGCACGGAATTATCTTTTACATGATGCGTTCTTTGTTTAAATGTGGTTTTGTTCTTTTAGCTTGTAGAACTCTGTGTTCTCGGAAAATGTTCTGTTAGAAGTTCTACCTGCTGTGTATGGACAAAATCCCACGATGCTGCGATGTAGGCCCTAATTTCGCATTCTGGCGTTCTCGCACCTCGCTGTTTTTACAACGCGCGGCTCGAGAACGCGAGTGGCCACATCCGTCTTCCATAGCTGTGAGAATTGTATTCTTCCCCATGTCGTGAAGATAATCGTTTATGACAAAAATAAAAATGTTGATTGTAATCGAATCAGGTGACTATTCACCCTTCCTTAAATTTGAAAAGATTGCCTCCACTAAAATTAAAGGAAAAATATACGAAAAATTTGTTTGGAAAACACTTGTGTATTTTACACTGTCTTCTCGTGCGTGATACTGATACTCTCTCTAATTCTTATTTATTTATTTGATCGGTGTTTTACGCCGTACTCACGAATATTTCACTTATACGACGGCGGCCAGCATTATGGTGTGAGAAAACCGGGCACAACCCGTGGAAAACCCTCGATCATCGGGAGGTTGCTCTTATTCTTATGATTCAGCTGTATTTAATTTTGAAGGCCCTATTGGTTGTTATGGACAATTTTTGTTTTTGCAGTGTTCGAAGTTTGAAATGCCATTGCCTCTTTTTTTGGTACATTTACATGTATATTTCAGGCTTAACCATGGTGCCTTTGTGTTAAGGGTTTTTTCGTCAATAATCATACATTTTTGCGGCCTTTTGTTGTTTTGCTTACGTAGTGTTGTGAATGCCCCACTATTATCATATTTATATAGAGAATATGGTAAAAAGAAGTTATAATGTCATAAATTTTGTTATCGCAAAGAATTTGCGACTCCATGGTTACTCGCCCAATGGTTACTAAGCCAATGGTTACTCTGCCAATAGATACTCTGCCAATGGTTACTCTGTCAATAGATATTCTGCCAATAGTTACTCTGCCAATGGTTACTCTGCCAATGGTTACTCTGTCAATAGATACTCTGTCAATAGATACTCTGTCAGTAGATAATCTGCCAATGGTCACTCTGCCAATAGATACTCTGCCAATGGTTACTCTGCCAATGGTTACTCTGCCAATGGTTACTCTGCCAATAGTTACTCTGCCAATGGTTACTCTGCCACCTTTAAGCAGACCATTTACTAATAATTAGTAAACCAGTAGGTCTTACACTGCCAAAAAAATGGTGTAGTTTTATAGTAGAAAAAGCTGGCAATTTTGTAGCCAGTAATTTTTGCTGTAGACGTTACTGTAGAGACAAAGTTAACGGTATGTTTACCGTATATTCACTTGTTTAGTAACACCTCTTTTATGGTCTACAGGTCTACAACTGATTCCATGCATATCGAACCACCCTCGGAATCCAAACGTAACCAGCCGACACTATAATGTTAATTCTCAACTTGTCCGTGCTGTTGTAACTCTGCAGTTGAAAAAAATGTACATATCATGTCAAAAACATACTTCAAGGGGGCTCAGGAGATTGCATCAGTTTCCCGTGTAAGTTTTCATTATGGTGCTAGGTATACATCGATATCTCCACTTTACATTTTCAGGTGTGATGAACATTTGAACCATGTCTTATAATCCTACAGCAATAGAGTCTAAATCAAAACCAAAAATTGCAGCATTATTTTTTACACTTGAATTCACTATTCCTCTTTACATCACTTTGTGTTGTCATATTGCCTTCTCCTGTTTTTGTTTGCAGGACCGAATTTCGATCTGTAGAGTCTTGGGACACTTCAGGTTACACGTAAAGTAAGATATACAACAAATCGCAATATTACACATCAAAATCAGTTTATTGCACGCCACTGGAAATGACATAGTATTTCGGAATGGATCTTGATGACGCATCACTACATAAGATCCACAAATTCCGGAAGCTACATGAGAAGTAAGGATCCTTATCTGACTTTCCCTCACTGCCTTTATTTATGTAATAGTTGCTTAACGCAATACTCAAGAATTTGTCACCGGAAAACCACTAACCTTTGATAACCCTTTTGACAACCTTTTGGGTTTTACGTCGTGCACAACAATATTCCGGTCATATGACGACGAGGAATCCTTACAATGTATTTATACGCTGATTTCTTTAGCACGGAAACTTAATGCCGCCAAAGTGGTGCTGCCATTTGAACATCATGCCGAAGATAACAGACACCGGGTCGACTATCCAGCCGTGCGTGGGAAGGTCTGCCAGCAACCTGCGGATGGTCGTGGGTTTTCCCCAGGCTATCTTCTGTTTCCTCCTATCATAATGCTGGCCGCCGTAGTATAAGTGAGTACGGCGTAAAACACCAATCAAATAAATAAATAAATAAATAAATAAATAAATAAATAAATAAATCGGACCGAGAAGTCCGGTTCCCAAGCTCTGACATCCCAGTGCTGAACGCCAAGCTTGGTAACAACAAGCACCGCCTTTCAAATCTATGGTAATACCCGTCTTAGGTTCGTCTATGCTTAGACTCCTTATAGCCCACCAATATGGCGGGTAAAGTCTCTACGTGAATTTCAAAATGTCGGTGGGTAAGTTAGTCACGGTAGTAGACTTTTGTCCGCACCAAAAAGACGCTAAACAACAATCAGTGATGTGCCATTACCTGTGGTGCTATGCAATAACGTACCATAAGTAGATACATAGAGAACAAAGGGCAGATAGTTATGTATAAAGAGAACTCGTGAAACCACGCTGGTGTTATGAGATGCTGTCAGCAGAGACGTCTGTAGGATCAGCAAAGCATTGTAACAGACGCAATGACTGGCCTTAGTTGTTTTCAAACATTACAACTAACGGTTTTGGTCCACAATGTGAACGGAAATGTGAGAAAACGGCTTTAGATTGCTGTAAATAAACTTGAATCGTTTAACATCATGCTATAGCCTATGAATAAATATAAAGCAAATACAAAAAGTAATAAATGGTTCGCAAGAGTATTATATCATCGTAAATTTATTAATAAATGTAGCGCTAGAAACAGAGGCGTAATTTTAAAATTATGTCTTCAAAACAAAATAATTGCATTATAGACGAAAACGATTCTTTTTTCAAGGTAACAATTGAGGGTATACATACATGCAAAAATAATTAAGGAAGATATCTCATCGAATAACGACACAAACGCATTGCAAATTTTTGTATTCAAGAATCTAAGACATACAGAAATAAGATGCCTGTGTTTCTAAAGTCTTTGGGCACTAAAGCAAACGATAAATAATCATTCAAAGATGTCCCTTGTCACGAACCACCGGAGACAGGTCGACCAGGTCAACACGAACACGAACTCAGATAACTTTACCGCCACTTCTGGCTTTAATCATCACGTCACTCTTTGGTTTGTCGTCTGTTATATCGGGCCAATATTTGAAAACCGTGAATGTGTATACAATTGGTACACATTGGATACACACCAGGCACACACAAGACTGCTGTTCTTCGGTGGTGATTTGCAATGTTGCAGAATTGACGTTTTCTGTCATGTTCAGGTAATCTAGTTGCGAAGATTGGATAACACTGCCATATAACGCGGTTTGTCCTGTGTCTTTTGTTCGTGACAAGAACTTACGTGTATTTTATCTATGGTACAAATTAAGTTGTGTCAAAGCCTTGATCATGTAAACGAAAAAGCTCATCACCTGAAATAAGAAAGGGCCCTGTCAACGACACACTGAAAATACGAAAAGGTAAGTGCTTTATTTTGTATTTATGTGACGTGTATATATATGTACGATAGCACATCTTAATGTTTGTGTATTGAAACGTTCGATACAGGAATATTTAAATGTGCTAAAATAAAAAAAAATATGTAATACTATATTCCAAAGATTCCAAAGAACGATTCGTCTTTGAAACAGAATGTTACAGATCGTGAGCCTTCTTAACATCCCAATCAAAGTTTCTACCAGCTGTGGAATAAAAAAGAATGTTAACATTCAAGACTTTCATTGGGTATGTTCTAGATTCAGAATTAAGAGCTTTGGATGCATATTAATATTGTCACATAAATGACCCTACCCAATGAAACGAATGCAGCGTATATTTTGTATTTTTAGTCGTATTTAAATGATTTCACAAATCTAATTTGTCCAAAGGCAACGTGAACGTTGAATTCAACGTATAATTTGTTTTTAGGGTAGCATCGTGGAAGGAGTAAGATAGTGTGTATTTAAATGTTTGAGCCTTAAAGTGCTCGATAAATACTGATTCCATTTGACAAAAATGAATCTTCTAACAGACATGCCATCTTAACTCTTTGAATAGTCACCTTATATTCACTTCATGAGTTAACATATATATATATGTGTATGTAGAATTTTAGGGTACTTGCCATTGACAGGGAAATTGTCTGACTGCTGGCAAGGTCCTGGTGACAATGAACAATCGATAGGTGTAGACGCATGCGCAGGACTAACCTTCGTTCAGCACTACTTGACCAGTATGGTGCATATATGCATATCTGTATATCACATGTGGGAAAGTTTGCCAAAGTTTGCCACAATACGGTTTATACCACCCATTAAACTTACCGCCATTGTACATATGTGAAAATTTATTAACCATGATTTTAAGGAATAAATATCTAAATAAATAACAAACTAACTAACTAAATAATAAATACTAACTAACTAACTAACTAACTAACTAACTAACAAGCAACAAACTAACCAAGTACAATCTGGATAGTGTGATGAGATGAGACTACGTTGTAAAACACCGATCAAATAAACATATAACGTGGTCAAGACTATGTAAGACCTCAAGCCGAGTTAATCCCCGTTGACCGGTGTTACTTTCCCTGTCGACAAAGACATCCGTGTTTTACAACATGTAAACTGGCTTTTGATTTCAGTCATCGACAACATGGCTCTGACAACATAGCTCTTGACCATCGAGTCGGTCTTGAACTAAGGAAGGATACATATTATTATATATTAATATCGTTGTGATATCTCAAAGACGTTGGCGTATGAGGGACACTTTCAAAAATTATAACTATTAGCCTCTGTCTCCCAAACTGCCTAACGGTTAGCCGACTTACCATGGCTGGCTATGCGACTGCTATGCAATTATCTTATTGGTTATATCAATAAAGATAATTGTTATCTTAGTTCCAGAATAAATAAATGAACTAAATTACCATATCTAAATATCAGAAAAAGATAATCTTCATTTTCGTATTGTTTACAGCTTGTAAACAAAGAGCGATGATTCAGCAATAGTGAGTCAAAATGAAACAACAGCAACGATTGGGTTTTATAGGGGGTTGGTGAGGTTTCTGGCAGCTTCATGCGCTGAAAGAAGCTAATGTATTCTTATTTGTGTTCAATCAAGAAATGAACTTTCAAAAGGGGACGGGTAGCTAAGAATTTCCGGTTAACTTTCAACATCCCAGACAAATAAAACAAACAAACAAACAAAAAAACAAACAAAAAAACCCCAAAGAGTTCCTTTGTGAAAGGGGCTGGCTAAGAGAGTTAGCTATCAAAGTTTAGTCTTGAGCCTTTTGGAAACGGACCTCAGTTGCAGCTTAGACGTCACGCGTGAGGATTGGGCCTATAACATGTCAGTATAATGCGACTTGCAATTCCCCCGTGTTAAATTCCATTTGTACTTTGGATGTCCCCAATGCTCTATGTGATACGGTGCATTGGATACTTCCACACACTTCAAAGACTTTCACCCCTCCATTCGTCTTTTCGATTCGTGTAACAAAAACAAGTCAAACCCTATTTTATATTTTTTGTAAAATTCAACAAATTTCGTCACGTGAATGTGGTACTAACATTTAAGGAAAAGCGCTCACCTTATCGTATTTTCTTTCGATTATTGGATTTCGACGAATCGATACGATCGGTTGGACTTTGTAAACGTGGCTTTACTCTTCTGTTCGAAATGTTAGTTCGTTCTAATTAAAAAGTGATTTTCAGGTAACGGCGTGCAGGCCATGTCCGTTCACGGCACCCTTGTAAAAGTATGCCTGTCAACTTGCAAGATTTGTTTGATAGCCTATCGCAGATAGCGGAGCGAACGGACATACCGTGTGCATATCTACTTCATTTGTCATTTCTTGAAAGTAACTACTTGAACTGAAACATAATTTATTTCAGACAAAGTGACTTGGTTATCTATGCCTTTGAAGTCACACTTAGTAAATTGCGTGTTTCCGTTACCTGGCATCGGTGGGGCCATGTCGCTACGTGAACTGAAACATAATTTATTTCAGCCAAAGTGACTTGGTTATCTATGCCTTTGAAGTCACACTTAGTAAATTGCGTGTTTCCGTTACCTGGCATCGGTGGGGCCCTGTGGCGGAACTCTTCTACCCTTATATCCAATATCTCTTTGATTCCAAAAATTGACATTCACCAATCACGAAAAAATGTCTGCTTTCATTTCGGTGTCATAATCATTAGGGATTGTTATTTCCGTCCGTATGCACTTGCCCGTCAAATTGTTAGGTGTAGAGTGGGGGCAGGAGTATTGTTTAACATGGTAACTGACGTTCACGTGTTGCTCCGAATTCAGACACATTTTGTTTGCTCAGTAGGTGTTAAGGCTTTGCTTTTAATAATGTATCAGGTCACAAATAGGATCTTCTTAGTGTTTGAAATTTTATGAATTCTATTGGCCTTCACCGCCTTAAATTGTTCAGAGCTTCAGAGCGATTACACGAGAGCCTCTCACCAGTGCGGTCGCTGTGAGTTCAAATCCATCCCCTGCTGACTTCCTCTCCAGTCGTAGGAGGGAAGGTCTGCTAGCAACCTACGGATGCTGGTGTCCTTTCCCCCGGGCTCAGCACAGTTTCCTCCCACCGCAATGCTGACCGCCGTCGTATAAGTGAAATATTCTTGAGTACGACGTAAAATCCCAATCAAATAAAAATAAATAAATAAATAAATAAATAAATAAATAAATAAAGCAGACCGACTAGGTTCCCACAGTGTGAAATTGATAGTGCTTATACCAGAGTGGATACGCTGTAACCCCCCCCCCCAATATTACTTGTACACGTCACACATGCACTTTTGCTCGAGTCTTCTTGAGTTTTCTTGGAGGAAGATAAGGTGGGTTATTTCTTTACTACTTTTGAATTCTTCGACATATTTGCAAAGCCGTGCTGCGACTTTGGTGTGACTTGTTTTAGATCATTCACGTCCAGAAAATTGCAGTTTAATAACGTGATTGAATTTTTGAAAACCTAAATCAGCTTAAGCCGTGGTTTGGAGGGTGTTTAAGTTGTTGAGTTTTAATGATTTACAGGAACCGTTAGCAAAAAACCCTAACTGAGGAAAAGTGACAGTAGGATTTCAACGATTGCATATACATCTGACCATTGCCAATTATAACTGTGGCCACTGCTCTGGTTTTACTCTCTAGGCTCTAGTCTTCTATATTAATAAAGGACTACAAAAACACATAGATAGTATGTAATTCATTACGGAATTGTTTCGGTATTTGTCGTCTAATGATAAATGAAGGAATCTCTAACTGTGTCTGTCTTTCGATTTTCCCAGTTGTTCGTAAAGCTGCTTTCACCCTTGGCGGGCATATTACTAAAGATGAAAGGAGTGTCGATATACAAGGCTTCGCCTCAAATCCACACCCATAAGATCCTCAAAATGGCGTATTATAATCGACAGTTGCAAACTGATTTTTGCTTGGGTTTGCATATAAAACCTGCATTCTTCAGCTATCCAAGCGATTTTGTGAAAATTTCACAACTTCTTACAAATCTTTTCAAGGGCCATTGAGCTAGTGAATCCAAATCTGCGCTATGTTGTTTATACTTTTCAAAGAAGATTACAAGATTTTTATAATTTCACTGGATAACCACTCCTCATCCGCACTTTTCACTCTTTGGCCATGTATTTGTTCTAAAAATGACTTTCACACCACGGGATTTACAGGTAACAATATCTGATGGCGTATAACCCTTTAAATTCTTGACAGATAAGTAGTATGCGAACATAAATGGTCGTCCCTACCAGCTCATATACACCTATGGAAATTACACTGAGAGAGAAGTTTAGATCAACTGACTCAAAAATCCGTGTTTTCCAGTAAAGCTCACTGAAGAGTTCTCTTACTCTCTTACTGATATATAAATGGTGTCTGAGTTCTTTGATTTGTAACCTACGCGTCGAAACCGACATTCGTATACAGCCGTCAACCCAGACGGGCATTTTTGATCACTAATCGCAAAACCACTCAAACAATCAGATGCGTCTTTAATGAATTGGACCATCTCGTTATATGACTCACAGTTTAATAAGCCATACTGGAGAGCTCTTTTTGAGTCTGCAGAACCAAACTTCTCTCTCAGTGTACATCTTTCTTACATTGCAGGTAGCAGCATTACACTGTATAATTGATATCTGAATGCAAAACAGGAGAACACAGTAACTGTATCTTGCAACTTTAGGAAGGTAATGAAACAATTAATAGTTATATGTTATATGTAGGAAGAGCAAAATATAGAGGGCGCCCTAAAATTCAAATTAATATTTTCTGTAGCTGAGGGCGTAAAATGTCAGAGTGGGCCACACTGCTTTACTATATGCGGAGCTCTTCAAATACACGATGAACCCATCTGAAATATAACAGACCGTAAAGGTAAATATAGGCCTACAATAAAACCAGAGCAGCGAGAATGGCAGTTAGAAAATTGGACTCACTTAACCAGTGAAATCCTGCCTCTTGTTAGGGTTTCATTTTTACCATTCATCTAAATTTTTACCCCCCACCCCACCCCCAACACTAGTCTGGTTCAAGCAGAATTACAGACAGAAATACGCTGATATCTTGACGGACGGAACGGGACCCTCTCTTACTCACCTTAATATGTATTTTTGTAGGCGTGGGAAATTGTAACTTGTGAAATAAGCAAATATTGAATAATTAGTGTTTTCCCAACAGGTGCGAACATTTTTCTGTCCTTATCTGTATGATAGGCAAGTGTAATCAACCTGACATTCAACACTGCTGACTTGTGGACTACGTGCTATAGAAAACACTTACTTGACTTTAAAATAAAGTCTGTCACAAGAAAAAGAAATCCACAGATGTAGAATTGCATAAATGAAATAAAAAGAAAATGCAGAATTTCTCTCCTTAGTGTAGAAAGGAAGTATCTACACACGGCAAAAAGTCGATGCCACTTATTCTTTCTAGTATGACGTCTAAATTGTTATTGATAAACCGCTAAGCAGTGGACAATATTAAGAGCAAACTTAATATTGTAAATATTTTGCTGAAGGAGGGTCTGCGCAAGAGTTGCGTATCGTGTGTTCAAGCAAACTAGGCGTCGAAGTGGACATTTTCTCAGCAGCCGTCAATATAAAATTGGACATTCAATGTGAATAATCGAAACACCAATTTCCAAAACACCGCTTAGCACAATCCACCAAAGAGCTAGGGAAGTATATCAAGTAGAAAAAAATCAGGACAGATCCATGCACACGAAAGCAAGTATCCATTCCCACGTGGTATGTCGTTACTCACGCCTTTTATTTCACTGCCATAATTTTAATAGACTTTAACAATCCGCCTGGGATTACCTCCGCCTCGTGCTACGAAAATGTTTATTAATCATGTCCCAGACACAAATCCAGCTCTCCGGCTGTTTTAATTTATGAGGTTTGTTTGGATTCTAGGAAAGCGCGATGACTTATCCCAGGCATTAATATGGTGTTAAGCGCCAAATCAGTTTGGTACACGCATTTATATTACCCAATTATTTAAATGCCGTTATAAAATTCTGTTTAAATATTCATTTGTAAAGCTCATCCAAAAAAAACAAAACACTGTCACAACCCTTCTTGTTGCAGATGTCAACAAATATGGCACAAATACTTTTCTGCACAATACTGCTATTACTTAAAATTACGCAAGGAAGCATCGCTGGCAGGACAAAACTGATGACTCTTTCCAGGATCGAACTGTCATCGACAGTATCTAATGATTCACAGACAGCAGTTTACGCCAAAACAACACCCAAAGTGGCAGAAACATCTCCATCCACAACAACGATGTTGCCAGGCCTGACAAATAAAACAAGGAACACCAAAGTCACAGCGCCGCCCAGCAGACAGCAAACATCGGAAAGAGCTACATCAAGAGTGACAACGTCATCCGGCAGCATTCAGACATCGAGTAACACAGGCAGACAACAGACCAGTTCCACCCAGATATCGGGAAATACAGGCAGACAACAGACCAGATCCACCCAGATATCGGCAAATACAGGCAGACAACAGACCAGTTCCACCCAGATATCGGCAAATACAGGCAGACAACAGACCAGTTCCACCCAGATATCGGCAAATACAGGCAGACAACAGACCAGATCCACCCAGATATCGGGAAATACAGGCAGACAACAGACCAGTTCCACCCAGATATCGGGAAGTACAGGCAGACAACAGACTAGTTCCACCCAGATATCAGGAAGTACAATATGGAACGTGACGACAGCAGCTGATCAAATTAAATCAAATTCTCGTACGACATTGGGTGTGATGACAAAGTCAAGTACTACTCAGCCAACAGCTGCTACAACAAATGCCAATAAGCAGGGTAGTACCACACAGATATCACAGAGTGCTGCAGTAGGTGTGACAACAGGACCAGGTGCTACTCAGCCACCAGCTACCACAACAAATGCCAATAAGCAGGGTAGTGCCACACAGATATCACAGAGTACTACAGCAGGAGTGACGGCAGGACCAGGTGCTACTCAGCCACCAGCTACCACAACAAATGCCAATAAGCAGGGTAGTACCACACAGATATCACAGAGTACTGCAGCAGGTGTGACAACAGGACCAGGTATTACTCAGCCACCAGCTACCACAACAAATGCCAAAAAGCAGGCTAGTAACACACAGATATCACAGAGTGCTGCAGCAGGTGTGACAACAGGACCAGGCACTACTCAGCCACCAGTTACCACAACAAATGCCAATAAGCAGGGTAGTAACACACAGATATCACAGAGTACTGCAGCAGGTGTGACAAGAGGACCAGGTACTACTCAGCCACCAGTTACCAAAACAAATGCCAATAAGCAGGGTAGTGCCACACAGATATCACAGAGTACTACAGCTGCAGTGACTTCACCACCAGGTATTACTCAGCCACCAGCTACCACAACAAATGTCAATAAGCAGGATAGTACCACGCAGATATCACAGAGTGCTGCAGCGGGTGTGACAACAGCACCAGGTATTATTCAGCTACCAGATACCACAACAAATGCCAATAAGCAGGGTAGTAACACACAGATATCACAGAGTACTGCATCAGGTGTGAAAACAGGACCAGGTACTACACAGCCACCAGCTACCACAACAAATGTCAATAAGCAGGCTAGTAACACACAGATATCACAGAGTCCTGCAGCAGGTGTGACAAGAGGACCAGGTACTACTCAGCCAACAGCTACCACAACAAATGTCAATAAGCAGGGTAGTACCACACAGATATCACAGAGTACTGCAGCAGCAGGTGTGACAACAGCACCAGGCACTACTCAGCCACCAGATACCACAACAAATGCCAATAAGCAGACTGGTACCACACAGATATCACAGAGTACTACAGCAGCAGGTGTGACAACAGGACCAGGTACTACTCAGCTACCAGCTACCACAACAAATGCCAATAAGCAGGGTAGTAACACACAGATATCACAGAGTACTGCAGCAGGTGTGACAAGAGGACCAGGTACTACTCAGCCACCAGCTACCACAACAAATGTCAATAAGCAGGGTAGTACCACACAGATATCACAGAGTACTGCAGCAGGTGTGACAACAGCACCAGGCACTACTCAGCCACCAGTTACCACAACAAATGCCAATAAGAAGGGTAGTGCCACACAGATATCACAGAGTACTACAGCTGCAGTGACTTCACCACCAGGTATTACTCAGCCACCAGCTACCACAACAAATGTCAATAAGCAGGGTAGTACCACACAGATATCACAGAGTGCTGCAGCAGGTGTGACAACAGCACCAGGTATTATTCAGCCACCAGATACCACAACAAATGCCAATAAGCAGGCTAGTAACACACAGATATCACAGAAAACTACAGCTGCAGTGACTTCGCCACCAGGTATTACTCAGCCACCAGCTATCACAACAAATGTCAATAAACAGGGTAGTACCACACAGATATCACAGAGTGCTGCAGCAGGTGTGACAACAGCACCAGGTATTATTCAGCCACCAGATACCACAACAAATGCCAATAAGCAGGCTAGTAACACACAGATATCACAGAGTACTACAGATGCAGTGACTTCACCACCAGGTATTACTCAGCCACCAGCTACCACAACAAATGTCAATAAGCAGGGTAGTAACACACAGATATCACAGAGTGCTGCAGCAGGTGTGACAACAGCACCAGGTATTATTCAGGAACCAGATACCACAACAAAGGTCAATAAGCAGGTTAGTAACACACAGATATCACAGAGTGCTACAGCAGGTGTGACAAGAGGACCAGGTACTACTCAGCCACCAGCTACCACAACAAATGCCAATAAGCCGGGTAGTACCACACAGATATCACAGAGTACTACAGCAGGTGTCACAACAGGACCAGGAACTACTCAGCGACCAGCTACCACAACAAATGTCAATAAGCAGGGTAGTGCCACACAGATATCACAGAGAACTACAACAGCAGTGACTTCACCACCAGGCATTACTCAGTCACCAGCTACCACAACAAATGCCAATAAGCAGGGTAGTACCACACAGATATCACAGAGTACTACAGCAGGTGTGACAAGAGCACCAGGTATTACTCAGCCACCAGTTACCACAACAAATGCCAATAAGCAGGGTAGTAACACACATATATCACAGAGTACTACAACAGCAGTGACTTCACCACCAGGTATTACTCAGCCACCAGCTACCACAACAAATGTCAATAAGCAGGGTAGTAACACACAGATATCACAGAATACTACAGCAGGTGTGACAAGAGCACCAGGTACTACTCAGCCACCGGTTACCACAACAAATGCCAATAAGCAGGGTAGTGCCACACAGATATCACAGAATACTGCAGCAGGTGTGACAACAAGACCAGGCACTACTCAGCCACCAGCTACCACAACAAATGCCAATAAGCAGGGTAGTGTCACACAGATATCACAGAGTCCTGCAGCAGGTGTGACAAGAGGACCAGGTACTACTCAGCCACCAGCTACCACAACAAATGCCAATAAGCAGGGTAGTGCCACACAGATATCACAGAGTACTGCAGCAGGTGTGACAACAGCACCAGCTATTGCCCAGCCACCAGCTACCACAACAAATGTCAATAAGCAGGCTGGTACCACACAGATATCACAGAGTACTACAGCAGGTGTGACAAGAGCACCAGGTACTACTCAGCCACCGGTTACCACAACAAATGCCAATAAGCAGGGTAGTGTCACACAGATATCACAGAGTACTACAGCTGCAGTGACTTCACCACCAGGTATTACTCAGCCACCAGATACCACAACAAATGTCAATAAGCAGGGTAGTGCCACACAGATATCACAGAGTACTGCAGCACATGTGACAAGAGGACCAGGTATTACTCAGCCACCAGCTACCGCAACAAATGTCAATGAGCAGGGTAGTAACACACAGATATCACAGAGTACTACAGCAGCAGTGACTTCACCACCAGGTATTACTCGGCCACCAGCTACCACAACAAATGTCAATGAGCAGGGTAGTAACACACAGATATCACAGAGTGCTGCAGCAGGTGTGACAAGAGGACCAGGTATTACTCAGCCACCATTTACCACAACAAATGCCAATAAGCAGGGTAGTAACACACAGATATCACAGAGTACAACAGCAGCAGTGACTTCACCACCAGGTATTACTCAGCCACCAGCTACCACAACAAATGTCAATAAGCAGGGTAGTAACACACAGATATCACAGAGTACTGCAGCAGGTGTGACAACAGGATCAGGTATTACTCAGCCACCAGCTACCACAACAAATGCCAATAAGCAGGGTAGTGCCACACAGATACCACAGAGTACTACAGCAGCAGTGACTTCACCACCAGGCATTACTCAGTCACCAGCTACCACAACAAATGCCAATAAGCAGGGTAGTACCACACAGATATCACAGAGTACTACAGCAGGTGTGACAAGAGCACCAGGTATTACTCAGCCACCAGCTACCACAACAAATGTCAATAAGCAGGCTAGTAACACACAGATATCACAGATTACTGCAGCAGGCGTGACAAGAGGACCAGGTATTACTCAGCCACCAGCTACCACAACAAATGCCAATAAGCAGGGTAGTAACACACAGATATCACAGGGTACTACAGCAGCAGTGACTTCACCACCAGGTATTACTCAGCCACCAGCTACCAGAACAAATGTCAATAAGCAGGGTAGTAACACACAGATATCACAGAGTACTGCAGCAGGTGTGACAAGAGGACCAGGTATTATTCAGCCACCAGATACCAGAACAAATGCCAAAAGGCAGGGTGGTACCACAAAGATATCACAGAGTACTGCAGCAGGTGTGACAAGAGGACCAGGTACTACTCAGCCACCAGCTACCACAACAAATGTCAATAAGCAGGGTAGTAACACACAGATACCACAGATTACTGCAGCAGGCGTGACAAGAGGACCAGGTATTACTCAGCCACCAGTTACCACAACAAATGCCAATAAGCAGGGTAGTGCCACACAGATATCACAGAGTACTGCAGCACTTGTGACAAGAGGACCAGGTATTACTCAGCCACCAGCTACCACAACAAATTTCAATGTGCAGGGTAGTAACACACAGATATCACAGAGTACTACTGCAGCAGTGACTTCACCACCAGGTATTACTCGGCCACTAGCTACCACAACAAATGTCAATAAGCAGGGTAGTGCCACACAGATATCACAGAGTACTGCAGCAGGTGTGACAAGAGGACCAGGTACTACTCAGCCACCAGCTACCACAACAAATGCCAATAAGCAGGGTAGTAACACACAGATATCACAGGGTACTACAGCAGCAGTGACTTCACCACCAGGTATTACTCAGCCACCAGCTACCAGAACAAATGTCAATAAGCAGGGTAGTAACACACAGATATCACAGAGTACTGCAGCAGGTGTGACAACAGGACCAGGTATTACTCAACCACCAGTTACCACAACAAATGCCAAAAAGCAGGGTAGTGCCACACAGATATCACAGAGTACTGCAGCACTTGTGACAAGAGGACCAGGTATTATTCAGCCACCAGATACCACAACAAATGCCAATAAGCAGGGTAGTAACACACAGATATCACAGAGTACTGCAGCAAGTGTGACAAGAGGGCCAGGTACTACTCAGCCAACAGCTACCACAACAAATGTCAATAAGCAGGGTAGTAACACACAGATATCACAGAGTACTGCAGCAGGTGTGACAACAGGACCAGGTATTATTCAGCCACCAGATCCCACAACAAATGCCAAAAGGCAGGGTGGTACCACACAGATATCACAGAGTACTGCAGCAGGTGTGACAACAGGACCAGGTATTACTCAACCACCAGTTACCACAACAAATGCCAAAAAGCAGGGTAGTGCCACACAGATATCACAGAGTACTGCAGCAGGTGTGACAAGAGGACCAGGTATTATTCAGCCACCAGATACCACAACAAATGCCAATAAGCAGGCTAGTAACACACAGATATCACAGAGTACTGCAGCAAGTGTGACAAGAGGGCCAGGTACTACTCAGCCAACAGCTACCACAACAAATGTCAATAAGCAGGGTAGTAACACACAGATATCACAGAGTACTGCAGCAGGTGTGACAACAGGACCAGGTATTATTCAGCCACCAGATCCCACAACAAATGCCAAAAGGCAGGGTGGTACCACACAGATATCACAGAGTACTGCAGCAGGTGTGACAAGAGGACCAGGTACTACTCAGCCACCAGCTACCACAACAAATGTCAATAAGCAGGCTAGTAACACACAGATATCACAGAGTACTGCAGCAGGTGTGACAAGAGGACCAGGTACTACTCAGCCACCAGCTACCACAACAAATGTCAATAAGCAGGGTAGTAACACACAGATATCACAGAGTACTGCAGCAGGTGTGACAAGAGGACCAGGCACTACTCAGCCACCAGCTACCACAACAAATGTCAATAAGCAGGGTAGTAACACACAGATATCACAGAGTACTGCAGCAGGTGTGACAAGAGGACCAGGTACTACTCAGCCACCAGCTACCACAACAAATGTCAATAAGCAGGGTAGTAACACACAGATATCACAGAGTACTGCAGCAGGTGTGACAAGAGGACCAGGTACTACTCAGCCACCAGCTACCACAACAAATGTCAATAAGCAGGGTAGTGCCACGCAGATATCACAGAGTACTGCAGCAGGTGTGACAAGAGGACCAGGTACTACTCAGCCACCAGCTACCACAACAAATGTCAATAAGCAGGGTAGTAACACACAGATATCACAGAGTACTGCAGCAGGTGTGACAAGAGCACCAGGTACTACTCAGCCACCAGATACCACAACAAATGCCAATAAGCAGGGTAGTACCACACAGATATCACAGAGTACTACAGCAGCAGTGACTTCACCACCAGGTACTACTCAGCCACCAGCTACCACAACAAATGCCAATAAGCAGGGTAGTAACACACAGATATCACAGAGTACTGCAGCAGGTGTGACAAGAGGACCAGGTACTACTCAGCCACCAGATACCACAACAAATGCCAATAAGCAGGGTAGTACCACACAGATATCACAGAGTACTACAGCAGCAGTGACTTCACCACCAGGTATTACTCAGCCACCAGCTACCACAACAAATGCCAATAAGCAGGGTAGTAACACACAGATACCACAGATTACTGCAGCAGGCGTGACAAGAGGACCAGGTATTACTCAGCCACCAGTTACCACAACAAATGCCAATAAGCAGGGTAGTGCCACACAGATATCACAGAGTACTGCAGCACTTGTGACAAGAGGACCAGGTATTACTCAGCCACCAGCTACCACAACAAATTTCAATGTGCAGGGTAGTAACACACAGATATCACAGAGTACTACTGCAGCAGTGACTTCACCACCAGGTATTACTCGGCCACCAGCTACCACAACAAATGTCAATAAGCAGGGTAGTGCCACACAGATATCACAGAGTACTGCAGCAGGTGTGACAACAGGACCAGGTATTACTCAACCACCAGTTACCACAACAAATGCCAAAAAGCAGGGTAGTGCCACACAGATACCACAGAGTACTGCAGCAGGTGTGACAACAGGACCAGGTATTACTCAACCACCAGTTACCACAACAAATGCCAAAAAGCAGGCTAGTAACACACAGATATCACAGAGTACTGCAGCAAGTGTGACAAGAGGGCCAGGTACTACTCAGCCAACAGCTACCACAACAAAGGTCAATAAGCAGGGTAGTAACACACAGATATCACAGAGTACTGCAGCAGGTGTGACAAGAGGACCAGGTACTACTCAGCCACCAGCTACCACAACAAATGTCAATAAGCAGGCTAGTACCACACAGATGTCACAGAGTACTGCAGCAGGTGTGACAACAGGACCAGGTACTACTCAGCCACCAGCTACCACAACAAATGCCAATAAGCAGGCTAGTACCACACACATATCACAGAGTACTGCAGCAGGAGTGACGGAATTGCCTGGTAGTACTCAACCACCAGTTACCACAACAAATGCCAATAAGCAGGGTAGTAACACACAGATATCACAGAGTACTGCAGCAGGAGTGACGGAATTGCCTGGTAGTCATCAACCACCAGCTATGACAGGAAATAGGAAAACGCAGGCTACAACCACACAGGTATCACAGAGTACTACAGCAGTTGTGACGGTATCGCCAACCACCACTCAGTCACCAGATAACACGAAGGCGAAAACACGGACTACTATCATAAGAGTATCACACAGTACCACATTGGGTGTGACGGCGGCGCCATGTACTACTCAGCCACCGCTGACAAAGACTAGCACAATAAGTTTGACGATGCCACTCAACCTAACACGAACATCAGTGAACACAGAGTTTCCCAGAAGGCAGCAGACGTTGGCCAAGACGACTTCAGTGGCCACTTTACCTCCATTGAGCACAGCCATAAATGCGTACCTACCTTCTAAGAGTGAGTTATCTTTCTTACTTCTATTTTATTAGGTGACCAAGCACTTTAAGCTGGGACACCTATTGAAATCATTTGAGCTTTTGTTGTTTTTTTTCTTCTGTTGTTTTGAAAGATTGTACAAAGTATAAAAGGAAAACTTTTTGTTGGAGTGACTTGAAATTTTGCAGATGTTCTCTTTCAGTGGTATGTATGTACATATATGTATGCCTGCTACGGTTGTACGTCGTACTCAACCATAGTTCAGTCATTTGACGACGAGGAGTCCTTAGAATGTAGATATGCTGTGTCTCCTTGTGTCAGGGCGAGTCGATGCCGTCAAAGTGCTGTCGCTACTGGAGTATCATGCCGAAGACACCAGATACGACACCCCACCTAGTCACATTATACTGACCCCGTGCCGACCAGTCCTGATCCTTGTTCTAACTTCTCAGTACTGAGCGCCAAGCGAGGCAGCAACAAGCACCATTTTTGACGTCTTTGGTATGACCCCACTCGGGATTTATTCCGGAACTCCCGACGTCCAGCGGACGCTCTAATCACTAGACCACAGAGTCAGCGTCGCAGTTGTAAAATGATGCGATCTTTTTTCTTCTTCGGGCATTTTAAAATAATCGGTGTATTTAGTGATGGATTTATTGCTGGGTAACATTGTACGAAAGGATTTGTCACTTTGATGGTGTCGGTCAGGTTTACGGGTAAGGCAAAGTGGAATGGCCGGAGTAGGCTTAAATTACAGGCTTGACCCAATTGGTGACTGAAATCTGCAGCAAGCGGCTGCGCAGATGAAAATCTTAAAGTGAAAGACAATGCTTGTTCTAACTTAAGTTTGTCAAAATGCTTAACAATATTATGTTTATTTCGGAAAAGTAGTTTCTTCTAACAGCTACTAGGACAATGGAGTTTGACATGACCGTGCTCCATCGACTAGCATGCAACGCAGGCATTCTTTCTGGGCTGTGACGTAATTTTTCCTACCGAGGAACACGCTTATGACCTGAAACTGCAGTATGTAGTTATGGTTGTGCTAGAAATTTAAGGATATATGCAAATTCATAACATGAAATGGTTCAGACACTTAGTCTCGCTAAATATATTCCTGAATGGAAATAATACAGCATATAGCTTAAAAAACCACACCGCCATTAGCGCCAACGCTATATACGCCCTGTATCCAGTAAATAGTCTTAAAAAGTACTTTCAAATAAAATCCGACACACGGAGTATTCGTTACTTTCCACCCAAAAACCCATTTCAATGACGCACCCAAACAGTAATTAGTTCATCATCACAACTAAACTGTAAAATTAATTAAGTGATTTAGTATTCATTTTAGAATACAACTGAACCCTCAAATTAAAAACATTCTACATGTGTAATCATTATACACGAACAATAATAATCGAAAACAGTAAATGGAAGATAACTCCGAATGGCAAACTACACCTAACGTTAATGAGAGGTAACTTTCTGTACTAAAATCGTATCCATAGCTCGTTACGACAGTAATAATCCCCTTATGCTGTGTAATATGTTTCATTATTGTGCAATGTATTAACAAAGCAATAAGGCTAGAAGAAATTGGACCCTTATGACACACATAAAACTGAATTGTACCACACGTTGCAGTATAAAACTCTCCCAAGAAGAAAAAAATGTATAACGCTAAAACACATACTGTACATAACCTCTCCGTGGCACGAACACGCAACAGAAAAGGACAAATGAGTCAGAAGAGCGCAACAGACTGGAACGCGCATCCTTTGCAATGAGTGATTCTGCTCGCGACAGCAGCACCCCAGCGCAAGAAAGGAAATTGTGCAGATACAGATAATGTCAACCGCTGACCATCAGCATCGACCCACAATTCAGCAAGGACAGGACAGAGGAGTATAGGCTAGATTTTCAACACAAGGTAATGTGCATTTAGCTAGTCGTTTTTAACAGATGGTCCACACGAGAATTAACCCCATGACGGTACTAGGATATTCTTTTTTTTTTTATTTATCTGATTGGTGTATAACGCCGGGCAGAGTCCACCTGGCAGACCCGACCATCCACAGGTTGCTTCGGACCATCCCACATACAGGCGGAGAGGAAGACAGCACGAACTGGACTTGAACTCAGAGGCATCGCATTGGTGAGAGGCACCTGGAACGTTACGCTACACTAATGCCATTTCTCCCTCGGCCACGGAGGCCACGGAGGCCACGGAGGCGTTATAGTGACCACAAGGACATGTTATGTCATTTGATAAGCAGTATTTTCGAACTAGAACAACCCTGGTTTGATTGATTGATTGGTTGATCATTCATCAAAGATAAATTGTGTTCATCTGATATGTGTAAGGCGGGAATACAGTCCAAGGTTTTGTGAATTTTGCATACGGCAGGAGACGATCTTAGTAGAAGGAGACCGGCATACGACTGAAATGCTTAAGTGGAAAGGGTTGCCAGCGAATGTTCTGTAACACGTCCTAACTTAGGTTTTTTTTTTATATACATCATGGGAAAATATCAGAATATTGTACTGCTATTGTTATTTCGTTGACTTGGACGTACTATGAGACTAAAAAAATATCCCCCGTTTGAGCTTGCAAATATTTTTAATACCGTTTAAAGGAGTCAGTGGCATAAACTGTTTCGAATTCTTTTAAGTAACTGGCTAACCAGAGCTTTTTCCACTTGTTGTTTATGTTTTTGAACGAGAATTTCTGTTCCAGCTGACCGTTGCTTACCAAAACATACCGGGATTCATCAGCGTGACAATACTCAAAGTAAGGTAAGATTGTATGTGAAGTCCATTGGTCCAAGATTAATTGTGCCAATCCTTCAAGTAATCAATCAAACAATAAATCCATGATTTTAGAAATCAGTTGGTAGTTCAACTGATTCCCAGATCTGCAGTCCGAAGCTGTGTTTGAATTCAGTTTTATACGTCACGACGCCAATTCTGGACGTCAAATTTATACAAACGATTACAGTTAAAGCGTTATTGAAACTTTTGAAACTGTCAATGTTAAATACAGAGGGAAGCCTGCACCTAACAGAAGGTATTAAAAAGACACCCCATTCCTACATCATCAAAAACTAGCAGTTTTCCTGCTTTACGCTGCACAATTACAAGTGGGATTGCAATGATTATTGTGTATGAAACAGTTCCAGAATGTCTGAAAGTTTTGGACAATCCATCTAGTGCAGGGTGATTGATAGTTTTCTCTTTGATATGTTTATGTAAATAAATATTTACTTAAAATATTTAGCATTGGGGAAATGAAGAGTTCAAATCCAGTTCTGGCTGTCTGTCTTTGGTTGTCTTTTTGGAAGACTAACCCTTAACAGGCCAGCTGCAATGTTTGATCCTTACTATATACATTCACGTTAAATAAAAAAGCAAACAAGTAAATAAAAAATATATCAATAAATAACGAAATAAATATTGCTTCTGTGGACATTGAGGTTTATGGACTTACAGTATGTTTTTCTCCTGAATGCGCAGAGCAGGAAGTGTGGTATGTGATCACAGGGTGAAATTTGACGCCAACCAAGTTCATAAAGATGGCCACATCAATGAAGTGATCGACATCATCGAGAAAGAGGCAGAGAAGAAAGTCTTACCGTACCTTAGAAATGTTACCATTGCTAATGGTACTGTGGACGAAACCAGGTTTAGTGCTTCATTGAAGAGTGGTAAGTGTATGAAATGTCATGAAAGCAACCACGTCGGCACATTAGATTAAGTGTCGTTTTCTGTATGAAGTGAAACATTTTATCGATGATCACTATGAGGTGAAATATTGCTACTTTTCGAATAGGTTTCCAAAGGGCTCTCATTAGTCTTTCAAGTAAAAGACTAACTGTAAAAATTTACTTTTGTTATTTGTCTGATTGCATTTTGATGCCATATTCGAGAACGTGTCAAATAATAATACACTGTATAGGCTAGTGGTCCGTTTTATAGGTTGCTAAAATATGACTGACCGGGGTAAACCACCTCGGTATGGCCTGTAACTTCATCACATGTAGCGTACAGGTATACACACACCATGCTCATGCAAGAGAAGTAGTCTTCAATGATGTATCCAGCTATCTATTTATTTTATTTATTTATTTCATTGGTGTTTTACGCCGTAGTCAAAAGTATTTCACTTATACGACGGCGGCCAGAATTATGGTGGGAGGAAACCGGGCAGAGTCCAGGGAAAACCCACGACCATCCGCAAGTTGCTTGGAGACCTTCCCACGTACGGCCGGAGAGGAAGCCAAAATGACCTGGACTTGAATTCACAGTGACCGCATTGGTGCCAGGCTTCGGGTCATTGCGCTGCGATAGCGCGTTAGCCGACTGAGCGACGGAATCCCTCCTCCAGCTACCTAAACTATGCTATAATAGTTTCCATATTAGGATGCTTAATAAAGCGATTCATGAAGAGCAGTGGTTACGAGGAAACGCATTTACAGTCAGTTGTAAATGCGAGCGTGTCTTTGCCATGAGTACCCAGGTGCGAGATTTTCTAGTAACCCTTACTCCCACTATCCGGGAAGGGGAGGCCGGAGGTGGGGGGAGGAAATTAATAACGGGAAATGGTCTATGACGCACATCGGGGCCGTTTGTACAGCCCCACATTTGTGGAAGAGAACTTACATACAGCGTCCAAATTATTGGAGCGTAAGTATTTAGGCCCCCATGTCGCTTGTAGGTATGTTCGTCAGCGACATGCAAGAGCTCGTTGGCTTGATAATCAATCAATAAATCAGTTTTGTAAAAAGCTATTTAAGTGTTCACTAAATGATAAATGAGTCAATCAATCAAGCAAATGTTTTCAAATATTTCAGCTAGAAAAAGACCTCTCCACGATCCATGTAGTGCTGTGGAACTTGGTTGTTCCCTTGGTTTTAACTACTCTGTGTTTAGTGACAAGCCCGCTTGTATGTCAGATTGCGACACAGAAACAGGCCGTCGAAAGTGGAAATCATGGCACGTGTACTCTGAGCAGCAGGGCAAATGTGACATGCACGTGAGTACTTTGGTGGTCTCGTACCTTTTCCGACCATATCTCAACGGAAAGTAGATATGCACGTGCGCAGCCTTCAACTGTGAATCCTTATTCAAAGAGAAGAAAGCTGTAATTTGTTTCATTATTTTGACCAGACATATAGCAAGGATGTGCTAGAAGGCCAGATAAAACGTTCAGTGTTTCAAATGATACATGTCTTTGTACACACGACGCAGGAGGCCAAAATTAGTTAAATATTAGTTAAGCTGGTCAAATCTTATTTCGTATTTCCAGCAGAGAAAAATGAACTTGCAGTAAAATAACCCAGGGCATATAAAACTGCATGTTATTCGGCTGAGAAGATTTAATCTTAGGAAAGTAATCTCCTGCAAACTAGAATAATATTATAGGTTAATATTTGTTGAACGGTCTTCCTGGAAAATGTTCATTATGAAATGTACACTTGGAGTTAATACTTGTGGAAAATGTCTTCGAGGGTAAATGTCTAGTTGGTCTCTTAGTTATGGGGAAACAAATGCCCGGTGGGAAATATCCACGTGATTTTGTATGCATTGGAATGTCCTCTTTGGGAAATGTCCACTTACAGTAATGTCTGTGTGGTATAACACCTGGTGGGAAGGAAACCATTTAGGAGAATGGCTTTTGAAATCGCCTTTTATGACAAACTTCCTGTTTTAAATACTGGCATTTCGAGAAAGAGTTATTGAATGATATACATCAGAAAAGCCCCTTGTTTTGGCAAGGAAGTGGCGCACTAGGAAGATTTTTCCTGGGGCATATTTCTTATATTGGGAAGTGGTACCATAGAAAACTGGGGGCCTCCGTGGCTCAGTCGGTTAACGCACTAACGCAGCGCAATAACCCAAGCCTCCTACCAATGCGGTCACTGTGAGTACAAGCCCAGTTCATGCTGGCTTCCTCTCCGTCCGTATGTGGGAAGGCCTGCCAGCAACCTGAGGATGGTCGTGGGTTTCCCCAGGGCTTTGCCCGGTTTCCTCCCACCATAATGCTGGCCGCATTTTATAAGTGAAATAATCTTGAGTACGGCGTAAAACACCAATCAAATAAATAAATAAATAACCAAAGAAAACTAACCGGTTATTTCGCGACTTAAAAATGAACCCCGTCGATCAGCATTTTATATTTTTATATTTACATCGTAACTAATGCACACGCAAACAATTAGTGTATTGTGAAATGTGGTAAAGAAAAATGTAATGTACAATATTATTTGAGATAATCGCAGTTATTTCTTTTTGTTCTCAATTTCAGTTGTGCTGAAACTCCAAACGAAATGTTCAGTGAACCCGAGTGCAATGTACGAGCAGAGAAGTTCCGTTTAGATAAGAGTAAAATTATCGCCATTGCAGTGGGAGCTGGTGGAGGCATTCTCCTGGTCATGGTATTTATCGTCATTATCCTGGCTTATAAACTACGGAGTCCTTATAAACAGTGCTCATATTTCTACATCTCGTGCGATCAAAATCGTGACGTTTTAAATCAAATTTATCTTTGTAGACGAACTAGTTTCATGGATAATCATTTGATCAGATTTGATGTTGATGAAATCTGAAAGCTGTATTTATTGTTATTTTTGGACCATACAATCTGAGGAGTCGGGGGAATTTCCACCAAGGGAGCTAACCAGTGTCCAAAATGTCCGAATGCCGTACGTGGAATTACGGGGCTTGGAGAGGCGGAACACAAATTCTGACAGGATTACGTTTTCGAGAAGCAGATATGATGCTGCATGTAGAAATCAGGTGGGAATTGTTTTAATAAATCACACAAATTCACCGGTTAAGACAATGCCATGAAGTCAATAAATAAATGAGTGATGACTGAGTGATGAATAACTGAATGGTTATTTTCTTAACGCCATGCACATTGGCAAAATTACAGTTATGTCTTGGTGAAGCATACGTATGCTGTATGGGATCATAAACTTCACGGAACCGCACCTTAAATTGTCGAAATTTTACTGTGCGTTTCCTTAGTTTTATGGGATGTTCATAAATATTATGAGAACGCCCATGATGCTGAAATGAATGAATTTAAGAAAAACAATATGACCCGCAGATTATAAATCCAAACATGAAACTCAGCTAAATATAGTCGATCATAGTCGTCTGAAAAGGGTAAAAGATATTTTCAAATATTCTACACATAAGAGCAGTCACTTCAAAATATCCTTGTGGTTAACGGACTAAGATGGGTTTATGTCTGTTTCTATACGTACGTGGAAAGGTCTGTGGAATGTCGTGGCTTTCCTTCCGGCATTGCTCGGTTTACTCCCACATTAATGCTGGCCGCCGTTTTATAAGTGAAATATTCTTGAATACGGTCGAGAAGACCAATCAATTAGGTAAATGTATTTCTTTCTACAGGGCTATTCTGAGGAGGAAGATGTTACAAGAGACTTCAGATGGCAGATGTACACTCCAAATTCACACTGCTCCGCTGATTACCAATCCATGGGCGAGGCAACCCAGGAACGTAACTTACGGACGATAGAGCCTATAGGCAATGTGAGTTTATGATGTCTCCGTTATTTGTGTATAACTATTGGGGCGTTATTTAATCAGTCCATAAGCATGGTAAGATTCTAGTAAAGGGTTTGTCGTCAGACCCCTACTAATTCATCCTAAAAGTGTATGTATCCGGAAAGTTTCTTTATCATCAGGTTATGCATCCAGGAAGAACTAATGCACTGTAGCAGTAAACGATAAAGATATAGTGCGGATATGCCATAACGTAATATTTTTGAAATAATTATTATCTTTTCTGTTCTTTATATTTTTTAGCAGCTATTAATTTTTAGTGTTCGAACCGTTGTTCTCGATACATATTATTCAGGGAAAGAAGTTATAGTTAAGATAAAGTAAATAAAGTTTATTTTTCGAAAATTGTTCAAGAATTTTTTAATGAATCTGCGACGCTTTTCGGATTGTTAAGATGATTTCTAACAGTGTTAAGATGGTTAAAAAAACCTCTTAGCTCTGACGCCTTTCAGAGAATTACTGTTCTGTTTGCCATTCTTGAGCAACCACGTTGCATTTTCAATGATCTCTGATGGCTGGTCGCCAGCAGTAATATCGTCCCAGTAGGCTGTTGAATCGAAGGGTGCGTCATACGCATTTTAATTTAATTTAATACTTGCAATCAGCTTATACCATGAGCGATTTTATTCATATGTTTATTTATTTAATTTAATATTTTTATTTTATTTATTAATTTATTACATTCCTTACCAACACCGTCCTTAGAACGTTTTCACGACGGTGATCAGTTTGACAAGGTTGAGGAAACTAGGTGCCTTGACAAACCAGGAGCAACCTATAGCACCGAACTAGGTGCCTTGACAAACCATTAACAACCTATAGCACCGAACTAGGTGCCTTGACAAACCTGGAGCAACCTATAGCACCGAACTAGGTGCCTTGACAAACCTGGCGAACTTGAAAATGCCACAAAATCGGCACAAGTTAATTTCGAACAGGTGACCGCATTGGAAATTACTTTAGCTGTCTATTTTAGATTTGAAATATTTGGTATTTAAGATATTTAATGACTTAGTTATTGTCTGTAAATCTTTGTGCATGTATTTATTGTTTTTCAGTGCATTATTGCGAGGCCCAAGTTGTCGTTTCAGATTTAAACAACCAGAAATATATGAGTAAATGACTGCAGCATGAGGTCTTGTAAGTATTATGCAAACCAGTCTGCAAATTCGATGAATTGTTATAAGTCACGATTGTGATCTGAGATATCAAAGTGGCAATACCGTGACAAGCAAGAATGGGGAGCGGCACATTGAGTAATTCTAGACCAGTGACGTCTAATGAATTGCATTTAACATCACTATATTTCTTTCACCTAATTCTGCTTTAGCCATGGTGCTGGCGGTTGTATAAGTTACTTCTTATACACTTACATGAACAGTTAGAATAAAACCCCAAATGAGGTAAATTGACAAGAGGCCGGATTTCACGGGTAAGGTAAGACCATTTGCCAACTATCGTACTGTCGGCGCTGCTCTGGTTTTACTCTATGTGTTGTAGTCTTTCATATTCAAATTGTTTTGAAACAATGCCCTGTACGGCTTAGACGATAGTCTACACATATTCGTTGTTGTTGCGTTTATTCGTAACAGAAGTAGGTCTGTAGCAACAGACGTAATCTAGTTATTGTCTTAATGCTTAAATTGCCAGCTTGATGTTGTTTTGGCAAAAGTTCTAAATCCCATTCCAAAGATGTTGTAATTTTAATGAGAAAACGTGAATGGAATTCCTTGATTTTTGTTTAACACCTAAATTTATTTTATTCTAACATTATTTATCCTTGGTAGTCAGGTGTGCTTCTATCTCTCGGGTCATGTAACCCACTCCAGGGTTAATTGTGTGTATATATGAATACTGGAAAGATTATATATGTTAGAGGCCGTAATAGATGTCATAATCAAGCCGTAAACGAGGCCAACGTTGATGGCCCTAGGCCTATATTGACAGTTTGTGTATGTCGGGCCGTAAGCCTCATAAGGTAAATATATTCGATATCAGTCATAAATCAAACGGTAAACCAACCCAACGCTGATGGGTGTATACATGTGCACTGAAAAGCTTGTGGACTACTGACAACTGTGTTAGGTGCTAGGACTTTTTATTGTACACAGATTTCCTATTTATAATAGCCATAATCAAACCGCTACGCGCACGAAGGTTTTCGTTGACCGACTGCAGGTCTGTACTGCATAAGGCTGTTTTCCCAATGTAGCTTTTATGTGGGTGGTTCTGCGAGGTTTGAACTTGTCGATTGTTAATGTTTGTTAAGAGCTTATTATTTACCTGGCATTGTATTTAGAAATAAGGAGAGCATCTTTTTTCGTCGAGTGCCGTTATCTTCTGTCATGCATTTGGCGGGAATGATGACTGGTCTGGGACACGCTATGCATAGAAACCTGCTGGGCGTAAATTGCTTCCAAATGAAAGCGAAACGAGTACGTAAATTTGCACAATAATGGAAAGCAACTGCGCTGTGAGTATATGTTATGTATTTGTTTTGGTGTTATCTCCCACTTGTTGCCTATTAAAATGGAAGAAATAGTACATACATTTAAATGTTTTGGACTGTTTTTTTTTTCTATGATGTTTAATGACTTGCTGAAGAATGCGACGCGAGTGTTCAATGTAGTGAATCGATAGATTTCTTTATTAAAAGGAAAGGCTACACAAAAATGAAGGTATAGTAAGCGAAAAGAGCATTTAAAACTGTATCTAAAAATATCTTCACTTAATTTTGTTAGATTTAATTTCAACAAATTAAAACCAATCAAATGTTTTGATAGTATGGTTGGATTTTGGACGATATTGATGATATGGTATACCAGTGACGTCACGCCGACTTTTCTATGGTCTTAAAGCTAAAATTTAATGTCATATTGTCGTTTTCATACAAAGACAAATATTACAAGAGTAGTCGTCACAAGAACTTTATTTAGAGCTGAACATGAAGGTGCGCAAAAAATTGTGTGACGTCACTGGAGAACCACATTATCAATATGGTCCATAAAACCTACCAACTGCGTTGAATCTGGTGAAAAAAAAAATCTAAAAAATTGAGAGAAGATATTTTCTGATACAGTTTTTCGTGGTCCTTTTACTCACTATAACACAATTTTTGCGTGGTCTTTCCATTTAACATAAAATGTATTTAAAGGTCTGATTGCGCAGTACCAATCGGTCTACAATATAAAGATAGGTAGGTTCTCATTATTGTGTATGCTGATTGATCTATATTTATGTTTTTCTTTGTCACATTAATAACTGTGTGCTAAATTATTTAATATTGTCCTATTTCTTGTCAAAACGTAAAATGCACATGGCAGATAAATACTAGATGTAATTCTTTTAAACATGTCTTACTACGATCGTTGTATGGTTTGTCAAAGATTTATTATCCTTATAGGGTTTGTTGTAATTTAGAATCATGATCTGTTTTATAACAAACACGTGTAGACTTGTATACTATGAAATGGACAGACATCAATATACATTGGATATCCAAGTGACTGTAGTAGTGACTGAACCAATTCAATACTTCATGTGAATCGTAAATGATATTATCAATTTGGGCTGTTTACTGCATGTACTGGTTCGTAATTGTAACTTAGCTCATATATTTCTGTGCACAGCTAGCGTATGCCGAAAACACGATCTCTACATTTCTTTGCACATTAGCATTTTCGAAAACAGAGATATTTTATATCTAGTTTGGTGTATTCTCTAGAAACGACTGTGTACACAAGGCACATAAACTAAAGAATTTGATAGTTCACACCGTGTGTAACACAAATACCAGGTTTTGTGAAGTACACAATCTGTATACATCTAATACACAAAAATTGTAAATGTTCAGTTTCCTTACAATTGGTGTACCTGTGATACACCGTCGTTTTTACAAACCACGCATGGACTGTTTGGTAATTGTGTATTGGCTGGTACATTTCTATGCGCATGTTGTGTTTTCTGGAAACACAATTATGTTATCTGTATATTTTTTTTTCATGTTAGGGCTGTTTGGTAGCTATAACTTAGCTCGTACATTTTTCGGTACATCTTATGGCAAGGAGTGATGTGAAAACAAGTTGTGCAACGTTATTATTTAATTGTGGTGTACTGACGTGTTGTGTTGACTGTTTCGTTATAGTGACAATATTATTATGGTGTACAGTATTGTAAATGTTTTAATGTCCATTGGTTGAAAAACTGTTGAAACTTCACAAGTAGAGAAAATGGTAACATTTGACGTTTATTATCCTAGATGAAACATTAATCTTGTATTTCCTGGAATGAAAAATGTAACTCTTTTTTTCTGACATAATGTGTTCCACGTATTTACATTGGTATAATAGATACATTCTCCAATACGTCCATCTTTTGTTTGTCTTTTCTGTCTTTTTACTTTGTCCCTGAGTTTTGCCTCTTTGTGTTGCCTGTTTTGTCTTCTTGATTGTTTTGTCTTGTTATGTCATGTTGTTCTGTTTCTTTATTTTTCTCTTTGTCGTGTCCCTTTGTCTTGTCGGTCTATCTGCCTGTCTGCTTGAATTTTGCCTGATTTTTCGTGTCATTTTTGTTGGCCATTTTTGTCTGTTTCACTGATTGGTTGCTTTGCCTGTCTTTACCCGCATAATATTTATTGATCTGATTGATGACGTACTGCCGAAATTTTCATTTATATCCGTGTTTCTCCGTGTACAATCCGGAGTTCCAGCTCGGGATTGTACATGGAGAAAGCCAGATTTTATGGGGGAAAACTGCTTCACAAATGTCTCGAAAAAAAAATCAGCTAGAGGTGGATTTGAACACACGACTTTCGGGATTAATGTCCTGGCGATCGCGGCGCCCCAGCGCTATAACCGTTTCATTAAGCCGCTAACCACACTACATCAAATGCAGAGATTGATTAACCAAGGAATCCAAAACTATATCAAAAAGATAATTTAACCAAAATCGAATAGAATTACGTGGACTAGTTTTATTTATTTATTTATTGACTGGTGTTTTACGCACTCAAGAATATTTCACTTATACGACGGCAGCCACCATTATGGTGGGAGGGAACCAGGCAGAGCCCGGGGGAAATTCACGACCATTCGCAGGTTGCGGACTAGTTTTAACTGCCATCTCCTACTGACCTGATTTACGTTGTGCCAGATAGGGTCTTTTGCAGCTTGGCATTTAATAATCAGAAAAATATTTTTTTAGCGAAACTATAATTAATAAGCCCTTAGACTGATCCGATTTCGAGAAGTAACAAGTCACGTGATTATTTGTATGCCCGACTTGACAGGCGGGAATTGATACAGACGTGTACTATCCTAGCGTCTCACGCCATCCGACAACTAGAATACAAATAACGAACTTTAACGTATCAGATTTCAAAACGCGGACCTGTTTGAGAGCCACCCCATTCAGTCAGGATTATAGCCTAACCTCTTCACACAAGACAGTTTGACCTCTAACTCAAAGTGACGGGGACGGAGCAAACATGTATGGTTACACTAACATATTCTTGTTGTGACATAACTGTTTCAAGTGTCTGTTTCTGAATGATTCTGGCTGTGCTGACAGCGCGTGATAAGATTCCAAATCCAGAGCAAGTGACCGGACTCGTTCATGTGGATGTACCGGTATATATCTTGAACAGGGCTTCAACAAACGGCGGATCAGTTTACCTTTTTGAAGATTTTATCGCCTGAAAGGTAAGGTTAGTAAATTTTTTACTGTTAAAGTGTTAAAAAATCTTCAATGATACTTTCAGTTTTATGAGTGCTAAGGGTAAACCCTAGACCTTTGGCAAGTTACTGACGAACGTTCTCACGTGTGACGTAGAGATATGCACATCGTATACGGTTGATCTTCGACAAATGGTAGGCTAACTACACAAACGGCCGCTCGGAGCGATGACGTCATGTTATTGTAAATAAGGACATGCATATGGTGTTGTTGTTGTTTCGTTTTTAGTTTTTGATATTGTTGATCATCATGTCCAAGATTTAGTTCCAGTTTTAGCAGTTAGGGGTAGGAAACAGGGCACCTAGAGGGAGTAGTATAGTAATAGTTTATTGTTACAAGTGTCAGGGTTTTAGTTTTCTTTTTCCTGTAAATGAGTATAAAGTAGCAGGATAATTTATCTGTTCTATTATACCTTGTGTTTTCCTACTACGTACAACGCTGAGCGTCAACCCGTCTATATTCACAGACGTCACGAACATATTGACGCCACGACCCGCGTCACAATACCCAATTTTGGGTGACGTCTTTTCAACGTTTGGGCATCTCAGACGTATTTATTCCGGCAAATACATCGGACGACTATTAAGTCACGCGAATGAAGAAATAAAATATATTGCACAGTAAAGGTTGAATACCTAAATATTGTTTGAGTGAGTGGTGAAAATGATTTTTGTGCAACATTCTGTTTATTATTCATGTTTTAAGAATGTCATGATTTTGTGTATGTAAAGAAAATTTATAGGTACTGGTTTTAGCTGTAGGCCTTCGATGACATATTTATAGCCTGTCATCGTCTGCATGACGTCCTGTATGACGTGTCTTCTTGCGTGAGGGAGAAATGTTACAATTTACTAAAATTATGTTATGACGTCATCCAGTTGATCTCACCTTGGAACGTTATAAAATAAAATGTTTCTCTGTGTGACGTCATGGCGCCTGGGTGTGAAATCAGTATGAAATGATAAAAAGTGATAGACCTATATGATTTTTGTCAGGGAAGAACATCCTGAACACAACACGGAGCATATGAAGAAATTTATACCTAAAACTACGAAGAAATTTGTGAAATCAGTAAACAAAAATTAATTTTCTGGTAACCCACTTCACCCCTCATCTTTTAGAGGGAGGCTGGCTTTTCCCAGAGACGCGTAGTGTTGTTGACAGTGAACAACTGAATGTAGCATTTTATTTTATATGGTGTTTAACGCCGTGCTCAAAAATACTTCCCTTATACGACGGCTGCCAGCATTATGTTGGAAGGCAACCAGGCAGATCACAGGAGAAACCCACGGTTTCCCATCAGGTTGCTGGCAAGTAGCAATATAAAGTCACGGATATATGTAATGCATGTATGTACATTGTGTGCAATATTGCAAATGTGTGGCGTTCGTGTTAACCTTCGTCCGCAAGTTTGTCTGGGTAAACTATAGGCAATAAACAGAATTAGAAGGCTGACAAACGTGCCACGTGAAAACATCTACTATGTATCATTAGAGCAAGACTATTTATCATTGTTTCATTTAGGTAGTGTCGAGGGTAAAGTTGATAAATTTGTAAATTCAGGCAAATTCACCTCTTTCATTGAATTTTTTGAAAAGATTTCAAAAACTGTCTTCTCCTTAGTTCCATTCCTGTCACATATCTTATAAAAATGGCCATTACCATTTGAAATCATAACCATTTGAATATTATTTGTCATTATATCAAACACTTTGGATCAACACAAGAAACTAGAACAAGAAACCGTTTAATGATTAAAAAATGTATATCTGCAAGTGAAACATTCTGAAGAGGATTTTTGATCAGTGAGCTCCTTCAGTGGAGTTCCTGGGGAGTGGGGGGTGGAGTGGGGTGGGGGTGGATAGTTTTTGTAAAGTGTATCCTGAAGTGTAACCTTGGATTTTTGGAGAAAAATGTGTTTAGCACGTATTCCTTATCGCCAGGTCTTTTAATGTGAAAAGTGCTTACAAAATGAAACCTCAAAAGGGAACTTGATCTTGTGGATTATTCACAGCGTGGAGAACAAGACCAGGCACATTCAGTTGTCTTAATACTTCACGACTTACAGGAAAAATGTGAAATACATTGGTGCATGTACTCTCCTAAAACTGAAAAGTTAACTAAAATGTATTTGTACATGTACTCTCTTAAAACTGAAATGTTAAATAAAATATATTTGTGGATATACTCTCTTAAAACTGAAATGTTAAATAAAATGTATTTGTACATGTACACTCTTAAAACTGAATGTTAAATAAAATGTATGTTTACTCTCTTAAAACTGAAATGTTAAATAAAATATATTTGTAGATATACTCTCTTAAAACTGAAATGTTGAATAAAATGTATTTGTATATGTACAATCTTAATACTGAAATTTTAAAGAAAATGTAATACTGAAATGTTAAATAAAATGTACACGTACTTTTAAAATGAAATGTTAAATAAAATGTATTTGTATATGTACACTCTTAAAACTGTAATGTTAAATAAAATACACTTGCACATGTATACTCTTAAAACTGTAACGTTAAATGGAGATGTTAAATATATGACTAAAGCCGTTAATTTTGGCAGTGGTGGGGGTGGGGTGTGGGGGTGGGCGCCAGCCATAATGTTAGATTAACGAAATGATTACAAATGTTGTAATCCAACACTATCCTTTTCTCAATTTAGCACTTTGTTTTTCGTTCTGCATTATAAATATTAAAAATCTTGTAATCTATAACATTATCTTTTTAACCTGCCAACTGTCATTATACCTGTACCAGGTATCATTATAAAACGCTGGCACATACATTACTGTAAAGATGCAGTTTCATTTAAACACCTAGAAAACTATGACATTTTAAAGTCCTCGTTTCTGAAGACGAGAGTAATGTGAGGCGAGTCATATATCAGTGTAACTCCGTAGTCTGAAGGATGTCAATGAATCTTGTATTCACCGTTACTAAATACCGTAAACTATGTAAACTTGAGTACTGGGTTGAAGTGCTCACTTTGGCCGATTCTGAGAATTCCACTGACCGTAGAAACGGTATTTTGGGGTTTCACTGGAAGAGAGGCTAACGTCATATCCGGAAAATGTATGCTTTTACCAGCCCAAATATTTGCCCCCCAAAATGCATGGCCATTTTGATGCGAAATTTGAGAGTATTTACCCTACGTCTGATATATAGATTACACATCGTCACAGCCATACAGCGGTGTAGATAAGTGACGATACTAACAGCCTCGTTCTTCTTTGCCGCCCCATATATGCTTATATCTGATATCCCAGTGTTGCTGCGAGGTCACCAGGGTCGCCGATTCTACCTTCTCAAGTGACAATTAACTGGTGCGAAGGGAGTGTAAAATCCGCACCGTTGTTCAGGTCAAATTACCATAAATTTACATTGGTAAGCAGACTACTGATATATACATGCGCGTGTCATGGTTACTAATGGATCAAGATTGATTCTCCCGTTCGTGTGGTTAATCAAGCACACCCACTTTCAAAGAATACGAAGACCGGTTACAAAAACTGTGATCTCTCATCCGTTGTTAGGTAAATCTTTTCCATAAATTATGATATACGTACTGTGAGTCAGTGCTGTGAACGTGATACTTTTGTTGTGAACATGGTACGCTTGTTATGATCATATTAAATTGCCAGTGTACCTGGTGAAAACGGAGTGCGTTTGTTGTGTGCATGGTACGTGTGTTGTGTACTCGGTACTGTGTGCGTTTTGTTGTGTATATAGCATATTTGTTCTGAACACGGTAGGTTTTTTGCAAATGGTATGTTTAAGTGTAAAGGGTACAGTTTTGTGTAAATGGTAGGTTTATTGTGTACACCGTACGTTTTTTTCTGTATATAGAGCTTTAGGTTCTGTACATGGTAGGCTTGTTCTGTACACGGTACGTTTGTGTTTTGTATGGTACATTTGTTTCTCACATAGTTTGCTTGTCCTGTTCCTTTGATTTGTAAAAAGTACGTCTGTTGTGTACAAGGTGCGTTTGTTCTGTATACGGAAGGTTTGTCTTGTAAATGAACGCTGCCCTATACGTGGTATATATCTATACATAGTATCTATACATTGCTCTGGGTACAAGTTACGTTTGTTGTGAACACGGTGGATTATTTGTGTACATGGTAACTTTGCCCTGTCGTTAGTTGCAATTCCTGTTTATCTGTAGGGTTATTTGTAATTCAACTTCACGTTCACTGACGAAACTTCCGTTCACGGAGAATTATAATTCAGTCAGTTAGCAAGTCTAGGAAATTTAAAGCAACAAGTTTTTATTTATTTATTTGATTGGTGTTTTACTCAAGCGTACTCAATAATATTTCACTTAGTTCACTTAGACGACGGCGGCCAGCATCATGGTGGGAGGAAACCCATGACCATCCGCAGGTAGCTGGCAGACCTTCCCACGTACGGTCGGATATGAAATCAGCATGAGCTGGACTTGAACTCAAAGCGACCGCATTGGTGGGAGGCTTCTGGGTCATTGCCCTGAGCTAGCGCCGTAACCGACTGAGCCACGGAGCAACAAGTAAGAATATTGTTCAGGATGTCAGTTAGTAATCAAAGCAGCAAATAAAAAAATAGTGATTCAGTGAGTGAGTAATTCACTAAGACAACAAGTAATGAAGTCGGTTAGTGAGTCAGTAGAACAGAACCTTTGTCACTCGGTCATTTAATTATCTCCTCTAAGAGGCTCGTTAGGACAGCCATTCACTACTACTCTGTTATGTGACAGATGCTTTCAGTGCCAGTCATTATATTGAACTAGTGCCTGTCTCGCTAACACCAACGGCCATCGTTGATCGGTCCTTCTGTCCGTCCGTACGAACATCTATCCTTATGGTAAACCGTAAACCAGACATTTAGTGCCTGCATGTAGGTGTTAGTCACCCCCCCCCCACACACATTGCACTCACGTTATCTCTGACTGATACAGGCCTAATAACACACGAAAAATAAGTCAAAAATAAATTAAAGCGTGTTATGAAGGGATTCGTTGATTTGTGCTTTACACCACGCTCACTTATCTCATTGCGTGCTGTATCAAGATTCTATTCACGTACTTGTGATATGTATACCAAAATAATACAGCAGTGTCTGACTCCCTCCTTCCGGTAACTCGAGAACGGACACTGCCAGGCACAGTTGCTGTGATTTTCCATTTCCATTATAAGGCTACCAGCCACAAACTCGCCAGCTGATTGGTTATTGGCAAAATGTTGTCATTTTACATGTATGCATAGATAAGATCGAAAGCCCTACAGCGGTCTCGCAGTTTTAATATTTATCCCGTACCATACAAGCAGGAGTACAAGAGTTTTATCCCGAGGTACGTGCATTTGTACACGAAGTGAGCAGGCAAATTTATTTATTTATTTATTTACCAGCATTTTTGGCCTCTCTTCGGTTTGTTGGCCAGCATCTTTACGTGAAAAGTTAATCACGGATTTGGACGAAACTGCAGACAGGTAGGCCTTGGGTTAGAAACCAATCCAATAGAGTCTTGGTGGGGAATTGTAAAGGATGACATATTCATTTAACTGTGGCTTAGGTACGCGCTCTCCAGGTGCCTTCCAGTCTATTTATTTATTTATTTGTTCTTTTATCTCTAATTTAGCGAGGTGGACATCTCTGCATCTCATCTGTCCTTCGGCCTGTAGCTGCTTTCGGAACACCTGTAATTCTGACGCTTAAAAACGGTCTCATACAGACATTTTTGTTTACCTGAGAATGTACGAATTCTGATGTAACAAGCGTGATAGATACGCCAGTTCCCATAGACCAACACAACACCCAGTGTAAAGTTACTGGAGTTTATTAGTGCGAAAGTCCCTATGGACCATTAAATCCCACTGCCAATTCCATGACCTGTAAATACACGCACAACAGAAGTGTTACAGCTTGTAATATTCATGTCACATATGGATTATAATACAAAAGTATTGCATTATCTGTTATGGACATTAATATCATATCTTTCCTCATGACACTCAGACATATGTATTATACTATAGTTCAAAAGTATTGTCACCTATAGTAATAGTCCTGTTATACTCAATTCAGCTGACATTCCACAAAATAGCAACAAAGCTGAATAAAACATTAGACAGTAAGGCACAAATACATTGTAGTTAATACCATCTAACCTATATCTTAAACATTAATAATGTACTCCATGGGTTTGACTACCCTTTTAAACCATTGCTTTTTTGTAATAACAATGAGAAACGATAAATGAAAATTGGAACCAAATTAAATGTCACAATGAAATAACAAACCATTAATTTCAAATAATTCAGTAAAATACAATAATTGCGTAGTTCCATATTATTCAGTTAAATGCAACTAATTAACTGATATAAGAACACAATTTTATGATTAGCAAAACACATGTATATGTGTATGTATAACCACATGTGCCATATTTATATGACAATTTATAAGTCTAAGATTAAGCATAGTGTAACAATAAACGCCATAAAATATTCATTAAACAGTAGACAAATCTCACCCCAAATGTATGCAGACAGCATGAGTACATCAGGTCAGGCTCACAGTCCAAACATCATAGTGAACAGCAGGCCACAGGCCACATCAGAACAAGGGGCGCAACTCAGGCCAACACAGTAGCAAACAACTGGTGTGAAGCTTAGCCTACAAGTACAAAGTTCCTAACTTAGTTACACTCATAATTAACAATATTTCCAACATGATAAATCATAAGCATGTTTACTGATACATTTTCATAAACAACAGACCAGCGCACGGCTACGCACAAGCTCTGGGTTTTACTGTACATTCATCTGTAATTTTAACATGGCACATGCTCGTTCAGTACGTAGCGCTTATGCATTAGGAAGAAAACAATGATTTATTCACATGTAAGCGTTGAAACCAACTTTGATAAGCTACTACGATGACAAGAACAGTTTAGAACATGATCAACTCATATGGTCAGTAATTACTTACAGTAATAACTCCGTTTTCTGGTTCAATTCGAAAGCTCAGTTCGACAGTCTGTATGTATCTCAGTCGTAAAACAAAAAATGGCGACCATCAAAACATACACCCGTCATAAAATAAAAAATCAGATACAAAAATAGTCCTACTAGAAATACTACACAAGCTAACTACCCGTTAGTTCATATGACACCATTTTCATGAAATAAATCAAGCATTCCAAACTAAAGTTATACAGAATCGATCACACTCGGCATTTTCTGCATGGCATATAGTAGTCTCAGACATCGCTCTTGCACTGATCAGGAAGTATTAAAGGATAGTGAAAGAATCAGGTATATTTTAGATGAGTATTTTAGGTTAAGATGAGTGCTAAGTTTTGACTTACCAACAGATCCAACCCCCAATCGTCCCCTCAAAGCTCCAGCAGATACAGGTATCGCCCTGAACCAAACACCAGTGCGAGACATGCATTCTGTTGCGCGACAAAACTTTTTCTAACAGTAATAGAATGTATAGCGTAACAAACAAACAGTAGACACCTCTTATCTGTTCATCCTGGCACAGGCATGGTTAGTCTGACAGCAAACGTCACATCACTCTAGTTTGAAAAGGAGACAATCGGGAGTGAAGCCACAAAAGCACGATAGACAAAAACATTCTTCCTTTTCAATGGGTCTTATTCGTCAGTTTTTCTTTTGCCTTGTTCTTCCGTTTTCAAGCTCTGTTTTATTAGCCTAAAAGGACCTAATTATCGCTGGAATACGATGTCAACACTCTCTGAAATGCTGACATACGTGCTGCCCCACTGCAATGGGGTATATTTATTTATTTATTTACTTATTTATTCATTCATTTATTCATATATTTATTCATTCGTCCGTTTATCCATTCATCCCTCCCTCTCTCCCTCTCTCACTGCACCCATTCATTCACACGCTCGCTCATTTATTTATTTACTTGTTTCTTTATTTATTTGGTGTTAAAAGCCATACTGACATTTTTTTATTTATATGACGGGGTCAGTTTTATCTAAGGACAAATCCGGTGTGCTTATCCAAGCGCATTAGTCCATGGTCCGAGTCCAGCTCATGCCAGCAGCTGTCTCCAGGGAACAGATTGGTTTCCTCCCACCATATTGCTGGATGTCGCCGTATCAGTGAAATATTTTTAAGAACGACGTAAAACAGCATCAAATAAATAAAAAAGTGCGTCTTATGCTGCTCTGTATACCGAACAATACTGGTCAACGGCCGGACAATTCTAGCACGCCAGCTCTTACTAAGGAAAGGCAAATGAGATTATTCTTCTACAAATGTCGTCCGATTATATATTGGGTTAGAATGATCAAACGCGCTATGCACTTCAAAGATTTGTTGCCGATGAAAACCGAAGTGTTCGGAGTAAATAATCGACCGATGACAAGTACCTGGAAGACCTGACACACAGCAGAACCCGAACTAGCGACAGCTGAATTCGAACCTCTAACCTTCTAGTGTTGAGAGTCAGAGTAAATTTTGTATGACTAATGAGAATGTCGTTCTGTGTTGTTCGCTGGCGGAGCATTTTTCTTATTGGTGACAAGTATATGTGCGTATTTCGTTTGTTTCATTTCTTTCTCCTTTCTCCTGCTGTGCAGACTTTTCATCTTTCTCAGATTTTTCATAGTTTGCAGATCAAGTTCAAAATGGAGCGAACCATCTTGGGGATCCTGCTCCTAACCGGGCTTGCAAGGTTGTCTTCAGCGGCAGCATCCACTTCACAAAATGCTACGACGGAAGCCTCGACTGCAACTGTCACTATGGAAAACCCAACAGCGGAATCCTCAGGAACACCTGTCACTACCGAAAATCCAACAGCGGTATCCTCAGGTGCTTCTGTGTCTACAGCAAATTTAACAGTGGAATATTCAGGTACAGCTGTCACTTCAACAAATCGAACAGCGCAGTTCTCAGGGACAGCTGTCACTACCGTAAACCCAACAGAGGAATCCTCAGCCACATCTGTCACTACCGAAAACTCAACAGCAGAATCCCCAGGTACATCTGTCACTACTGAAAACCCAACAACGGAATCCTCAGGAACACCTGTCACTACGGAAAACTCAACAGCAGAATCCCCAGGTACATCTGTCACTACTGAAAACCCAACAACGGAATCCTCAGGAACACCTGTCACTACGGAAAACCCATCAGCGGAATCCCCAGGTACACCTGTCACTACCGAAAACCCAACAGCGGAATCCCCAGGAACATCTGTCACTACTGAAAACCCAACAACACAATCTTCAGCCAGATCTGTTAATACCGTAAACTCAACAGCGGAATCCACAGGTACACCTGTCACTACCGAAAACCCAACAGCAGAATCTTCAGCCAGGTCTGTCAATACCGTAAACTCAACAGCGGAATCCCCAGGTACACCTGTCACTACTGAAAACCCAACAGCGGAATCCCCAGGAACATCTGTCACTACCGAAAACCCAACAACAGAATCCCTAGGAACATCTGTCACTACCGAAAACCCAACAGCACAATCTTCTGCCAGATCTATCAATACTGTAAACTCAACAGCGGAATCATCAGGTACATCTGTCACTACAGACAACCCAACAGCGGAATCCCCAGGAACATCTGTCACTACCGAAAACCCAACAGCAGAATCCCCAGGTACATCTGTCACTACCGTAAACCCAACAGCACAATCTTCAGCCAGATCTATCAATACCGTAAACCCAACAGCGGAATCCTCAGGTACTTCTGTCACTACAGACAACTCAACAGCGGAATCATCAGGTACACTTGTCACTACCGAAAACCCAACAGCAGAATCCCCAGGTACATTTGTCACTACCGAAAACCCAACAACGGAATCCTCAGGTACAACTGTCACTACAGACAACTCAACAGCGGAATCATCAGGTACATCTGTCACTACTGAAAACCCAACAGCGGAATCCCCAGGTACACCTGTCACTACCGACAACCCAACATCAGGATCCTCAGGTACATCTGTCACTACCGAAAACCCAACAGGACAATCCTCAGCCAGATCTGTCAGTACCGCTAACACAACAGCGGAATGCACAGGTACTTCTGTCACTACAGACAACCCAACAGCGGAATCCCCAGGTACATCTGTCACTACCGAAAACCCAACAACGGAATCCTCAGGTACAACTGTCACTACAGACAACTCAACATCAGGATCCTCAGGTACATCTGTCACTACCGAAAACCCAACAACAGAATCCCCAGGAACATCTGTCACTACCGAAAACCCAACAGGACAATCCTCAGCCAGATCTGTCAATACCGCTAACACAACAGCAGAATCCTCAGGTACATCTGTCACTACATCAAATCCAACAGGACAATCCTCAGATACAGCTGGGGAGTCCAGTACCGCATCGTCGTCCTCGGGAAGCAGTAATACGGAAGAATCAACTTCACCATCTATGCATACTGCCTCTGTAAGTACCCCAATGCTTGCCACTGGAGGCACCACAGCGTCTGCCAGTACTTCGACGTCCCTCATACTCAATACGACGGTTTCTGCCACTTCGTCTCCTAAAGTAACTAAGGTTACTATTCCCACTACCACTGCACAGGGTGTCTACACGCCGGCTAAAGGTAAGATTCTTTCTCTGGGGGGCATAGTTGTTTTCTTCGCAAATGACGTCAACCTTACCATGGCTTCCCCGAAAAGAACCATTGCCTTTAAATGTAGTTGTCAAGCAAAACTTAGTTAGTTATTTATAGTTTCAAAACACCAAGGTGGGAAGGTCCTTGACCGAGCAGGTAAGGTGTTTTCCTTGAATCGCTAGGATATACGATTTGGGCATTTCTGTTCTTGGATGAGGTATGTATTTTTCTTTGCCTGGAATTCGTGAAAAATGGAAAGCAAATAGGTTTACCTGAATAGAATTGATTGCATGTGTGTCGTTCTTTTTCAGTGTTGTTTAAGCTAAGTATGCCAGTTTCCATAGACCTGACTTATGATCCAGCCAAGCAAGAGCACTACAAAACTGAATTCGAAAATGTGGTAAGTCAGCAGCCAGGTTTAATATCCGTGTGATAAAATCTGAAAGATTCCATAGTTACCAGAATGTTGATGTAGTCTATCATCAAGACAGAAATTTCAGCAGAGATTTTGAAAACTTTACGTACATGAAACGTTGTGCTACAATGTTTACATCGTCGGTAATGTGGAATTTTTATGATTTAAAACGAACTTAAACATGTCACAGCAGTGCTATCATGAACTGAAATCTTCTCCTCACGTTACGGTGATCGCAATATCGTTGTGCAAATGTGAGATTTTTTACTGATAGTTAAAAGTTTACAAAGCACATTGGTGCAGCACAGTTTTTTTACGCCTTTATTAGTAGAAAGCATTTCTTGTACGTTGACTGAAACAGTGATAACTCGTAACTCGGAAAAACATGTCAAGTGTGCAATTATTCCAGGGTTTTACCAACATAGTCTATATCCCAAGAAAGTTACATTATTCAATTATTTTTCTCAACATAACATTTCTTAGCCTGTACAAATTTTAACTCCTAAATGACTCTAAAAATAGAAGCGTTTAACTAAAATTTGAAAAGATGAGACATTTGAAATGTAGTTTTGAAAAATGGACGAGCTTCTCATGTTCGAACCCCGCTGTGGCTGCCTAGGTTATCTCAACATATAATGTTGACTTTTATTAATGGTTACCCAACCACGGCTTGGATAAAATTTAAAAATGTTTTGCAGTGTTGTATTGCCGAAATTCAATTTGCCTAATTTTCCTTTCAGCTGACAAGTGCATATAAAAATCTCACAGGATTCCAGAGCGTTGAAATAGACGCCATAAGGTAGGGATGCTCTGCGACCAAATCTAAGAGAGAGAGAGAGAGCAGAATCCACCATGGCGTAATAATTTTAATACCTAATTACGTGATTGATTGTTTATCGCAAGGCATTGTTGGTAAAAGCTGGGTCCACAAAGATCATCCAAACAACACACCGCCTCCACTCTCGTGTTTTTCCAGGAATGCTTCTATACAAATACAGTGACGTCATTGTAGATTAATGCAATTCTTGCATAACAGGCCAACCATTTGAAAGCGCGATAAATTCATCTATTTTACTGACCCAGCGGGCGATAATCAAATTAGAGAAAATTCACCCATTCTAAGGATGGTCTCAGCTCCAAATACAAACCCAGAGCTACATAAAGTTTTAGGATAGGCAGTCTTGATACTTCTTGGTTTGGTACCCTAAAAAGCGGACTTACTTAGCACTGGTCGATCAGTTGTCCGCATATCAGAACCGTCATTTCTGTTGCACTGAGAAAGGTGCTCAGTTAAAGGAGAAGTACAAAGACATGGGTAGTATTTCCGGTTTCTGTTGAGCGAAAAGATTGTACAAATTTGCCCAAAATGCTTTCAGTAAATGTACAGCTATTTACACATGCGTAATGAGCCAATTGTCAAACCGTCCAAACTCATCCACCACCTCCTTTGCATTCATCATTTGTGAAGTCGGCATATATTTGAATCCCGTGTGGTGGCGCTGGTATAAAGCAGGCAGGACCTTGCGCCATTGCTACGGCAAAATTTGATTGTAACCCAACGTCTTCAGTGTTACAATGTATCAGTTTCTATTGTAACGTCGTACTGTTATTAATGAGACGTCACTGTGAAGAGCCTGGAATGGAACATGTGACGTCAATAAAATGACATCAAGGTCTGGTTGCCAGGGGTTTGCTGGGTCAACGTTATTTTATTCTTCACACAGCCACCCAAATATCTATCCAAATAAGACCAGTACTTAATTACCCACATAATTAACTAAGCATATGAGCTTATGATAATCTCCATCCACATTCCACAAACCCAACCGTCCGCGCAATTCTTAATTCAAACGCCATTCACCTTCCATTACTACACACATCCATCCATAAAATTACCCATCCATCCACATAACCATGCGTTCATGGGTGAATCGTACCATCGTACTTACAGTATTCATCGTCCACTAATACACTCAGTCATCCATCCACACAACCATTCGTTGAACTATGAATCAGACCTTCAGCGGAATACGTAACCCATACGGTTTTCATCGTCCACTGATACACCCATCCATCCATCCATCCATCCATCCATACAACCATTGGTTCATCCATAAATCCGACAATCAGAGCAATTTAAAACTTACCCGGTATTCACCATACTGGTACACCAGTTCGTCCATCCATACAACCATTCATTCATCCAAGAATCAGACCAATTCTCGCGCGGTATTCACCACCCACTGATACATCCATCCATCCATCCATACAAGCATTCATTCATCCTAGAATCAGATCAAATCATAACTCGTGCGGTATTCAACACCCACTGATACAACCATCCATCCATAAAACCTTCCATCCATCCACACACGCATGTGTTCATCCGTGAATCAGACCAGCCCCAGTCAGTGCCCAGTATCCACTGAATGATTTTAAAACACTCATCCATTTTTAAGTCATTCAGCACAGTCTGCCTGATCCGTACTCTTATAAATTCATCTGTTCGCGGAATTACGCACCTCTGTTACGACACTTGCTCATTCTTCCATTGAGAGTATTACAATCGTTTTATTTCGCACAGGAAAGGCAGTGTGATCTGTGACCACACCATCAACATTGACACCAGTGCCGTCCAACATGACGGAAGCAGTTCTCTTGCTGCCATAGCAACGACCATACGAAGAGAGATAAATCTGACGGCTGTCCCTTACTTAGAGCGCGTGCCTATAGCGAATGGAACCGTCATGATACAGAAGTATAACGCTGATTTGGATACAGGTAAGATATTCTGTGCTTCCAAGATATATTACTTTTTGAATATAGGAAAAACTGATAAGAAACACGGGAAATTGTACATATCAAGGTAAAGATAAAAAATGAAAAAAAGTAAGAAATGAAAAGAAATAAAATACAGCAAAATATAATTGTTGCAACACAAGCAATGTAACTTGTTTACCAATAAGAAAGCCTTTATGTAATATAAAAGTCTAGAGCGTAGAGAGTAAAACCGGAGCAGCGACGATGTTGGCGATGTCATGATATTGGCAAAAGATCACACATTTTAATCCGTGAATTATGGCCTCTTGTTTATATACCTTTAATTAGGGTTTATTCTGATTATCTAAATGTCGTTAATATTTGAAAAGTAACAGTTCATACGTTCCTTACCACGATGGCTGAAGCAGAATTAGGAAAAAAAACAAAAAAACAAAAACGCAGTGATATTCATTGGAATTTATTGGACGTCTGTAGTCTAGGATTACTCAAAATACTGTGAAAACATTGTTCCAGCAATTGACGAGGCCGTACAAGACCCTTGCAACAGTGTACATCTTGGATGCCTACAGGGCTACAGCTGTCTCTCGTCAGGTGACATGCTACTCTGTCAGTCAGATTGTAAGGCAGAGGAAGCCCAAGCGAAATGTGGAGAACACGGAACATGCGCACTGAAGGAAGGAAAAGTTACTTGTGTGTGAGTAATGTTCCTACCATCTGCATAAAAAGTACAAAGTTATAATTTCCTCAAAAGGCAAAGCAACGGTGTCCGATGGTTGTAACACTAGAGTGGACATAGAGAAGAAGAACGTCCACTTGTGACTGGATGTTCAAATGAGTTTCTGCAACTTGATGAAAATGGCGACGTAATAAATTAATTATTCTACTTTGGATTAAAGCAGGTTTATCACGTGAAAATTGACCTATATGTTTCTTTGTTACAACTGGTTCCTTGTATTTGATTTCCACCTCGTTTTCGAAAAGCAGTAGGGGGGTGTCGAGTTTGAACTCTTTTATCGCTAAAGGTGTGACAGAAGTGTTAGGCAACTATTTCTGATTACATTTGCTAAAAGAGGACTCTCCAAAAAATCGTGACAAAAAGTTATTTAGACTTGGACAAACCACGAAAAAAAATTGAAGAATTGAAGGTTTGTGAACTTAAGAAGTTAGTGAAGAAAGAATATATCATTTTTACCTCCTGAACACGGCGAGATGGGTGATCAGTAAAGTCAGCAAACGTTGCCTAACATCTTTGACAAGTCACATGATACACTAGGACTCTTTTTACCTTTAGCGACAAAAGAGTTCGAACTCCAAACTCCCCTATTGAATTTTCTAGCATTGTCTGGGGAAAACTAGCTCAAGTCTGCGAAGAGTTCCGTAAATATTTATTTTGCGGAGGAAGGATGGGACTGTTTCTGGCCGGTTAGTTAGTTGAGGGTTATGTGAACAAGAATACTAATTACCAAACAGGGGCCTCCGTGGCTCAGTCTGTTAGCCCGCCAGCGCAGCGCAAAAACCCGAAGCCTCCCACCAATGCCGTCGGTGTGCGTAGGAAGGTCTACTAACAACCTACGGATGGTCGTGGGTTTCCTCCCGCTATAGTGCTAGCCGCCGTCGTATAAGTCAAATAATCTTGAGCACGGCGTAAAACACCAATCAAATAAATGTATAAATAATTACCAAACACGAGTTATATGAGTACAATTAGCATATGCCGACGTCTTCCTTTCCGCAGATGTTTAGCAAATGATGAGGAAATCTACAGCGGAGAGGACTGCAGCGTTCGCGTGGAGAAATTCCAGCTTGCCAAAGATAAAATCATCGCCATTGGAGTCGGAGCAGGTGGAGGCACTCTCCTCGTTCTGCTCTCTATCCTCGTTATCCTTACCTGTAAACTACGAAAGTCCAACAAGACTTCACAAACGACCGAGTGAGTGGAGATCTGCTTCTGATATTCTGTTCATACCATGTTGTACAACAATGGATAACTTAAACAAATATCGACAAGGCTTTGGCAGCTCGTACATTTACCAAATCTGGGGAAAGTTTTAAGGATATTGTGAAGTTCAATGGTTATTTATCTTCCTGGTCTGTGTGTTACAGAATTCCATTGTGCAAAGCTACATATTGAAGCCGGTAGAAAACGTGTCCAATCAAGGCATCACAAGATGGGACTAAAAAGGTGTTTGTCTATGACCACGCCATAGCATTTAAACAAGTACAAGTAGAAACAATGTTAAAATGTTCTTTATGCTTACTGTTGTGGTTTATGTGGGTAAAGTTTAATAATTTGTGTCGTTTTTAGTTCACAATATGATGGGAGTTCTTTGAAGGACTTCATACCAAGGGAGGTGAGCAGTAATTACACCAGTCGATCACAGGACCTGGAGTTGCAGGACTTGGCTTATCGGAGCCCAGGCCGCGTGAGGGCAGAGCTCACAGGCTCATATCCATATTCTTACAATAATAAGGTTAGGCTGCACGTTTATATTTTTCAGAGAAAGATTTTTGTCTTTTTCTTTCTTTTAACCTGTTACCTGCGTGTAGACTTGTAAGTACTTACTTCCTATGTGTTTAAGAAGTAACAACTTAACAAAAAAAAATAACAAAAATAGAATAAAAGCACTTGATTGAATATTCTGGATTGGACAGATGTGGAAAATACACATGGCGATCGGCACTAGGTTCAGCGGCTTGATTCTTTCTAGGCATTCTCGAACGATCCGCTGAGGTCAAGGTCACAGGATTCAGGCTGGCACATCTATGTCCCGAGTCCTTATAGATCACGTGACTACCCATTCGTGGACGAGGCGACGTTGGCTGAGAATTTGCGGATGATGCCGGACTTTGGGAAGGTAAGGTTATCTTCAAATTATTGAGTGGCAAAAAAAGAAAGAAACAATCACATGGACGATTGTATAAATCTTCTAAAAAAATCCGGATAATAAGTTAAATATCATTAATGTCATTTTCAGTCGAACTAAAATTCCGCTTGTTCTCAACGTGAATTCAACTCTTCGAGTGATCCACAGTATCGTATACAGGTGTTTGAAAACCTCTGACCAACTGAGACTGAAAACTATTGCTAAGTAATTTCAACGTGCAGGAATCTGGTATTTTGTTACGGCTCCGGTTTCATTTATTGGTATGTTTTCTTTCTGTTCATAACAGTCTTGGGTTGATTAATATCTGAGTGAATTTAAAACTAAGACATAGGTTGAATTTTCACCTTTTTAAAGTTGTTTTGTACAAAGGTGGGTAATAAATTTAACACCCCACATTTTCAGCGTCAAACAATGAGAAAGTCCGATGTGCAAGTAGTCATGAAATAAACCTCGAATCTGATCAAGGCATGATAGAAGGCCACAAGTGGATGTCCAGTGTGAACATTTGTGCTATCTGCTGTCACCAACATCCTTTATCCGGCCCATGTTTGTGTCGTATATTTTCTGATCAAAGTATGTCTTGATTTTTTTAAAGGTATCTTGACTGTTTGTATGACCATTTATATATATTTGTCTATTTATTCACTTGTTTCAGTGCGTAATAGACAGACCTAGGTTATCTGCCCCTGTTTAGGACCTGGTTACCCACGGGTCTTGAGTGACATTAAACCGTGAGTATAGGTTATACTGTATGTGCCTCTGCGCTATATATGTTTATTTAAATGATTGGTGTTTTACGCCGTGCTCAAGAATATTTCACTTAAACGACGGCGGTCAGCATTATGCTGGGAGGAAATCGGCGAGAGCCCGGCGGTAACCCACGACCATCCGCAGGTTGCTGGCAGGCCTTCCGACTTACGACCTGAGAGGAAGCCAGCGTGAGCTGGACTTGATCTCACAGCGACCGCACTGGTGGGAGGCTTCGGGTCATTGTGCTGCGATAGCGCGCTAACCGACTGAGCCACGGTTAGCATTGGGAGACATTATACTTGCTAGAACATACAAGCAGAGTCTTTGATGAGCAGCTCTACTGGTTGGAACAAGATCATCAGGCAGTTGATCAAAATTTATATATGTTGGCACTGATATTCTATACGACTACATTCATAGCCAGTTTCACTGAAATCAAACTGTAAAAAGATACAGACTAACAAACAACGCTCAACTGAAAATGAGAATTGATATCATCAGTCATGTATACTTGTTACTTGCACCAAGTTTAACTTGAAAAAGACTGCAGAAGAAGAAATTTGAAACAATTACTGTCAAAATCTCGGCAAAGAAGCAGTATAACAGACAATTTCAAACAGGCAGTATAACAGACAATTTCAAACAGGCAGTATAAGACACAATTTCAAACTTGAAAATCAATACTGTGAAACATGTATCCCAACCTAGTCTACACTTGCGCCGAATTTCATTGAAATCATACTAAGTCTGTTGGAGGAGGAATATTATAAAACAATTGTTAACAAATGCTGGATGGATATACGGGTAGACAAAAGACCACCGAAAATGAAAATCAACACAGAGGAATTATGTACCTTGATGTAGTCAGCAATTGTATCAAGTATGTTAACAAAATGTTAACATATGCAGGACAAAAAGTCAAACTGACGGAGAACCAATCACCACAACTAAAAATTCGATACTACGAATTATGTATCTTGATGAAGTGTACACTTCAGCTAGGTTTTATTGAAATTGGACAACAACCGTAGGAGGAATAGCATTTTGAAAGAAGAGTCAACATATGCTGGGTGGAGAGACAGACGGAAAACCGATCACTGAAATTGAAAATCAATAGTACGAATTATCTATTTTGATGTAGTCTACACTTAAACCAACTTTCATTGAAATCGCACAAAAACTGTAGGAGGAGTGGAGAAAATTGGAGTAAATCATAAGTAAATAAACAAATAGGTAAATTCATAAATCAATCAATGAAATATTTGAAATGTTCATGGCGCGTAAATGAAACTGTGCTGGTTTGATTTAATATGTTGTTGCACTTTACTTTCATTTGGTGTCTTTTTCTCCCATAGGATTCACAAAGCTGTGGAGCGCCGCAAAGTTACTTTCCCACTAAAGTCCTGTTCATAGCTTTGGTGGGAGTGGACGTATAGCATCCATCTTGAGTAACGTGGGAACACTAATCACAGGTGCCAGACAATGAGTGACAATGAAGGACTTCGCCAAAGATTATGTCTACATATTTAAGATTACCATTGTGTTTCTATATATATATAAATTGATTAAAGTGAAAGAAAAGATGACCTATATGTTCATTAATATGATGTGGAAGATATTCACCAATGAACTTAAATTTTACAGAATAAGTAAGCCATTTGTTTCATTTTTAATTTTGGATAATTGTGTTTTTATTTCTGTAACGGGGTATAATAATTGTGGCTATCAATGAACAAAGTGTATTCTTTGCGCACATGCTTGTCCGTGTGGAAATAATATTCAATGGGCACAAGCATATGGACAAAATGTGATTGCATTTGGCCACCATGTGCCTCAGCTGAAACTTTTGGGGACAAATTTGCATTCCGTCGTCAGAACGTAAACGCATGGTCGAGAAATGCTTTATTATCTATGACATGATATTTTAACTGATAGAATGGCCTCTCCTGACACTCTGTTTTGTACCGTTGTTTAAATCTGGTCACGTGATGAATCCGCACAGTGTGACACAGGGAGCTGCGATACTGATGACACAATGCAAACCTCAACAGGAGTTTAATCCAATCAGAATTCTGCTTTTCCTTTGCTGCCGAGGGCAGTAGGTCTACACTCAGTTTTAAAGTGACAGGTCGAAGACAAGACAAGCACTGGTCAGTCTGTTAACCAATGTTGCGCTTTTACTGATAGCGACACATGACATAGATTGAGCATGACCACCAGTTACTTCGATGTCGGTGTGCTTTGTTTGGCATGACACAGATTGAGCATGACCACCAGTTACTTCGATGTCGATGTGCTTTGTTTGGCATGGCACAGATTGAGCATGACCACCAGTTACTTCGATGTCAGGGTGCTTTGTTTGGCATGGCACAGATTGAGCATGACCACCAGTTGCTTCGATGTGCTTTGTTTGGCATGGCACAGATTGAGCATGATCACTAGTTACTTCGATGTCGGTGTGCTTGGTTTGGCATGACACAGATTGAGCATGACCACTAGTTACTGCGATGTCGGTGTGCTTTGTTTGGCATGACACAGATTGAGCATGACCACTAGTTACTTCGATGTCAGGGTGCTTTGTCTGGCTGAGGTGGTTTATGTGGTGGCGTTACCATGACACAGCGTGTTGGGATATAAAGACAAACACTGGTGAGCTCTATGTCTTTATATCACACTTTATATCACGTCGCACGATCAAATCCTGTCCTTGTAAGGTTTTTAAGAGTTCGATTTCAGAAAGTGTGTTTTGACGGAAGTCATATCTTCGAATTTATTTTGAATGTTTATTTTTGAACCCTAGAATCCAATATCTTTATTTAATGATAAGTGCGCTGCCTAAAGCAAACGTGTCAAGGTCTCGGCTTCTTGGGTTACAGAATTGTTTCATATTAAGTTAGGAAAAGCAATTTTTGTTTTCTATATCCTTAAAGCTGGTCTTTGTCATTATATTTCTGATCCACTTTTGAACAGGACATCTATTAATTAAAGTACTAAGACTAAATCACACTGATGTAAATATATTGTGTTACAATTTGTATGTGTTTGAATATAGGAATATGTCAATAATGTGTAGTCTACACCAGTTTTATCAACTTTGCCTGTAACCAGTTGGTTTCGTGGGAGTGAAATATTTCATACCCACGTTGTCCCGGGAAGGAAATCAGTGCCATTTATTTTCGTTCACTAGTTAACCATATTTGCTGTTTTGTGTCTTTTGTCAAGATTTGTCAACATTTCAGATTCGTGTCTGAATGTACTTCGTGTTTGTAAATAAATAGTTCATTGTGGGAAAACTTGAAATAAAATGCAGGACTTGAGCAGTTTTATTATGTATTCCGTGCTCACGTTGCTGGTTAAGCGACGCCGATCCTTGCTGATTTAGCTCAATACCATCATTTCATTGACTGACAGATTGATTGTGGGCTTTTTTTGCTTTATTGATTGATGAAGTTACTGTTTAATGTGTAGTCACCTATTCAAACACTGTGTCGAGTTTACAGTCAATGGATAGATCCGACATATGCGACATCCCATGATTCCTCCTCGTAACAGTGTTACTTTTCATTTCATTCCCTCCGGATGGTCGTGGGTTTTCCTCGGGCTCTGCCCGGTTTCCTCCTACCATAATGCTGGCCGCCGTCGTATAAGTGAAATATTCTTGAGTTCGGCGTAAAACACCAATCAAATCAAATCAATCATTTCATTCCCGTTGAAAGCAATTGTAGCCTCATTACATCACAGAAACATTGAACATTTGTTACCAATATGCGGGGCATCTGCCATGGGCTTGATTTCACTAAATGTCGTAAGTCGCAACTTAGGTCCTAGGTTAAAACTATGCTTTATTGCTTACCGACTGGTAAAACTTAAGACTTGGGACTTTTAAGACTAAGAGTTACGACTTAGGTGGTGTTAGTGAAATGAGGCTCAGGCTGACCTACTTGCAACAACATTCATTATGACTGTTTAAATGCGCGCTCTTGATTGACCATTCCTAAAGGTCCATCATCCAGTAACACAGTGCCTACATGCCATATTCAACGAAGTTTTCAATCATACGATGGCGGCCAGTTTTTTTGCAAGGCTGGCACTCAATTATGGCAAGTGATACAGTGTATTGCACAGTGAAGATTGGATACCGTAATTATTGGTCTAGTGAGAGAAGGAAATGATAACCCACGGGACGCGAAGTTATCATTTCCAGCTTTCACGGGTATATTTACGGCATTCAGCCTTCACTGTGCAGTGTGCTATTTATTATTTATATTTAACAACATCACGATTTTGTGTATTTAAAACAAGCAAGACTTTCTGCCAAGGCTGCATTTTGATTGGCTAATCAAACGGGTTGTAGGAATTCATACAGCCGTATTGACAGCTGTCCAACGAGTCGTATGAAAATCGACATGGCTACAGTTTCTTTCCGTCTCGCTTCAGTGACACAAAAGAAGTGTTATTTGTCAGAAAAACAGCTTCAACAAAGATATTTATAAGGTGTGGGGTAATTAAAATCTATATTCTATTTGTTTGATCCAGTTGACTTCAAATTCAAAGCGTTTTCATAACTTTTTGCACTCAAAAAACCGTCGCCCATCGATCTCTACAGTGTGATGTATTAAAAGGGAAATAACTCCTACCGTGACGTCTGCTTTTACTGAGAAACACAAGCTAGTTAAGAGCAAAACAGGCAAATATAATTCGAAATAAAACGCATAATGTACCAATACTCCGCCTGCTCGACTTGTACACTCATCCTTTCTCAAAGAAACTCCCCACCATCAATAAAATCACAGCAGTCACGTCTGATTAAGAAATTATTTCGAAGTCCATTTGTCAGCGTGTCAGCAACAACGTTTGTTCAACAAATGTCAGCGTGGAAAAATTTTGATGTGGAACGCCATATCAGAAAAGGTGCTTATAATATTTCGCCCAATTTAAACTTACCAATATATCCAACAGAATGTTGCGTCCATTTCCAACTATATTTAAACACAAAGTGTCATTCCCATCTCTTCGAAACAACCGGCAATATAACAAGCCATCTCTATTATAAACTCTGATTCAATGTGCTGACTCTGAGCTGACGGTACTGCGCTTATGTAGATTCCAGCAATCCCGCTCAGTACCGTAAATATTGTAACAGTTTGTTTTGTTCATCAAATTGAACCAAGATAGATTTGCCAATTTTTTATTTAAGTAGGGACACAGGATTATTCCGAGAAAATTGTTGTTTTAATGATCAAAAATAGCCTAGGTTTATTTAATTATCTATTTCAGTTTTATGGTAAGCGTTCCTACCAGTGCTGATTTTGTTTCCAAAAGAATGGTCATGGACCTAACAGGCTTATGGGGTAATAAATTCGTCATTAAGATTTTAACCAGGGTGTATGACATACCATGACCCTGCTGAGTATCGTACTAAACCCACGTCTCGGGTGACTTAAATGCGCAAGTGGTGAACGCGTGGTTCAGTCTCCGGCCTTAAAAGAACAGCTCACGTTTTTAAAAAGTAGGCATCATCTGAAAGATAATTTCATGCTAGTTCCAAATATGATCTTCATTACTTTTTTTGGATATTTTTTTACAGTGGTTAAAACGGAAATATAGGCTGAGGTGCTGTGGTGGACTTTTTGGACCATATTGAAGAACAATGACGTCACAGATTATTTTTAGCCGTAAAACATCCTCCCATTGCTAGATGTCTACGTTCTACGTGAATATATATGTAGCACAACACCTGTATCAGTATTTAATGTGGAAATATAACAGTTATAGCATGCTTAGTGGCAAAAAAAGAATCTCAGCCGTCACTGTTCTTCAATATAGTTGAAAATGTCCACCGTAGCACCTTGATGTTTAATTCCGTTTTAGTCACTGTTAAAGAAAAATTTCAAAAAATAATGAAGACCATATTTGGAATTAGCACGAAATTGCCTTTCAAATGATGCGTACTTTCTAAAAATGTAGTCTGTTCTTTTAAGGGTGGAGAGTGAACCACGTGTTCACCACTTGCTCTCGCTTGGTGTATTTGTCACATCAACAAATTATCCGGACAGACGACAGAGGAGTTGTTCCCATATCCGGGTCTCTATACTAGGGCGTTTTAATAATGTACTAATGTTGATGAAGTAGGATTTCTAGCAAATGAAAGTGAAGGTTACAGGAGTACCCTCCCTTTCTCTTCACTTGCTGATAAGTACATGACTTCGTAGCAGGAGTCCGGTTTAAAAAGGTGTTGTCTTATCCTCTTAGCGCCTGGTAGTTAAGTCGCAGGTGTTTTGTTAAAGAGGTTTGTTGTGAAGAGAGGTGTACTCAGTTCCTAAAAATTCTTGTAGTTATAAATTTTTATAACAAAAACAGAGCTCAACCTAGAAATGCAGAACATTTTGTACGATCCCTGCGTTACGGTACTTTGTACGTCAACACACCACCAGTTTATACATACCTTTGTCTCCAGCCTTTTAATAATGTAATGCTATGTATGAGCAAGCGATTCTCCGTTGTAGTCTTTACTGTTTTGCCATGTATGTGGGTCATCTGGGAGTCTACAAAGACAGTAAGATTCCATTTTCTTGACCTGAACTTGGACTGTTGTGTGCGACGGGGTATATTTGAATAAATTTAGCAGCACGTTAGAGTGGCAGGAAATAAACTGTGTGACTCCACAGTCATTTTTTCCCATGTATCGATGGGACACTCAGCATGGGAGGCCCCACTTAATGTTATAAAAAACACGAAGACCCCATTGTGTTTGGCCGTTTTGTCAACAGAACCATTTACATTTTCCGTATTAGTCTTTATATGTGGATCTTTTGGGGGTCTACACGGATAGGAAGAACCCATTTTATGGACTTAAACATGGACTAACATTTGAAGAGATTTAAAAGCACTTCAGAGTGGCATAAATCAAAATTTTGTGATCCCACACAAATTTCTTCATAGGTATGTATTAGAAGGTGAACAAGTGAGGCCCTAATTATGGGTCCTAGAGAACATGAAGATATCATATTTTCCCACTAAAAATTGGGTAAAGCGTTCATATGTTGAATCTTTGTGGAACACAATGTCTTTTTTGGCTAGTTTTGTCCCATGCGCCATTTACATTTTCCGTATTAGGCTTTTGCTGTATGATTGGATGATTTTGAGGTGTATACAAACAGGAAGGCACAACAAGTCATGGACATATTTTGGTTGTCATTTGTGGTTTATGTTTCTGTTTTTATCCACTTCATATAAGCCTAGTCTACATGTCAGACATATATTGAAGAGATTTTAGAACATCTTAGAACGGGACACATGTAACTAATGTGATGTCAAATCAATGTCTTTTCTAATACGAATCGGACTAACTAATGAGGAAGTCGTTTTTGAGAGCTATAGAGAATAGAATATAACGTGGACATTCTCAATGCATGGAGTGCACAGTTGCTTTCTTTTCGGCAGAAAGGATGGTATCCATTAAAGGACATTTATTTTCGAACTATTCATATTTGGGTCTATTTTCGAGTGTAAATGGAAGGGAACAAATTTTTCCACGTTACTATTCACAGGTGTGCATTTCAGAGGACCTTTGAAGAGATTTATTAGTATTCTAGACACTCAACACTAAAGCCATTTTTTTTCACCTGTATGGATCATCCGCGGAAGGGAGAGGGTGTAAGGGAGAGGGTGTAAGGGAGAGGGTGTAAGAATGAGTTATGCAGAAGCTGAAGATCTCACTACCAAAGAAAGATAGGATGACTTATCCGTCGGATCAAGGGACCATCGATTTTTTAATGCAGCAGAAATGCCACAATCAATACTCTCGAAAAACGGCTGTCTACCACAGGTACACACACTGTAACAAACTTGAACAGCTACAGCCTTTGTGTATTTGAGGCATACAGCCATGTGTACCACCAATACACATGTTTTTTTCACTAGTACACAATTTGTACACCTGTGGAACACAAAGTTTGTAGAAATGGATTTTGTTAAAGTGTGTGCACCTGTGGTACACAGTCGTTTTTACAGAGTATGCGGTTCTAAAAATTTGAGCCAAATTATTATTCGGAAACTCCAAAACAAATGCAGTGACACAAAGACGTGCGTATGGGCGATGTGAATAACAGACAGATAGATGGATGAACGAAGGTTGGACGGAAGGACAACCTGAAATCAGTACAGCACTCCACAAAACCTGAACAGAAGTGTAGCGAATGTTTTCTATATAAATAAATACATAGCGGTAAGCGATGACCCCGTTCTGCAGCCGCGCGTACAATAAGAGGCCGGGAATAAGTAACCAGTCGCTAACTTCCGCCTTATCCTGTCTTGCTGCCAGACCTTTCAACTAAAGGGTGCGGCAGCGTTATAACGAGGCACACCTCGTTTCCACCCTGCATCGCCTCTCTACCTCGCCTTGTATTAGAAAGGTCGCGGTAGCCGGAGGCCTTCTGTCAGCTTCCATAATTACGTACATTGCTAATTGTTATAATCTGAATGAAAGGAGATGCATTTTTTGATCATGGACACTTCTTAGGCGTTTATTTTAACGTTTTCACATCATACAGCTGATGAGGGGTGTCTCGGTTTTGATGGGCATTACTTACAACCTCTGGCGTGCGATGTTCTGCTCAATTCCGTTCCTGAGCAGGTAATTCCAACAACGCTTCGCTCTCCTTGACCGTGAGGCGTCTGTGTCAAGTAACGGGAGACAGCACAGCCTTGTATTTGGAAAAGGCCGCTTGTCTTCCACCAATAATAAAGTGCAATGGTTTTGCCCGGGCACTCCACCTTTCTCCATACATGAAGTTTACCGGTATCATACGTATATGTGAAATAGTCTTTTGCATGGCCTCAAGCATGAATCAGATTTATTTCTTCATTGAAGAATATTTCACTTATACGACGGCGGCAAGCATTATGGTGGGAGGAAACCGGGCAGAGCCCGGGGAAGACCCACGACCATCTGCAGTCTGCTGGTAGACCTTCCCAGGTACGGCCGGAAAGGAAGCCAACAGAGCAGGCTTCCGAGTTCAGTTCATAGCTGGGCTTAAACTCTCAGCGATGGCGTGGATGAGAGGCACCAGGGTCATTATGCTGTTATTATAAATTACTATAAGTATAAAGATATTGTTTCAGGCTCCTTGAAGAAGGTGGAACTGGCGAAGCAGAGAAAGAGAGATTATGGTTGAAACGACTGCAAGAAAAAGAAAAAGAGCGAAAAGACAAGAATATGCAGCTAGAGAGACGGGAGTTCCATTCCAAGGTTAGCATTTGGATAAATCCTGTACATATAACTTCTTTAGTAGCTACAGCTTAATTTGCAATGTTTAACTTATAAATGCTTTGATGCAACAGATATTAAACACTTGGAGATGATAGCATTATAGTATAGGCAGATATCTGTTTTAAACACTTATGTTTAATACTTACGTATAGATGTGTATTTATTGAACCAGCTTGTATGAAGTCCGATCACCCATTACACGCGTTGCCATTTTACAGTGTATAGTTGTTCGTATGCTTAAAAACCTAAACAGCATGTTTGTTTTATTTGACTAATGCTCAACGAACTGGTCAGTTTTTATACAACTCCCACCAGCTTTATGGATACAGGAAATTGCTTGAGTACGGCGTAAAACCCAATCAAATAAATAAAATAAATATAATAATTGTATTAATTTTAACACTAAATGGGTGGCAATGGAGTGACAGAATTCATCATAGACACCCCATTCATTCATGAAATAGCGTGTTTAGGGACATCAACATACATTATTTAGTAAATGTAACACGAATTTTTCTCAAGGTCAAAATAAAATCAGAAATATTCAATAATTGGAATTCAACACTATTGATATGGTCAATAAACCCTGCCATCGAATTTAAAATTCTGTCCATAGAATTAAGCCCCTGAGTGCATTTTATTCTGTCAAAAAATGATATTAGTAATTTAAAATGTATGTTTTAAATATAGTTGAAATTTCCCGTATATCGTCGTTCTTTTCACGCATATTTTTCGCTTTCTTTCATATTCAAGATCTCAAGTCTGACGCCAAAACTTCTGACGTCATTTTGCAGGGCTTGCCAAGTTGTCTTTGTGTACCAAGTATGAGATCTCTGCATCTATATCTTAACGCGCAATGACGGCCTGAATGTCCAGTTAACAGTTCCATTAACAATTCAGTGTGACGTAACCTGACGTCGGGGCCATAACTTTTGATGTCCTTTTGTCGGGCTTGTAAAGTTGTGGTTGTGTTCCAAGTGTGAGATCTCTGCGCCTATTTGTTACGGATCGATGGCGGCCTAAATGTCCAGTTAACAGTTCGGTTCGGTTGAATTGTTAAGCGAACATCTTTCAAAGTTGTGGTTGTGTACCATGTATGAGATATCTGCACCTATTTGTTAAGGCGTAATCTCTAGTTATATTTAATCGGAAATTAAAGAATGGCCCCTTGTGAACTGTGGACTGCTGACTGTGAAGTCCGAGCCACTGTGTTTGTACATTACAATATATTTGAGGTGGTTTCTTAATATACAATAACAATATATCCGTAATATAATTTACAGAACACGTAATTAACTCGAACTACAAAGTGCTTTTTACAATGTGTACACCACGATGATTCCAAACAGCGTGTAGAGTGAGTAAATGGTGTAGTGAGTTTTCACTTGTGGGAAAAACACACGTACTTGTATCCAGAAGCATTGCGGAATTATGCTTAAAAATACCACCCTTTTCTCGCACAACATCATACATGTGTCTCCAAGGTGCCAACAAATGACGGACATGCCATTATAACGCAGGGAGTTTGGGTCATATTCATCAATACATGTATAGACATGCAACTGGTTCTTTTTTTCGTGTCATCCATCAAGATTTATTTAAATCTTATTATCTTTCACGTTTAATTTTAAATAACAGGCCGTATTTAAACAAAGTACCCATCAACTAAAATGCCATTTTCTGCTCATTTTAAATACAGTCTTTATTATTTTCGGGTTTCTGTTCCAGTGACTAAACGGAAATGAGGACTGAGATGCCACGGTGGAGTTATCGGACCATATCAATCCGGGTGAAGCACAGTGATGTCAAAGATTCTTTTTGGCAACTAAACATCCTTTGATTGCTATGCGTCTACCTTCTACGTGAATATATATCTGTAGTGCAACACCTGTGTATGTATTTAATGAGGAAATATATCAGTTATAACATCACAGTTTGCGCCAAAAAAAAAAAAAAAAGAAAAAGAAGCCGTGACGTCACAATGCCTCAGCGTCCAGTGTAGCGGTTCAATCTTTATTTCTCTTTTAATCAATGTGAAAAAAGGATGGCGAAAAAATAATGAAGACCACATTTGGAATGAACACGGAATTGTCTTTTACATGATGCTTACTTTGTTTAAATGTGGTTTGTTTTTTCAACTTGTCGAACTCTCTGTTCTCGGAAAATGTTCTGTTGGATGTTCTGCCTGATGTGTATAGACAAAATCCCACGACCTTAACCGTAATCTAGATCGGATTTCACTAATTTTGCGATATAGGCTCTAATTTCGCATTCTGGCGTTCTCGCACCTCGCTGTTTTTACAAGGTGCGGCTCGAGAACGCGAGTGGCCATATCCGTTTTCCACAGCTGTGACAGTTGTATTGTTCTCCATGTCGTGAAGATAATCGTTTATGACAAAAATAAAAATGTTGATTGTAATCGTATCAGGTAACTGTTCACCTTTCCTTAAATTTGAAAAGATTGCCTCCACTAAAATTAAAGGAAAAAAATACGAAAAATTTGTTTGGAAAACACGTGTGTATTTTACACTGTCTTCTCGTACATGATACTGATACTCTCTCTAATTCTTATTTATTCATTTATTTATTTGATCGGTGTTTTACGCCGTACTCACGAATATTTCACTTATACGACGGCGGCCAGCATTGTGGTGTGAAAAAACCGGGCAGAGCCCGGGGAAAACCCACGACCATCGGGAGGTTGCTCTTATTCTTATGATTGAGCTGTATTTAATTTTGAAGGCCCTATTGGTTGTTATGGACAATTTTTGTTTTTGCAGTGTTCGAAGTTTGAAATGCCATTTTTGGTACATTTACATGTATATTTCAGGCTTAACCAAGGTGCCTTTGTGTTAAGGGTTTTTTCGTCATTAGTCATACATTTTTGCGGTCTTGTGTTGTTTTGCTTCCGTAGTGTTGTGAATGCCCCACTATTATCATGTTTATATAGAGAATATGGTAAAAAGAAGTTATAATGTCATAAATTTTGTTATCGCAAACAATCTTACTCTGCCAATGGTTACTAAGCCAATGGTTACTCTGCCAATAGTTACTCTGCCAATGGTTACTCTGCCACCTTTAAGCAGACCATTTACTAATAACCAGTAAACCAGTAGGTCTTATACTGCCAAAAAAAAAATGGTGTAGTTTTGTAGTACAAAAAGCTGGTAATTTTGTAACCAGTAATTTTTGCTGTACACATTACTGTAGAGACAAAGTTAACGGTATGTTTACCGTATATTCACTCGTTTTGTAACACCCTTTTATGGTCTATAGGTCTACAACTGATTCCATGCATATCGAACCACCCTCGGAATCCAAACGAAAGCAGCCTATAGTATAATGTTAATTCTCAACTTGTCCGCGCGGTTGTAACTCTGCAGTTGAAAAAATGTACATATCATGTCAAAAACATACTTCACGGGAGCTCAGGAGATTGCATCAGTTTCCCGTGTAAGTTTTCATTATGGTGCTAAGTATACATCGATATCTCCACTTTACATTTTCAGGTGTGATGGACATTTGAACCATGTCTTGTAATCCTACAGCAATAGAGTCTAAACCAACACCAAAACTTGCAGCATTATTTTTCACACTTGAATTCACTTTTCCTCTTTACATCACTTTGTGCTGTAATATTGTCTTCTTTTTTTTTTTGCAGGACCGAATTTCGATCTCTAGAGTCTCAGGACACTTCAGGTTACACGTAAAGTAAAATACACCACAAATCGCCAATTGTACACATCAAAATCAGTTTATTGCACGCCACTAGAAATGACATAGGATGTTGATGACGCATCACTACATAAGAACCAGAAATTCCGGCGCGAAGCGAAGCTACATGAGAAGTAAGGATCCTTATCTGACTTCCCCACACTGCCTTTATTTATGTAATAGTTGCTTAAAGCAATACTCAAGAATTTGTCACCGAAAAACCACTAACCTTTGATAACCCTTTCGACAACCTTTTGGGTTTTACGTCGTGCACAACAATATTCCGGTCATATGACGACAAGGAATTCTTACAATGTATTTATACGGTGTTTTCTTGTAGCACGGAAACTTAATACTGCCAAAGAGGTGCTGCCATTGAACATCATGCCGACGACAACAGACACAAGGTCGACTATCCGGCCTTGCGTGGGAAGGTCTGCCAGCAACCTGCGGATGGTCGTGGGTTTTCCCCGGGCTATCTCCTGTTTCCTCCAATCATAATGCTGGCCGCCGTCGTGTAAGTGAAATATTCTTGAGTACGACGTAAAACACCAACCAAATAAATAAATAGATAAATAAATAAATAAATAAACCGGACCGAGTAGTCCGGTTCCCAAGCTCTGGCATCCCAGTGCTGAACACCAAGCTTGGTAACAACAATCACCGCCTTTCAAATCTATGGTAATACCCGTCTTAGGTTCGCCGATGCTTAGACTCCTTACAACCCACCAATATGGCGGGTAAAGTCTCTACGTGAATTTCAAAATGTCGGTGGGTAAGTTAGTCACGGTAGTAGACTTTTGTACTCACCAAAAAGACGCTAAACAACAATCAGTGATGTGCCATTACCTGTGGTGCTATGCAATAACGTACCATAAGCAGATACATAGAGAACAAAGGGCAGATAGTTATGTATAAAGAGAACTCGTGAAACCACGCTGGTGTTATGAGATGCTGTCAGCAGAGACGTCTGTAGGATCAACAAAACATTGTAACAGACGTAATGACTGGCCTTAGTTGTTTTCAAACATTACAACTAACGGTTTTGGTCCACAGTGTGAACGGAAATGTGAGAAAACGGCTTTAGATTGCTGTAAACAAACTTGAATCGTTTAACATCATGCTGTAGCCTATGAATAAATATAAAGCAAATGCAAAAAGTAATAAATGGTTCGCAGAGTATTATATCATCGTAAATTTATTAATAAATGTAGTGCTAGAAACAGAGGCGTAATTTTAAAATTATGTCTTCAAAACAAAATAATTGCATTATAGACGAAAACGATTCTTTTTTCAAGGTAACAATTGAGGGTATACATACATGCAAAAATAATTAAGGAAGATATCTCATTGAATAAGGACACAAAGATATTTGACGAATAAATTGTCGTGCAAAGCAATAGTTGGAATATCACGTTATAGCCACCATTGCTAACATGCATATACATGCATGTTATCACCTTACTACAAAAAAATCTGTCAAATAAATGAATATTTTTGGAAGATAGCACGTGTAAGTATATGTACACATAATACTGTAATACACGTACAGTATACATGCTGTCCTGTACAAACCATATACCACGACAAAATACACAGCACAGTGTGGACATATACAATGCAATATAAGTAACACACATTACATGGAACTCCAACCGGTGAGGTTGTCCGTATACGAGGGGAATTTGACTGTCCTTAAGATATACGTCGACAAATTGACACTGTTAAAAATTCGAGTTAAGAATTGTCCTCCAACACGTGTGGATTTAAATTTGTTCAAAAGATTTTGGGTTTGCATATTTCCATTTCTCAAATAACCTTCGTTTCTTCTTTACACACACACACACACACAGACGCCCACGCTTAAAAAGAGATTAACAAAACATGTAATCGTTGTTTGAAACGATGACCAGAGTGGCTTTACTTGTTTACTTCCAATATATAATGTTACATTCAAAGCTGTATGGTGCGTATCAAATTGATGCGCTCTTTTAGCAATAAAGTGGTATGAATGCCGTTGATGATGAGAAATTATTGATTGGTTTATTTCCATGTAACGCTATACTCAAAAATATTTCAACGTACACAATTTTTGGGCGCATGGAGGAGACCTGAGTGTCCGCGATAAACCCCCTGCCTCTGTCTAACTACTGACGAACTTTCCCATACTAACTTTCACACTATACTGGTGGAAGACAAGTGGCCTTGAGCGAAAGTAAAACTGCACAAATCACTCAACGACGGCTCACAGTCACCAAAACCCCCACGACCAGTGAGATGCAGCGAATCTCCAAACTGGTCTGTAATTAAGCTCTGGATATATTTGAGAGATACATTTACATATAAAGTCCGGAAGTTTTTCGGGCCCTGTGCACCCCATACCGGCCCCTGAAACCGTCCCCCGTTAAACTGCCCTCCACCTAACTCCACTCACAATTCGAGGTTACATGGAGACAAACTGATCTCATGTTAAGATCAGTCTATCACAATCTTATGTTATCTGAGAACAAAAACTCATGTAATGTTAAGATCAGTCTGTCACAATAACGCTATAAATAGTAAAGGTACGAGTCTGATGTTTCCAGAAAGGCATTAATTCTTATTATTCTTATACAAAGTTTGATTTGATTAGGGAAAATGGAATTTATACCAAAAATCTCCTGCATATACTCTCTTTAACACAAATGTATTACTGTGTGCTTATACGGGACTAAAAACTAGTATAACAATGGAAGCGAATTTTGACAATAGTCATTAATATGTTTGCAGGAGAGTCTGCAACGGTGTAGCGAATCCAGCCAAAGCTGAGATCAACACGTAGCTCCACTGAGTGGTGAAAGGCTTCCTAGCTTCCTGGAGAAGCCATCAGAAATCTGATCAGCAAGGAAGCCTTTCCCCTGTCCGCGTTGACGGATCCAATTTCGCCTCACAATGTCAAGCCCGGTACCACTGGTCGTTGTCGGACTATGTCTGGACGGCACAAACTATTGAAGGCTGTTCATGACATGGCCTACGCCTACTGCATGATTTATATAATGAAAATGATTTTTTCATGCAAGAGGCCAACATGAGGATATCAATCAAACAACAGCCAAAGACAACAAGAAAGAAAAAGTTTGTTTATATGGGCGAATTGTTTAAAACAGATTGAACTGTTTTAACAGAAAATCCCCCAGAATATATCTTGAAACATGTACCTCATCTGTTTTTCACACATTGGGAGGGCGTAGTGGAGGGATTTTATTTCTCGAAATGGTTTTTCTTTCCATTTTTACAATTTTTCTGAGAAGCCTGTGGGTGCAGTTGACAGCCTTGAAATTCTGTCGTCTCGGTACCTGACTCTGAAGGTCGAAGGTTCTAAACCTGGAGTGGTTTGAGTCAATTTTTTACACTCGACTCTAAAAATTTTTAATATAAGGTTGATACTGGTGCTTAACATCCACTTTCTAGATGACATCTACCAATTAAAAAAAACATCAACAGACGAACAAAAGAAGAAAAAAAAGACCCATTATAAATATAAATCGATCTCTGTAGCTCGCACACATCAGTTTATCTTTCCTCTTTTTTATTTTACTTGATTGGTGTTTTACACCTTAGTCATGCAGCTATCAAAAGATATACGTATAGAAAGGGATGGAAAAGGACACAGGAAGACACAATGTAATAAGAATAGAGACGTTTCTCTAACACCCACAGATGTCTTAATTGTAGGATGTCATTCTCTTGTGCACACATCAGTCGTCAAACTTACAAGCTTTGGGGCGTCTCAGAGAAAACTGGAAGGAAAGAAAAGGTATTGGTATCAAAAATTATCACATTAACTGCCAAACTACGTATATCTTGATCAAATTTGAACAACAAAACGTCAAACAAACAACACATTGAATTTGAAAAGCAGTTATGAGTGACCATGAATGACACATTTCAATGCGCTGTGTTTGTTTAACTAACGGCAACTAGAGAAATTATCTCTGGATATGACTGAGTTTTTTTTTTAAACCTAGTTGTTTCTATACCGGTAGACAATGCCAGGATGTAAGTGACTCACAGTGAGTGATGTAACTTTTGTATACAATAACATGTGACTTTGCGTCAGGCGTCAATTTCTTTGAAGTAACACTTCGTAGAAATTCACTCTGATTCTAAATTATTTTTTAAAAGCCAAGGAAATTCTATTTGTGGTTATCACTACAGGCGTGTATCTCAGGTCCTTGGGTTCATCAGACCTCACACTACATTAAGCTAAACCCTGACATGCGTACATTCTCGAGATGGTCAATCCTCTGCAGGTTTTCCGTCAGCGTGCTCTCAGCCACGTACTGGTAAGGATTCTCTCCCGTAAACGTTGTCTCCGTCGCGAGGTGGCGGCCGTATGAAGGCTGTTCATCAAGGCAAAACACCTGAAAGTAGTTGAGTTTTTCTCTTGTTAAAATCTATTTAAATTGAGCGAATCTTGTGATTCCTGTGCTGTACTGGCCTGCCAGTCCTCATTTGGGCACACTAACCGCAACAAAGCAATCCGGGCTAAGACTACACAATCCATAGGCCTACACGTACATGTCAACGGGCCGACTGCATTATATCACTGTCTATGCATGTCATGCTTTATGACACTTGTTAAATATGTTTGTATGTGTTTGTTTAATTTACGATATTCTCCTTATTACGTTTAAACCAAATATTGTGTACTGGTTTGGGCACGTTCTCCTCACAATACATATCTGCAGGTTTATCGAAGCTGTGTTCATAATCATTCATTCATCCATTTGCCCACTCACGAGGTATAGAAGATATAGAGGGGCTACCATCGTATTAGTAAAATGCTCTTGAGTACAGCGTAAAACATTAATCAAGGTAATAATTAAACAAGCACAAAACGGTCGTACCTGATTATATAAGGGCTGGTGATGCTGGCCTGTTGAGTCTCCTTTGTCTGTTGCGTCGTACATGTGTCTTCCACATATCCGATGAAGTTCAAAATCGACATCCGATCCCAGGAAGTCTCCTTTCTGTCTGTCTTCCGATAAATTCAACAGCTGTGGCCTTTCAAAGAAACAAACATATCATCATATAGACATTAGTGCGTAGTTCAATGAAACTACAAGGATGAACTCCAGCAGTCGTATACTAGTCGTACAGTGTGAAAAAGAGTTCCCAGTCGTTAACAACAAGATCAGATTCCAAATAGAGGTTGTCAAACACTTTACGCAATCAAGGAATTATCTTCAAAAATAATCACTGACGACATGTCTCCCAGTGCTGCGCCAGCCGACTACCTATGGTGAGCTTGTAACCGATACGTCTAATTCTTTAAAAATTATCCCAGGCGGGTGTCAATGATGTGCTCGTGGTTTGTCACTAGAAGATCAGTAGCGTGCCACTAACTTGTCTCTGGTTTGCCAGTGGACGAGCTGTAGTGTGCCACTAGCTTGTCTCTGGTTTGTCACTAGAAGATCAGTAGCGTGCCACTAGCTTGTCTCTGCTTGGCCACTAGACGATCAGTAGTGTGCCACTAGCTTGTCTCTGGTTTGCCACTAAAGGGTCAGAAGGGTGCCATTGGCTTGCCCGTGGTTTGCCACTAGACGGTCAGAAGGGTGCCATTGGCTTGCCCGTGGTTTGCCGCCAGACGGTCGGCTGTGTGCCACTAGCTTGTCTCCGGTTTTTCACTGAATTAGAATCGACTGATTTTACAAATTTAGGGCTGGCAGTTAGCACTAAATTTACACCTTCAAAAGAAGTTAGAATATATGACAGAATTTATTTATTTAACCTTTTAAGTTATACGCTGGCGATCTAGAGAACTTCGAGTAAACTACCACCCATCGATAGTTACGTGACAAAGGGCCTGACATAAAGCCACAACCGAAGTAGCGACGTCTAGATTTGAACCCGCGAACTCTCTGACCAGGATGGACTCATGAACTATAGTGAGAAGTAATCTGTTAATGAAACTTGGACACTTACAATTTTTATATGACATATCTCGAGCATCTTTTACTTCGACGCACGTACCGTGGTTTGCCAGGTGAGAGCAAATTTGCACTTTCCAAAAATACATCATCAGTATCATTTAGGGACATATTCATCCTTCACTTACGCATTATACTTATCCTTTCGGCGCAATTTGCGCAGTTTGCAAAGGAGAGCAGCGACGACAATAATGCCGATGAAAAAAACTGCTCCTCCGACTCCCAGTCCAATGCCCATCAACTCGCTCTTGCTAAGGCGATATTTTTCAGTTTTAATTTCGCATCTTTCACCAGAAATATGGAAATCATCAAGGGAAACACATCTGTAACCAAATTAAGGCAAACATATATATATATATATATATATATATATTTCTACATGAACCTTGGAATCGAAACCGACGTTGATAAACCAGACGTCAACCAACATGGACGTCCCGGGTCAGTAATCACAATACCAATTTCAGAAACAACATTCAGTATAAAAAAAATGTAAAAGAGTGCAGTAGAAGGAGTTAAACCGGAGCATTGAAAACAGTGTCATAGCTGGCTAAATGGTCACATGGAATAAATCCAGTTTTCCTCGGCGTTTTATTTTCACGATTCATGTAAATAAAATAAAATTTAAGAAAGTATATAAGATAACAAATAAGAACGGATCCAGGCAAACCCAGATAGTCAACAGTTTTCCATGATGGAGGAAAACGAAAAAGAATGTTCTAAGCGGATGAATGAAATCAGCATCCAGCCATACGTTTATGCTCAATGCCTTTAATTAGATATTCTCCTGGGCTTTGCCCTGCTTCCTCCCATCATAATGCTGGCCTCCATCGTATAATTGAATTATTCTTGAGTACGGCGTGAAACACCGATCTAATATTGTAAATAAATAAATTTAACCAGATGAACAATTTATGAGTAACACGGAGGCGTATCATGAAAGTAACGATACAAAGATACAGACAAGTTTAGTCATGATTTAGTCAGTCAAATGTACGGAAACTGACTGACAAGTTAGAATGCAAATTTCGACATGCACCGGAACCAAATTCACTTGAATATCATGCTAAAAACTAGCACAGGACTTACGATTTTCATAACTTGTTGTGAGCAGCTTAACTCCATTCTTTAGTCAATAACATTTGTACAACCGTATTTTCCAGAAATATCAATACCATATGGAATATGACATGCTTTTCGTGAATAGTATACGTATATTAAACCGAAACATGGCTAGCAAGATCATATGAACTGAATATTTAACACAGTTAAGAACTCTGGGTAAAGTTATCAGCGAAGGAAATATGCTAAATGAAGTAGGGTTTTATTTCAAGTACAAATATAAGAGTTAAATTACAAAGTTACCTTCCACTGGTATTGTAAATTCCTAGTGTCTGGTTAGAATTGTTTGGGAAATCAAAAGAAATTAAAACAGACAAATGAATGAAATAAATAATTTAAATAAAACAGATGAGAACTGTTTCATGTTTTTCTGTGATGCCTATGTAACTTGCCCTCACCCCACACCAAACATGCACTTTACACGAAAGTCTTCACAGCGGTGAAAGACTTTTAGGCCCTAAAATGCACAAACTACATTAGTAATCCCGAAAAACGGAAATTCTGATACGGTACTGATTCTTCAATCAAGTCCACTTACCGGCATATCGCATTTCCTGTGTTTGTATCCAGTGTACATGCTCCGTTGTCACCACAGTCTGGAGCGCCCTCTAACGCACACAACCAACGACACATTGGCAGTGATGTGTCTAAGATGTCACATTTATATCCATAAGGGCAATCCAGGCGAACACTCTCACAAGAAGGCTCTGTTATCTGTGAAGTGAAGTTCTCTACCACAAAAAAATACCATGTTATTGTCATAATAGCTGGGTGATCTTGGAAAATATTTGTTTATTTATTTTTGTTGTTGGCTACGACGTTTAGCAGCGTGAAAGGAAACTGTTTTCGATATACCAGCGGGGGTGTTGGGGGAAAACACAGTGTTATCATCACACCAGTTGTGTTTCCGTGCAAAATAAAACATTATCATCAAATAACCTTTGCAGTGATAAGCAAGTCTTTCATTTGTTCCTTTATTTACCAAATCCTATGTTAAAGTACTCAGTTACGAAAATAAATAGTTTACAAAATTCGACCAAAGATGGTACATAATCTTGCATGCTTTAAAAATTCGAACACCGAAGGAGAAAACTTGCAGGTGGCGTCAGATGACAAGTGAGAATACGGTAATAATGTGCTATACTAGCAACCATGACTGACCTTTGCCCTTCTGTAATTCGAGAGCACTGTTTTATCCATCTTGCCACCCAAATTATTATCTTTAAGACGGGAATGAACAACAGATTATACGCAACTTTTTGACCGAAGAGCCTGAAGCGACAAAGGTTCCTGTTTGTGTAGGCCTATAACTTACCACTGTTAATCTGTTCAGTGAAGTAGTCATGGTCGAACACTGCGCCCGTGATTATCGTGGTGGTGTTCAGGAAAGGCACAACGACGTCAATGATTTCTTCCTGTAGTCCGCGCGCGATGTCTTTCGGATCGTTCCCCAGTTTACCACCGTCTACTGTCAGGTTGTAAAGGGCATAGATGTTGTTCTCTGCCGACCTGAAAGTGTAAAGATATCTGCAAACTGCCACTAGAGGCATCAGTATTCACGTGATCTCATAGAATCTCGGCAGCCTCGCGTTACTGCTCGTCCAATGGACAGTCTTGAAGAGCAATTGTTCTAAGGTTTCGAATACACCAGCGACATTCGTCTGTTCAAAACGACGCCACAGGCCAATTCTGATTGGTTCATTTTCTGTGTGGGAGCTGGCATAGATACCGGACAGCAGAAAATACCACCTGAGCGCATGCCATACAGCAGGCAGCCAATCATGATCTCACTAACAGGAGTATGTCATAGAAGAGTAGGCCTATGCCACATAACGAACAGTAAACCAATATAACAGATTTTGCGGGACGACCATGATGGAAAATGTGATTGACAAAGTTTACTGCTACAAAATCAGCCATGGATGGCTTGGTTAAGATAGAACGGGAACTAGATAGAAATGTGTTGTTCGCTCACAGAAGAGACAAAAAAGGGAGCTGTGATAGGCAGTCACAAGACACCATGATCTTCGTACCTTCACACATTTTTCCGTCCAGTTAGAATTTTTCTCGCTTAAATTAAAACGTATTAATTTTACGACACTACATCTGACATAAAATCATGGTCAAGAACTTCACTGGTAAGATATAACACCGCAATTCATTTTTCACAACATGAAATACGAAAATATAACCAAAAACATAAGGTCTACGTGGTATGGCAACGATGAACTTACCGCTCAAATCTCTGACGTCTTTGAGAAATACAGGCGTCAACCGGTGACCTACAAAGAAGCAGGACAATGAAGCATTTAAATATATTAGAATTTGATGAGGTAACATCTGACCGCTACATATGTTACCCTGCATCGTGCACACACTGCCAAGAATCGGGAAAATTAAACAATGCTCAAAGCGGAAGCGCTGTGAGCTCAGAAACATTTAGTTATTTCCTTATTTTGAGACCACACTCAAGAATATAACACTGGGTGGAGCAAATCGAAGAGCCCTAAGTAAACAACCCAGCATTTGTAATCAACCGACGAAAATTTTCATAAGTTTGACCAAAAAGTTATATGTCTTCTGTGAAAGAAATACTGTGAAAGTAGCCCGATGACCTTTTATTCTGAACACTAAACTCAAAAGCATGACAAGAGGAAGGGAAAGTGGAATTTCTTGCCCAATGTCAGGATCAACGGCCGTCACACAACAGTACTAAACCCCACCCGACGCACAGGACTTCTGTCGTACAACAGAGCAAAATCTCACATGACAGACACAGCGGCCACCACCTAGCAATCACACAGCAGTGCCTAATCTCACCTGATACCCCGAACGGCCGTCACACAACAGTACCAAATCTCAACTGACACAGAGGACCTCTGTCATATAAAAGTACAAATTCTCTCCTGATACACAGAACGGCCATCATACAACACTAATAAATCTCGTATATCACACTAAACGACCGTCACACAACAGTACCAAAGCTGACTTGACACACAAAGGCCGTTATACAACAGTACTAAACCCCACCCGACACACAGGACTTCTGTCATACAACAGAACAAAATCTCAACTGACACTCAGGACAAAAATACAAATTCTCTCCTGATACACAGAACGGCCATCATACAACACTAATAAATCTCGCATGTCACACAACAGTACCAAAGCTGACTTGACACACAACGGCCGTTATACAACAGTACCAAACCTCATCTGACACTCAGGACCTCTGTCATACAACAGTAAATATTCTCACCTGGCACACTGGATGTCCATCAGGGTAGCAAATCCCACCTGACACACCGAACGGCCTTCATGCAACAGTAACAAAACTCACCTGTAACACGGAACGGCCATCCTACAACAGTGTCAAATCTCACCCAACACACAGAGTGGCCGTTATAGAACAGTACCAATCTCACCTGACACAAAGAACGGCAGTCATACAACAGTACCAAATTTCATCCGACACACAAAATGGCTATTATACAACATCCCCACACATACATGTCGAGCTTCCTCCATACACCTGTAGCAAATGTTACCTGACACACAGAGCTTTCTTCTCACAAGAGGAACAAATCTTACCTCACACACGGAGCTTCCTTCATACACCAGTAACAATTCTCACCTGACACACAGAACATTGACTGATTCATATCCGGTGACGTTCTCGTACGCCTTCTGAAGCTGCAGAGTAACAACACCAAAAGAGTTTATTACCAAACATCTAGCATAATATCATCAGACATATCAATGAAAACAATGTTGTTAAAAGAAAAGACAACGAAATGAATAATGTAACTAAAGTTCCAGCAATCAACTTTTAATCTGGAAATCTGACGAGGCCATGAGCATGATGAAGTACGCAGTCTTGGAGAAACCGGAAACACAATATGTCACGTCACTAAACGCTAAAGGGCAAAACAGTGATCGGGTGACTCCAGTGGAAATAGTTGTATCCCCGCGTTTTGCTTTGGATTTTCTCAGTGTACCCGACATTTGTCCTGAAACCCGTCTCACGAAAGTAATTGTAAAGGTAGATTGCGGATGTGAAAGGATTACGGTATAAAGATGTGTTATTTTGGCAGTAGTGTATCGGTGACATCAAGGGCGTTCTTGGGCATGGTTTCGCCTTACATAAATTCCACGCCTAATAGTTTATATATTCCTGCTTGGCCTTCAGCCAACACTGCTCTCAGGAACTCAGGTACTGGACAGACATGTTGATTCCCTTCAGTTTATTCAGTCGATAAGCGGAACACCTTTACTGTTCGGTGGTCAAATCACTACAATGTGAGGCGAACTTCGAGTGTCTTCTATACCATACACTTCCGGAGACTTTACTGTGTATTCCGGAGTGAGTTTAGTGCCGGTCTGTGTGTGTCGGAGAGCGTATAGTGCTGGTTTGTGTGTACCGAAGTGCGAATAGTGCCCTTTTGTGTGTCGCAGTGCGCATAGTGCCGGTTTATGTGTTCCGGTGTGTGTAGTAATGTGGCTTCGCTACATGCAGGTGTTTCTCGAGGTACAGTTCTCGAGCCGTTATTTCTCCTATCCATGAATGACATTCCCTGTGATTTCCTGAATAGCATTAAACTGTTTGCGAATCCCACATGTCTATATGTTATCTCCGACAACTTTGCTATCCATGATTCAATAAAAAATGATTGAAAGGGAAAGATCACACAAAATGAGGTTATGTTGAATGAAAATAACATTAAAAACCATATCTAAAAATACCTTCTCTGAATTTTTGTAGATTTTTTTCACCAACTTAAATGCAGGCAAATGTTTTGATCGTATGATGGTTTATTTGAACCATATTGATAATGTGGTTCATCTGTTACGGTCACAAAGACTTTTCTCAGACTCTAAAGCAAAAACTTAACGTCATGTTAGCTTTTTGATACAGAGACCACAGTAAAGGAGCACTCGTCACAAGAACTTTATTCAGAGAGGTTCACTAATGTGTACAGAAAATACATAAAACCCACCGTTCAATTTAAACATTTGACTGCATTTTATTTGGCGATATTTCAGTCAAGGTATTTTTAGATACAGTTTTAATGATCTTTTCATTCACCATAACTTCATTTATGAGCAGTATTTTCCTTTCAGTAAAATTTATCACTGGGCTAAACAGTGGCTGATTAATTCTGACCCAGAGGAAAAAAATCTGTCCTCAATTCCAAACGCAGAATTATTGCAAGTCTTTTTATTTCCCAGCAACAGTGGTTGACTGGAATAAGTTACCTAATGATATAAAGTCAATTCAAGCTACACATGCATTTAGTTGTAAGATAAAAAATCCATTTAAAATTTCAGCCTCCAAAATGGTATTATATTTGACAAATATGGTGATCCCTTTCTTAATCACATCTCAGATTACGCTGCATCTCGATGTGGTAATCCTGATGAGTCAGCCGATCACTTTTTGATACATTGCCCATTGTTCAGTGGTTACAGCACGGAGGTACGCTACCTCCATGGTTATCGGCAGGTGATGATGGACACCGTAAAAGCGTGAGGATAGGATGGAGAGATCAATACCTCAAAGATATTATAAGGAAAACATGACGTCAGTATGAAAATTAACGAGGTGATTGTTTTGAGTGCTTTTAAATTAATTACATACACCAAACGATTAGTATATTACAAACGATTTTTTGTACATGTACCTTTAGTTCTGCGACTAAGAATGTAAGCAATTTTTTGTCTTCTTATCTCTTTCATATGAATGAACTTATTCAATAGCTTATTACAAATGTTAGCACTGTTTTTTTTTTATATGATGGCCGGCACACTATGACTCCGCTACTACTATGTCAGTTCAATATAAGATGATTTTTCCATTGGTTAAATCAATGTTACTAGAAACTGTTTCATTGTATTATCTCCATACATGTAAACGGGGCATTACTTTCAGCATTATGTTTACTTTTGTTCAGTGACAAATAATATGTTTAAAACAAAACATGACAAAAGAATTACAGCGTTTAAAATGCAAGCGGTGGTACAATAGAAACCTTACTCACCGACCGCGTAATATTGTCTATGTAGTCATCCTTCATCCTGTCATCATACTCGGCCTTCAGGGCAAGGGACGAGTTCAGAGAGTAAAGGACTGAAACATTGCCCGTTACAACTGTACAACGGTATGTGAAAGTCTGCAGGCTCACCGAAATACACGGCTAAAATGCTTTAGCATTTCAAGTTTTTAAGGAGGCCCTAATACATATCTTTCCGGTTCCAGGAATGCGAGGAAGCTGAACATAACACTGTTTATTTTAGAACATTTTTTCTAAACTTGTTACAAAATATATTTGACTGCGTGATGTTAATACCGACAAATGCCCAAAAGTGTGATGAATGGTAACTGCTATGTTGGAGACGTGATAACAGTGAACTTTTACCTTTCGCAGGCTTGAAAGAGTCCTGGGGCTGACTTGGTGTCAGGGTGCTCGTACCAATGGTACTAGTGGTGGTAGAGTCCGTGGTTACTGTAGTGCCACTGCCAGTTGTGGTGTGTACAGGGCCGCTGCTGGTGGTGACGGTAGGGTCCATGGTGTCTGTAAGGCCGTCGCCGATGGTGGTCGAAGTGGGGCCCCTGGTTGAAGTGGGAGCGCTCGAAGTAGGGCCGCTGGTTGAAGTGGGAGCGAGGGAGGGGGCGTCGCTGGTGGAAGTGGGAGGTGTGGAAGTGGGAGAGGTGGAGGTGGCGTCGATGGTGGAAGTGGGAAGAGTGGAGGTGGTGTCGATGGTGGAAGTGGGAGGGCTGGAGGTGGCGTCGATGGTGGAAGTGGGAGGTGTGGAAGTGGGAGGGGTGGAGGTGGCGTCGATGGTGGAAGTGGGAGGGGTGGAGGTGGCGTCGATGGTGGAGATGGCGTCGCTGGTGGAAGTGGGAGGTGTGGAAGTGGGAGAGGTGGAGGAGGCGTCGCTGGTGGAAGTGGGAAGGGTGGAGGTGGTGTCGATGGTGGAAGTGGGAGGGCTGGAGGTGGCGTCGATGGTGGAAGTGGGAGGGGTGGAGGTAGCGTCGCTGGTGGAAGTGGGAGGTGTGGAAGTGGGAAGGGTGGAGGTGGCGTCGCTGGTGGAAGTGGGAAGGGTGGATGTGGCGTCGCTGGTGGAAGTGGGAGGGGTGGAGGTGGGAGGGCTGGAGGTGGCGTCGCTGGTGGAAGTGGGAAGGGTGGATGTGGCGTCGCTGGTGGAAGTGGGAGGGGTGGAGGTGGCGTCGATGGTGGAAGTGAGAGGGGTGGAGGTGGCGTCGCTGATGGAAGTGGGAGGTGTGGAAGTGGGAGAGGTGGAGGTGGCGTCGCTGGTGGAAGTGGGAGGGATGGATGTGGGAGGGGTGGAGGTGGCGTCGATGGTGGAAGTGGGAAGGGTGGAGGTGGCGTCTCTGGTGGAGGTGGGAGGGGTGGAGGTGGCGTCGCTGGTGGAAGTGGGAAGAGTGGAGGTGGCGTCGATGGTGGAGGTTGGAGGTGTGGAGGTGGCGTCGCTGGTGGAAGTGGGAGGGGTGGAAGTGGCGTCGCTGGTGGACGTTTCAGGGGCTGAGGTCTCGTCGCTAGTGGAAGTGAGAGGGGTGGAGGTGGCGTCGCTGGTGGAAGTGGGAGTGGTGGAGGTGGCGTCGCTGGTGGAAGTGGGAAGGGTGGAGGTGGCGTCGCTGGTGGAAGTTTGAGGGGTGGAGGTGACGTCGCTGGTGGAAGTGGGAAGAGTGGAGGTGGCGTCGCTGGTGGAGGTTGGAGGGGTGGAAGTGGCGTCGCTGGTGGAAGCTGGAGGGGTGGAAGTGGCGTCGGTGGTGGAAGTGGGAATGGTGGATGTGGCGTCGCTGGTGGAAGTGGGAGTGGTGGAGGTGGCGTCGCTGGTGGAAGTGGGAAGGGTGGAGGTGGCGTCGCTGGTGGAAGTGGGAGTGGTGGAGGTGGCGTCGCTGGTGGAAGTGGGAAGGGTGGAGGTGGCGTCTCTGGTGGAAGTTTGAGGGGTGGAGGTGGCCTCGCTGGTGGAAGTGGGAGCTGTGGAAGTGGGAGAGGTGGAGGTGGCCTCGCTGGTGGAAGTGGGAGCTGTGGAACTGGGATAGGTGGAAGTGGCGTCGCTCGTGGAAGTACGATCTGTGGAGGTGGGGTCGCTGGTGGAAGGGAGAAGTGTGGATGTGGCGTCGTTGGTGGAAGTGGGATCTGTGGAGGTGGCGTCGCTATTGGAGGTGAGAGGGGTGGAGGTGGCGTCGTTGGTGGAAGTGGGAGGGGTGGAGGTGGCGTCGTTGGTAGAAGTGTTAGCAGTGGAAGTGGGAGAGGTGGAGGTGGCGTCTCTGGTGGAAGTTGGAGGGGCGGATGTGGCGTCGCTGGTTGAAGTGGAAGTGGTGGAGGTGGCGTCGCTGGTGGAAGTGAGAGGGGTGGAGGTGTCGTCGCTGGTGGAAGTGAGAGGGGTGGAGGTGTCGTCGCGGGTGGAAGTGGGAGGGGTGGAGGTTGCCTCGCTGGTGGAAGGGGGAGAGGTGGAGTTGGGGGCGGTTTTGGAACCAAAGCATAGGGATGATATCAGAAAAATTAGTACTGTCCTCTTGTACATTTTATTTGCCAGTTGCGAAACTACCAAATGTGTTGAAAAATTTTGTGGACTCCTGAAAACAATGTAAGTTGAAAGGTAGTAAGGAATTTATAAGAACATTGTAACTTACAATAATTCAATGGCGAAAATTGATACTTGATGCCAGTAGGGTTTATGATTTCTTTCCGATTTAGTCTCCGCAAAGTTGAGTTGCCAGGGTTTTATTTTTGACTTTACTTAACTGCATAAGATACCTGTGATATATTAAAACTGATGGAAACTAAAAAATTCCTCTGCTGAGTATTTTTGTTTGTGGAATGCAGAACTATATTTAACTTCAAAAATTCCGAGACAAGAGTCGTACATTGGTTGTCGCCTCTTGAATGCCGCTAGTGTGTCAAATATGTATTAAGTGTAATTGTAGTATTTCCGACTTAAGAACACAATTTTAAGTCTAATGAAAACACGTCCCCTCAAAATGGTTAGAGGATAACTGGGAGCACTAATTCGGTTCGAAATGGTCACGTCGCATAACAATTATCCATTTTCGTCGCAGGAAGGGGTCAGATGGGAAGACATGAACGTTTATCACTTCGCAGTTCTGTGAGTATTTAGCACAGTTGATTGCTACACAAAACAGCAAACCACCAGTATGACGTCAAACACCACTGAGACATTAAGGGCAGATAAGTGTAAGAGAATACCAATCTTCACGAATAAAATTCAGTTCTTAAATCACTTCGGTTCCGTAGTTTAGATATCTCTAGAACATACTGTGGCAATTTTTGCGGAAAAATTAATCAACCGGGGTGGTTCACCTTTGAAGGAATAATCTTCGAAGGAATTTCGTCGTTGATCTCCGATTCAAGAAATCCCCTGAAGGCACTGTCGCCGAAGCACTAGAGTCCTCCACAGAGCTTGTTTTTGGGGGGAATCTCCTTGAGCTTCTGGGAAGAATGTGAAGGTGATGTAAGAAATAGCATACTGAATATTTACGTAACTCCAGGAACCTACAGTAATGCCAAGGGCGATGAAGCGAATGGGCGAAGTTGCCGTGCGATAGTGCGAGGCCTCTTCACCTCTTCGCCCCTTGGCAAAATTGTCCCTTCGCATCGCAGCTTCGTCCCTTCGCTCTGTCGCTCTTGATATTAATGAGGCATGCTGTGGCCCTTATCAGCCTTCATAGTGATGAAATTGCCTGGAAATGTGTAGTAGGCATTCATACAGAGAATAATAATAATAATCACTTTTCCTATGACAGGCCTTACGGGGGCATCCGTGGCTCAGTCGGTTAGCGCGCTATCGCAGAACAATGACCCGAAGCCTCCCACCAATGCGCTCGCTGTGAGTTCAAGACCAGCTCATGCTGGCTTCCTGTGGGAAGGTCTGGGAAGGACGTGGGAAGGTCTGCCAGCAACCTGCGGATGGTCGTGGGTTTCCCCCGGGCTCTGCCCGGTTTCCTCCCACCATAATGCTGGCCGCCGTGGTATAAGTGAAATATTCTTGAGTACGGCGTAAAACACCAATCAAATAAATAAATAAATAAATATGACAGGCCTTATGGTTCTGTACCAAAACTTCAATTATTTCTGACCAGCAGACTCCAACATCCCTTTTCTCCGTTAGCTTCCATTATTTCAACTGAAATCTATATAGAATCCCTCATAAATGAACTGTAATCTTTTCCCAAGCCTGTATGTATGTATGGATGACAACACCCCCTTTGGAGTGATTTTACACCGTTGGCGTCTTAGAAATTGCAATTAATATCACTGCATTTCTTGTACCTATTTCTTATTAAGCCATAGTGGCAGGCCGTGTGGTGGGAGGGGGGGGGGGTACACTAGTGGGCGGATAAGTTGATACTATTTATTTTATGAAAGCATTTATACACGAACAGTTACGATAAAACCCCAACTGCGGTAGACTGACACGTGGCTGGATTTATCACTAACTACCACACTGTCGTCCCTGCTATATATGCTTTCATTCTCCAGGTTATAGTCCTTCAGAGCCCCTGAGATACATAGTTGTTTATCGACACCATATATACCAAAATGGTACACGATTTAGATACTGATTTTATTCATCCGCCTAGAACATAATCTAGTTGATCCATTGAGTAGCTTAGCATAATAAATAATCAAAGTAACTCATTTGACGTTCTTAATATTTCGACTTTAATTAAGTCATCCTCAGGAGAAATGTGCCAATTGGGGCACGTTATATATATATATATATATATATATATATATATATATAGGCTCCTAGAAAGGCATAGTAGAAAATCTAAGAATAAGGGTGCATGGTAATTAACATTTCTGGTGTTGTTTTAGGGTCAGCTGAATGGGTTACGACAGTATCAACAACGGATTACAGAAGCTGTGTGCGATGACATAACAGTGTAGCCACCAAAGTATCCAACAGCAGTCAATTGTCAGTAAAGTGCCAAATGTACATTAGGAACGAGGAGGGGCCCAGAAATTAAAATAAATTAAGAATAGATAACAGTTTGGTTATAACATAATAGTGAATATACATGTGGAATTTGTACATGAACGTCTACATATAGAGGTAAACAGTAATGGAAGGCATCTAAAATGGGAGATAGGATTTCAAAAAGTCGTATCTGGATGACAATCATTCTCTAAGTTTTAAGGATGAAAAAAATATTACGTATTTCAAACACAAAAGTTCATCTAAACAGTTTTAGCTCCTGATCGCTTGTGCTTCTTTAAATAACAGTTCATTCCAGCTGGGTGAGTTGTCAATAACTCGAGTGTTACATAACAAAAGGGGGTATACTGAATATGGTGGCACATCATTGAGTCTGTTTGGAGGGTAGATTAAGACCTTAATATGTTTGAAATGTTCGTCCTTTGCCAAGTTCTAGAAGCCTAGAACATTCATTCCGTCTTTTCGTTATCAATGAAAACCCTTGACTACTTCTCTTTGCATAAATCCGTCCTAATTTTATATCTATATATTTTCGTAGTTCTTTGGGAGTTTGTGTTATTTATTGTTTTTGACCCGGAACGCGAAATTTGAGTGACGACTGGTATACGAATGTTGGTTTCGACGTCTACATTTTTGTATTTTTGACTGTTTCTTTGTTTTTTTCTGTTGAGTTTATTTTTTTTGGGGGGGGGGGGGTTGCTGCTACGCAGATACGCCGAAATATACAATATACGATGACTTCAACATTCGGAGTTAGAGCTATATTCTAGCGTACTTGTGCCTGCTCAGGTTTTGATATAATGCTCCAATACTGAAACGGCTGCATGCCCCGCGAGATAAAACTCAAGTGGGATATTTTTTACACTGAAGTACAATTGGACACATACTGTAGAGAGGCCTATAATCCACCTTTGATTATTTTCCATATTACGCACTGAACAGTTACGAAGGTTATTTACTGTCGATCGATTTTCGGACGGCCTAAAAATTCTCGGTACAGATGAATGCCATATGAACCGAGATTGTATCAAATTTGACACCAGTATGTGATTCTGTCTAATCTCAAAATGCTGAACAGGGCAAATTCAATAATGCTTCATGCCTTTGGAATAATGATGTTTGTGACAATCTCCATTGTATTAAAACTCTTGTGAGAAACAAACAGTTTGGTCTCATTTTTATTCATTTATTTATTTGTTTGTTTGATTATCTTGAACGATGGTGATGAATTTTATGGACTGAGTGAGTACATGGAATAATGACTTCATGTATAACACCGATATCCTATGAAATGCAGAGAATATAAAAGACTACAAAACAGAGAGCAAAAGCAGAGCAGCGACGACAGTGTGATACTTTGCATATAGTCACACGTGGCCAGTAAAATCCGGTCTCTCGTCAAACTATCTCAGTTAGGGTATTCATCCAACTGTTCATGTAAGTGTGTAAGCAGTAATAACTTACACACCCTCCCCCACCATGTTTTAAGCGAACGTAGGTAACAAATGCAGTAATGAGAATTCACTCTGTCGGTGTACATGTACACACACACGCACCAAAGGACCCAGTGCTCCATGGTGAACAGCCCTGGCCTTCTTTTATTGTTGACAAGGACCGGTAAGTCGGTCTCCTGCTCGCACAAAGTTCATCGATGACATCATTTCCGAAAATTTCCGACAACTGACGAAAAATATTCACATAAAATGGAGGGGTTATTATGGGATATAAAATCTGCTCCATCCTATCCAAATCCCCCAAACCTCCTACATCGCTAATCAGGACTTCACCCTGGACGCGATCAGTCGCTGGTACCCCGGTTATTGGAGTTTTTGTCACTTTTCTGGTCCAATTTGAGTTGACACGCACCTATGTTCACATGGTGTTAAAGGAAAACAGTGTAATCAGTCAAGACCTAACGTTTTTATTCATAATTTAATTTTTTTGCGACGTACATCATTTACAACACGTGCGATAGTCTTCCTTTCAATGTCTCTTTAAGGATACTAGAACTCCTTAGGGCTGAAATTTAGTCATTTGCTTTTTTATTTCACATACTTTTTCTCCATTCTAGTATCTTTCCCCTCGCTTAAAAATAAAAAGCAGATTCGAATTGTAAATATCTAAAACCTGACAAAAAGCATAACATGTTGTGATCCATAGCAGTTGTGTTTCCTTAGTTCCTCTAATCAAGGGGACTAGTTCCTGGAGGAGGGTTATCTGCTATGAATGGTCATGCCTCTGTTAAATGTGTATTGCCTCCTGCTATAAACTGTGCAGGGCCCCTTGTACAGACCTATTAACTAAAACAACTGCCTTAATCACCCCATTGGGGAAAGGGTTTCACATGCTGTCAGGCTTTGCTCTGAAATGTCAAGACAAAACACCAGTTTACGCTTTTATAGAGCACGAAAAGTTTTAAAATTCAACATGTGTAGGTTGATGTGTTCACATTTTAACTAAAAGCAGGGCAATTCTTGATTAACATTAACTGACAAACGAACTAGTGACGAATTTGTCACAGATAATGCTCCTCCAGACATTTTGGTCTTCTTCTTCCTTTCTATTTTTGAGACGGTTGTGTGGTGAAATACTTTTTCTGGCTTATCTTTTAACATAATACTATGACACTTGCCACGCATGTAGCTAAATAATTAACCTCAAAAACAGTCCCTCAAATGCTTGATGCCTTATCTACTTTTAACGAAATTAGTAAGAGAACATCAAAGTTTCAAAAACTTTAAAACTTTTGAAAGTTTTAACTTTAAATGATCACTTAGAACAATCTAGGATGAATATTAAAAACCTATTGGACCGGCTTTTAGTTTAAGTAGTAAATTATCCACTTGAGGAGTAAAAATGGCGAACGAATATCAGTTTGAAAAACAGCTCCGACTTTTTTCAAACTTTCTCTTTATTTGGATTAATATTCAAGTTGGGTAAATTTTAAAAGTTTTTTTGAGATCAGTAGTCGGTTAGCATTCAGAATGTATATATATATGGCCTTATCTGATCAATATTTTGGGCTACAGAATGCAAAATGTGAAATGTTCCTTTCAACAGGTTTTACTTTTCCTCCAGCGTCATCACATGTGACTCCACACACAAACCGCCCTCGTTTATCGAGGAAGAGAAATATTGTACCAAGGTTAGGTTTCTGATGGAATCACACTGGACACCAGGGGTCCGGTTTTACAAACAAGGTTTGATTTAAATCAAACCTAACTGTGATGACGGCGCATACTCCAGAGATATGTGGCCAGGTTTCCAGACTGATGCAGCAGCCTGATGTAACCGATTTCACAAATACGCTCACTTGAATCCCTTATCTTTCAAAAATGATTGTTTAGGGCTGACGTCGCAGTGAAAATATAGCAGTTATATTATAGGGCCCAATAAGCGTAGAGTATTCCCCATATGATACACACTAAAGGTGGAGGAATGAAGCGGGTTGTAAAGGAATCGATATCGTGATAACCGTCATAAATTCATATGTTCATTAAAATGTACACCGGTTCTGTATGTGTCCGGTGTTACGCCGTCCCGTATTGACCGACCTATACCAGGTTTATATATTGCATAGCTGTGATCATGGTTAGTGCCAAAGTACATATATTAAACAGACCCAGCTATCGATAACGTGAAGACGACAGTCTCAGTAACAGATCAATACTTATTTATTTGATTTGATTTGTGTTTTACGCCGTACTCGGAACAGGTCAATAAGGAAACAAGAGAACAAGTCCAAACATACCAGTTACTAGTTTTTCCACGAAGGCGCTTTAAAGCTTCGAATCAGATACGTTGTGCGAGTGTTATAAAATTCACTGTATCTGATTAGTGTTTAATGGCTATCATATGAACGCTACAATATGATTACTCGCTATTTTAACGCAGTAAACTGTTTTGAGCTCTCAGACTAAGTTTGACTTAAGTCTAAGACAACTTCGTGATCCTTAAGGATAGTACACCAAAACATCTGAAAACGTATTTATTCCATGTATATCGCTAGCGGCTGATAACGAATGAAACTGACACCACTCGTTTAATAAATTTAATACAAACGATCACTCTTTGTGTAGCCTTCAAACAGGATTTGCAAATAAAATATGAATCATGCTGGCCACACCTGATTTAATGGTAATTTACAGAAGAGTCAGAGCAATATACAGCAAAACAGGTCCAAACATCAGTGAAATGTCTTATGTCAGTGTTAGGTCATAACTAACACGAGTTTATCGTGCGAAAATTGCGATTTAACCTCTGGCATTTTTTTTTTATATTACATGTAGTTCTAAAAGTTGGATTGAACATTTCAGGAGAACATTGAAAATTAACCTTTAAACTATCAAATCTATATGTTCTGGAAATATAATAAAAGTCGGAAAACCAGACACTGTTGTTCAAAACTGTACAACAGAAGCTTGAAGTCAGACCTTAAATTTTAATACCAGCTCATTTGAAGAGTATATATAAGGCGCACCTGTGGACTACAACTATTCGGACTGAAGGCAATACCTGATTTCGCTGTAAAATCACCAACGCCCAACGCTTTTAATGCATGATTAAACTTAAAATAAGCGTGTTTAATAAATATATACATATATTTAAGTAATAAACATAAGTGTCTAAAACATGTATATAGGCCTATATTAAATGGTAAAATCTCAAAGTGTTTAACATCTGAGGCATAAAAGTGTTCATAATTTAAACATCGAAACTTACAGTGTGCACTTTGTCTGATAATTAACTTTTATTAGTGCCCACTGAAAGCTCTATTTGTTACATATTGTGGTGAACCTGGTGTTCACGTTTGAGTCTAGCTTAGAAAACAGTTTTGAACTGTGGGCGTCTTTTTCTTTCACAAATAAAACAATCAAACGAGTCAAATCAATAACCGATTAAACATATAGCGGTTTACATTGTCTAAATCAGAAAGCCAGTGCTCCATTTATTTATTTATTTATTTTATTTCCCAGCTTTCCTTGAGAGGGTTTCGATTGAGTATTGCATGAAACACTAAAGAAATAAAAAAAAATTTTAGTGTGTTTGGTTCTTTATATTCATTGTCACAGGGATTATTGCTGATACAAAATAAAAGGGTTGGCTGGATTTTTTTTCTAAGAGATAGTGTAAAACACACAGACAATTCCTTCTCATGCTACCTTTGACCTGACCTTTACACAAAAAGACCCGCCAGGTCCAGGAGATTATTCGATCAGTACATGACAAGGCCTGCGTGTCTTGGGAAAGGCAAAATGACTTCAAAATCTCTTACCTTTTGGTTTTTTGACTCTTCTTTCGTGTCCGTGAAATTGTCCAGCAAACCTACAAGCAGTAGCTGTCGGATTTCTGCCTGACGAATATTTCTTTGTATCCGCCAAAAAACAATGATAAAAATAGTTTTAAAAAAAAAACTCCAACAATTATGTACGTGACAGTGTATAGACCCTTTTTCGTGATGGTCTGGTACATTATCACTACACAGGCTTTTACATATGCAAAGCCAAGTGTCCGCTGAGACACGGAGGCTAACAGCTTTACAGCACACCTGTAGTACAAAGCATATTTACCCAAAGATTATATTTTTTTCTTTTATAGATTTATTGCCCATAGGAACTCAGACAATAAAAAGGTAAAAACACACCCTGTATGGTAAGCACCCATAAATGTCAGCGGTGATAAATTGTGAGGCGTAGTATGACGGTGGGCATCACCGGTCAATGTATTGCACAAGCGGCTGGGTTTACTTTAACTGTACCTGGGGCGCTCCGTGACTCAGTTGGTTATCGCGCTAGCGAAGAGTAATGACCCAGAAGGCACCCACCAATGCTGTTGCTGTGAGTTCAAGTCCAGATGCTGGCTTTCTCTCCGGGGCATATCTGCGAAGGTCCGCCAGCAACCTGCGTATGGCCTTAGGTTTCTCCCGGCTCTGTCCGGTTTCCTCCCACCATTAATGCTGGTCGTTTAAGTGAAATATTCTTGAGTACGGCGTAAAACACCAATGAAATAAATGAATAAATAAATATAACTGTGCCTGGTCAAAAGTTCAACACCGCTCCTTGTCAACTGGTCAAGAAAGCGTACACACTTGTATCAGTATTTCAGCTATAGAGAATACGACAATCACTAGTTACATAGAGGACATACATATATTATACTTCCGCAAGAATGCAAATGCGCAGGTGGCCAGCAGGTTGCTGGCAGACCTTACCGCGTACAGTTGGATGGGAAGCCAGCATGAGCTGGACTTAAACCAACAGCGACCGCACTGGTGGGATGCTCGTGTGGTAATTACGTTGTGCTAGGGCGCTAAACCCCTCGGCCACAGAGGCCTCTACTACCATGAACGCAACACTGGTCAAAAACGGAAGGTTTCCTCTTTATGGTAGAAAGAGATTTGTTGGACAATATGGGTTTTAACTCACACCAGACAGTGATAAGCGTTAAAGATACATGTAACAGTTTTAAAGGAAAGGAAACAAAAGATTGACGAAAGGTTTCCCAAAGTTGTAGGCGCTGATTTGAATGCAAAAACTAACAGGACATGAAAGTAATTTATGATCTTCAAACATAGTTTGCCTTTGTTGAGTTTACACGTGGATTGTCGCTAAACATACTTTGTTGGCTAACCTTCCCCTTTTTTTCTCGTGGTAGAAACTTTCAAAACTTTTCGTTGGCCCCAAGTTTATACAGAGTTTGCTTTAGCATGTAGAACAATGCTGTGTGCTTCAAGAGCTTAGATCGTCTGTTTCATGGGACGAACTGTCGTTATGTCCGGAACTGACCTGTGGTGTGGGATAAGGGATAAGTTCTTGCAACTTCCATGCCCTTGTCCCTACAGAGAATATACACAAATTTTGTCCACACATGAAGTCACTGGAAAATGATTGGCTCGAGCACAATAATATGTATAATGCTAGTCTTGCCATCTCAACGAAGCCAGCCTACGGTCGATTCTATTTTCGGATTGTGTCAAGGGGCGCTGACAACATAAGTGCTGGTTTTCTGTTTCAAATAGATTACTGTAACTATTACACTATTTTACATTGAAATACCTCCCCCCCCCCCCGCCGTGCCAGATGGTGTGGTCTTCGAATGAGTACGAATGTATGACAGAGTACGAATACTAACTAATATTGCAACAACTTTCTAATGTCAACGCTGTTACTACACAAGTTTTCTGACCCCTGTCCAATATGGTAATGTTAAATACTATTGTACGTGTATGTTGTAACAAAATTAACTTACAGGAGTCACTATGGGCGAGGTTCTGTCACGCATATTGTATGTAGCAATAATGTGTAGTTCAAATATTTATTTATTTATTTATTTGATTTGGTATTTTACGCCGTACTCAAGAATATTTCACTTACACCACGGCGGCCGGCATTATGGTGGGAGGAAATCGGGCCGAGCACGGGGGAAACCCACGGCCATCCGCAGGTTGCTGGCAGACCTTCCCACGTACGTTTATTTCAAATAAATTGATCACATGTATATACATGATGTAATGGAAAGACTGGGTACTTCTTAACGGGTGAAGTGTGAAGCGGGACGTTGGACCATTGTTACCTAAAAATGGATTTCCTCAAACCATTATGCTGGCCGCAGTCGTTTAAATGAAACATTCTTCAGTACAGCATTAAACAACATTCAAATAAATAAGTAAATAAATGTGACGTAATCACGATGAACTGAGGCAGGAACATTTGATATTAATAAAATGACGTCAAGGTCTTGCTGCCAGGCATTTTACGGGTCCCTGTTAGGATCTATCGACACTTACGCATGTAACTTCTTCAAATATACTGAACAAATACAACTGCTCGCATGCCCGCCGACCACGTGTAACGACCCCCGACCAAGACCGCCATATTCGCCCCCTCCACCTCCGCCAGTCCACCCACTGCCACAGGTAATGAAGTTGTCGGGCGTCATGGTAACCGGATTTCCGCTCAAACGGTTCAAAATCGCCTCAGAGAAGCAAATTTACGAGCCCTTAGAACGCTCCAGAGTATAGATCTTACACCTGCTTGATGCAAGAGTCGGCACGACTGGGTTAACATTCATGTTCGTTGGCCTTTGGCACGTTGGCCGGTGTTATGTTTTCAGATGGATACCGTTTTCAACTACACAGAGCAGATTGAAGACAGTGGATTTAGCGGTGGGATGGTGAGCGCTATGACGATGCCGCCGTCTGGTGTAGGGTGCAATACGGTGTTGGTGGGGTACTTTGTGTGAGTGGGGATAAGTCATGGCTATCGCACTCAACTTCATTTCACCGACGGTAACTTGAATGCGGTAAGCTACCGTGATGAAATCCTGCGCCCAATAGTCCTCCCATTTGTCCTGTACCATGGGGTAACAGTATTTCTACAGGCCGAAAACGCTGACGTGCTGGCGTGCTCGACTGACCAGCGTATTCCAGCTGATCTGTCCCCAATTGAACACCTCTGGGATATCCTCGACCGGCGTGTTCGTTGGCGACTTTCAGTTCCGGGTAACATCGCGGAATGGCGTGTAGCCCTCACACAGGAGTGGGGAAACGCTCCCCAAGTCACAATTGACCATCTCACCACGTCTATGCGTCGACGATGTGTAGCAGTGCAGCGGGTAAACGGTGGAAATACTCGGTATTGAAATGTGGAATTTACCAAAATGATCCCACCCCGTTTTCCTAATCTGCCTCAGCGTTATCGGTGGTTGTCCGTTTCCATCAGTTATGGAACAGTATTGCTAAGAGTCCATTTTATGTCCCCGCGAACAACGGTATTGAACAGAATTTCATACCGCAGGTTAATTTTATCAAAATATTGGGTGTTGCGTTTATATTTTTGTTCAGTATACTAGGAAGAAAAAAATCTCAATTTTATTGTGCTTTTCATTGCAGCAGCAATTGTGTACTTCATGTAAGAACTACATGTGTAAAGATGCAGGAAATGACATATAGCACTGTATTTTACAATAGATTGCTAACATATATTTAACATTTTGCATAAAATTTTCGACTTCCTTACAAAATACATAGATCTTAAAATATCTTATTAATATTCATTTCTTCATATAATTAAGCGGGATTTGGGTTTAGATAAACTGACATAGTTATGGGTTTAAAATACAAGAAGAACACTCTCAAATATTCATTCCAAGCAGATACAAAGTGATGCAGGAGTACACTTGGTCTTTAGTTTAGCCTGAATAGATTTAAACGTTATTTATCTTTAAAGTAACGGAAAATGATCATTTACTGCTGTCTGCAACTCAAAAGTCCCAAGACAACATTAGGCCTGTTACATCTCTTTTAAGAGAGTTGCTTCCCTTTGCGTTTATCAATGTACGTATAAAAACCAAAACGATTAGGAGTCCTTGCATTGCCTTCAAGTTTTTCCATGAGATACTACATTGATTATTTTACAGACGATTGACGGAAAGTCATTCTTTTTGGATAACACAAAACCAACAAAAATAAGCACTTAAATTCAATTTTAATGTTTTAACCAAGTCTATTTATCCGCCAGTGTGAAATCTAGAATTTAACTGTGAGAAGAGACACCTTTATTGTTTCTATAGCAAAAATTGAAAGAAGCAAACATTAAAATTAAAATTTCGATTAAAATCTAGAAGTGAGTTTATTGTCAAATCTGTAGGAAAATGAAAGACAGTACATGTTCAAAGTTAAGGTTTCCAAAAAGGTTGTACAATATTATGTTTATTTCGGAAAGGGACATTTTGCCGTGCTCCGTCGCCTAGCATGAAGCGTAGCCAATCTGGCATCTGACGTAATTGCTTCAAGCATGGGACACTCTTGTCACTTGAGACTGTAGTAAGCTGCTGGGGTTGCGTTTGTAACTTAGGTATATGAATCTATAACATTGAAATGATCAACAAACTTACTCCCGCAAGAACACAATGATCTGGAAATACTTTGCAGTGTTGTTCACACATGTACTTGTTAAAATTTAGACATATCACTTAAAATAGTGTGCTGTACCTATGTTATTACATGTTACATTGACAGACAACTCAGAACATTTACGTCACAGCTTATAATCTCCTTCTCTCTGACTGGTAAATTTTCATGGACTTAAAAGCATGAGCGCCCTAAGATTCCCAGTAGGCAGCACAATACTCCACACTTCAAACGAAGATACTTCAGAAACGAATTCATACAATTTCAAACAGGAATTTTATAATCTTCTTAATGAACAGTAACTCAGTCATGAGCTGTCTTTCACTTGAAACAAAATGCGCAGTGGACTGTCATGCTTCACTGACTTTGTTTCCTCTCCTTGGAGCAGATTAATTACTAACCCCTTCCCCCCACCCCCACCCCAAACCCTCATCGAAGGCATCGAAGGCTGTACAGAACTGCATAATTAGGATCCCACGATGGCTGAAATCCACGGTAAATACTTCTCAATCCGCGTATAAAATCCATACTTCCCGGCCTGGCGACACCCATCCCCCCAAGACACAACACCTACAACAACAACAACACAAGGAAACGTGTTAAAAATCGAGACTGTTGGAACCAAACATTTCATTTTGAAAACTGTAATGGTGAAAACAGAAAGGAATAAAGAATTTTTGTCCCTGATTTTTGCCGCCTAAAGTAGTTTGGGTCCAAACTGAATAATATTTCGTTCATTCTTGCCTTTTCGAAGACGTCTTGTGAGCAAATCATTTACCAGGAAAAAGTATATCATACATTTCTACTGCGATAAATTCAACGGTAGACAAACTATTGCAAATTACAACATATACACTTTGTGTAATAGAGGTGCACAGACATGTGTAATAGAGGTGCACAGCCATGTGTAATAGAGGTGCACAGCCAATGTGTAATAGAGGTGAACAGCCATGTGTAATAGAGGTGCACAGCCATGTGTAATAGAGGTGGACAGCCAATGTGTAATAGAGGTGCACAGCCAATGTGTAATAGAGGTGAACAGCCATGTGTAATAGAGGTGCACAGCCATGTGTAATAGAGGTGGACAGCCAATGTGTAATAGAGGTGAACAGCCATGTGTAATAGAGGTGCACAGCCAATGTGTAATAGAGGTGCACAGCCAATGTGTAATAGAGGTGCACAGCCAATGTGTAATAGAGGTGCACAGCCATGTGTAATAGAGGTGGACAGCCAATGTGTAATAGAGGTGCACAGCCAATGTGTAATAGAGGTGCACAGCCAATTTGTAATAGAGGTGAACAGCCATGTGTAATAGAGGTGCACAGCCAATGTGTAATAGAGGTGCACAGCCATGTGTAATAGAGGTGGACAGCCAATGTGTAATAGAGGTGCACAGCCAATGTGTAATAGAGGTGAACAGCCATGTGTAATAGAGGTGCACAGCCATGTGTAATAGAGGTGGACAGCCAATGTGTAATAGAGGTGAACAGCCATGTGTAATAGAGGTGCACAGCCATGTGTAATAGAGGTGCACAGCCAACGTCTAATAGAGGTGCACAGCCATATGTAATAGAGGTGCACATGTGTGCTTACAGCCATGTGTAAGCTAAGACCTGTGCACATGGCTTTTTTGTCTCAAGAGCAGAATTTGTATACCACCAGTACACATAAGTGGTAGGTGTCAAGATTGTTATCACTTGTGTACGCGGTCGTTTTACAGGGTACACTAAATGTACAACTATACAGGATAAAGTCGATTTTTACAAGGAGAAGTATAAAGACTCACCGACTTGAAAGACACGCTTGGACTTATAGCCTGTTGTCACTTCCACCATGGACGGACCACCGCTGTCTCCTTTACAAGAATCACGGTTTTCACCGTTGCCTAGGTAACAGAACACAATAGCATTTGGAGAAGAACTGTGACATGGGGCGCTTATGATTATGCGGTGTGACCAGCTCAATTACGTAACAACAAGAGCAAATGATGTCGCACGACTGGCTATGCTAGGGTTGGCGACACCGTTGTTCCCGTATAATCCTAATTAAGCGCCCTTTGTGTATTCATTCAATCAATTTGATTATTCACATTAGATTATTCATTCGGTTAATTTCTAAAGCTGTAATCTCGATTTTTTAAAATTATACCACTGCTGTGAGGTTTATGGTTGGTGGAAACCAACGTGCATGGCGTAAACCGCTGCCTTTCGGTACGGATAGAGCCAGAGTGACGTGTATGGCTCTAGGACAGAGGCAAGAAACCAGAGTAAGAAACCAGAAAAAGAAACCAGAGCAAGAAACCAGAACAAGAAACCAGAGCAAGGGCGACAGCGTGATAGTTGGCAAATGGTCAAATGTAACCATAGTTAGCAGAATTAGGTATAAACGATGCGGTGAATTTGGACTTTGTCAACTTCTCAAACCCGACAATATATCAGTTGCCTTTTCTCAGACGTCACTGCATGGCCTAAAATAACTAAAAATGACCACTTGTCATCAAAGTTAATCAACAATCAGTTCATTCTGACTGTTCATGTAGGCACTTAAATATCAACAAAATACATGTCCCCTTAAGCTGAAATAGGTACAAAATCACATCGATGTTAAAGAAACTATATCGGAGAATTATCACAAATATTCGGCTTGTTCAGTTCAAAGGGAGTCTTTTGTAAAGGCGATTTCCCAACCCAGTTCCTCTTCATTTATTTATATTTAGTCCTACAGCATGCAAAGCTACTTTATTAATTCAAATCAAGCATATATACAAATCGTGATAGCTAAATTCTCCGGTGTAGTTTATTTAATTAGATGCCACTGGTCTAGTCTTACTCAAAATGCTGTGTTGTCGTCACATTAAATATAAAGGAAGACATAAAAGGAAAGAGGGCCTACCAGCACAGTACATGCCGTCGTCATAGACGAATTCCCCCCCACGGAGCGTTTCGCGGCACTCCTCGTCACTCTGAATTCTCATCACGGTGAGCTTGAGTTTGTCTCTAAGCAATGCAACTTCACCCGCCTCGAGGGCAGCCACAGCGCCCCAGCCCGTCACCACAGACCATTTTTCATCCTGGTACCATTGCTCCGTGGCGTTGACTGAAAACACCAACGAGTGATTTATGGATTTACTGAGTGGCAAGTAGTTTGGATGGCTGCTTGATTGCTTGATGGACCAATTGTTATCATCATCATAAGCGTTTCCTCGTTTCCTCGTTTCCTCGGTTTGCTCTCACAGTGCATCTCAGAAATTTTTCACTTATTTTATTTATACTGATGCCTGGCCGTCGCCGTGTAAGTGAAATACCCTTGAGTTCGGTGTAAAACACTAACCAAATGCATAAAAACCATAAGTTTTTGTCGCTTAAAGAACCACTTTGGTGTCAAAACCTCTATATCTTAAAAGCAAGTTGAAATGATAAAGGTTGGGATAGTCTGAATTTCCTTCCAACATTGTAAAACAGATGCTGTGTATTAAAACTGGTATAGTACATTTCGTTAGAGAATAGAGAAACAAAATATTTCAGTTTTTTCCACTTTGCCTGGTGTGATGTCAAGAGAGAACACATGACGTCACAAATCGCTGTCGTATATCCACAAATGACTTTAATTTTTCTTCTAATAAGGAGCAATTGAAATTATAAGCATCTTTGAGAAAAACGATGGAGATTTTGATGTTAGAGAGAGCAGTCCAGGTAGACCTATAAGCAAATGAGTCACATTGTTCGAAAATGGCGGTTTGCGGAGATCGGATGCTGTCTGAGTACATACATCGGAATTACTTTACTTTGGTGCTTTGAGAACAGCACAGGCTACAGGACCGAGTTCCAGGTTGGTGAATGTAACGATTCAGAGAGGTTATCGTGGGAGATAAGCCGGGAACATGGCCAGCCGTTCTCAGAGTTATAGTCTCTGTTACCTAGGCGACAGACGGCTCACTTTAATATCCAAGTATTCTTCTATTCATTTATTTATTTGATTTCTACATGTTTTACGCCGTGCTCAAGAATATTTTACTTATACGAAGGCGACCAGCATTATGGTGCGAGGAAACCGGGCAGAACCCAGTGGAGGACAGACGGTCCTCATAACCCAGTATTGGTTCACTTACATTTGTATTGATCTAGGTCGTTTGGAAGACACACAGTCCTGATAGTGGGTGATAAAGCTAATGGCTCCGTCAGTTGGACCAGAGCTATGTCGTTCCTCTCGTTTGGGAAGCGCGTGAACTCCGGGTGAATAATTATTTTTGATATGGACAAGAGGACGCCATGCTCCGTAGAGCGTTCCAGAGCTCCTACAACCAGAATCATATTAAAACGACGGCATTAAGGGATGCCATATAGAGGACAAGCAAATACGAAGAAAAAAGAATAATGATATCTGGAATAAAAACGACGAAACTGACGATTTAAATGACACGCATTGATGTTAGTAATGTTGAGAATGATAATTTTAGGAATAGCTGTGTACCTGAACCTGGCGATGGTCATGCTAATTAAATGATGATTGTAATGATAATATAACTTGTGAAGAATAAGTGTATGGTATAATATCTCGCTAATATTTAAAGAATGAGGCTTGTCAGTATGATGCTAATTATATTAGGATATTATTTATTATATCACTGAAAATAAGTACATGATATAATGCTGTATTCATATCCAGGGAATGATACTTGGCTTTGTAATGCCAGTCATGATAATGCCACTAAGGATATGTACATGTTATATAATGTCGTTTTCATATGCACGAATTGACTTTTGTCATTAGAATAACAAGACTTAAGGAAGAGGGGAACTCACTGCTGTGTAAGACAATCGTCTTTGAATATAGAATATTTCTGAAAGACATAAATTTAATTCTGTCACGCGGAGTGATTTCTGGTTAATTAATGTCGCAGTGATCATTACAATTTATTTATTTATTTATCTGATTGGTATTTCAAGTCGTACTTATAAATATTTCACTTATACTACAGTGGCCACCATTATGGTGGGAGGAAACCGGGCAGACCCCGGGCGGAAACCCTCTACCATCAGCAGGTTGCTGTGGGACCTTCCGATGCACGGTCGGAGAGGAAGCCAGCATGAGCTGGACTTGAACTCACATTGGTGAGAGGCATCTGGGTCTGGCTCTGCACTAGCGGGTATTATATGTCAAAGAACTATCACGATAAAACCAGTCGAAGGCAAAACACTGCGGCTCTTAACGAAACCGGGGAGTGGATTATAGGAAGACGTGCTAAAATCATGAGATTTATATACATATACATGATTAATTTGTGTCTTAACGTATTACTCCAGATTTTTTAACTCATACAACGGTGGTCAGTTTCATGGGCATGGAAACCAGAGTATACCTGTGCTGACCACATCCTTTGGCTAGTTACTGACCATAATGGTGGACGACAGGTGGTCTTCGACGTACACTAATCTGCGGAAACGGCCACGTGAGTCTAGTGGACCACATATTGTCACCAACGCCCAAGAAAAGTTGATAGCTGGCAAATCTACAAATTCCCTGCCCAAGACCGGAATTGAACTGGTACATGTACATTGCTGGAAATTATAAATCGCGGAATAAAAAGAAATGATAGTAACAAATGTTTACCAATATCCCACCTCCTCCACCCTAAGATTTCATAAGAATTAAGAGTACCTTATATGATACTATACTACACATCCAAAAAAAGCAATGTATTTACCACAAGGGCAAATTGTTAAGTCGCCTGGGAAAAAGGGCAGTAAATGAGAAAAAAAAAAGAAACAAAAAAGATGATAAAAGAAATGATAGAAAGGAAAATAAAATGTAATACTTGGCCACATTAGTCTATCTTTTTAAAGAAAACAAGCTATTGTTTACCCATCTTAGCGTTCCACAGAGCCGGATCCTTCTCGTCGTCATCATCAGGGAAGCAATGTGCGGCGGTCAGCAACCAGTCAGGACGGATCAACGAGGCTCCACACTTAAACTTACTATACTGATGAAAAGAAGGGGGAAGAAAGGCGCCCACAAATCGTTTCATTCATTTATTCCGACTTTGATTTCAGTTTCAAATGTTTCTTCCAGTATTTATATCTCATTCACATCAAAACGACTCCAACCGTACTGCTGCTCACCGTCGTATAAGTGAAATATCCTGGAGTCCGGCATAAAACAGTAACACATAAATATATCTATTTATTTATTTGATTGGTGTTTTACGCTGTACTCAAGAATATTTCACTTATACCACGGCGGCCAGCATTATGGTGGGAGGAAACCGAGTCAGAGCCCGGTGGAAACCCACGACCATCCGCAGGTTGCTGGCAGACATTCCCACTTACGGCCGGAAAGGAAGCCAACATGAGCTGCACTTGAACTCACAGAGACCGCAATGGTGGGGGGGCTTCTGGGGCACTGCGCTGCGCTAGCCCGCTAACTGACTGAGCCAGGGAGAACCCGAGATAAATATGTAATAAATATGTATAAATTTTAGTTGAAATTGGTTTCTGGCCATTAAAGCAATTAAGTGGTTGTAAAAGAAACGAATTAATGTAAACAGATATAAGAATACTTTAATATCAAATTAATATAAACGAGAGGCAAAGACACATTACTGTCACTAAGTTCAACGAACAAACGAGCGGGAACGGGCTTAGGGATGTAACAGTTGTACCCCAAAGGCCAGGGTGATGCCAGCGACTTTAATTGATTTATTTATAAATGTCGAAATAACTGCCACAGTTATCATTATAATGTATTTATTTATTTATTAATTTATTTATTTATTTATTGCATTAGTATTTCACTCCGTACTCAAGAATACTTGAAAATTTTTACGACGGCGATCAGCATTATGGTGGGAGAAAACCAGACATGAATGGTGCGAGGGAGCCCGCGGCCGTTGCTTGATGAACTTTCCACGTACGCATTGGTGAAAAGTACCTGGATAATTAGTCCGCGCTGACACTCGAGCACTTGGGAGTTGAGCAAGGTTCCACAGAGCCGCGCTCCCAATTCCCCCCCCCCCCCCCATGAATTAGTTTGCCACGTACCGCACATCATCTGCCCAGGAGCCACAGGTAAGATTTAAACTATTTAAACCTAATAAAGAAATATATAAGTAAATAAGTAAATCACCGATTGGTCTTTGCCAGTGTCATAATACAGGCCTGCCATCCAGGGCCAGTTTTTAATGTCTTTAGCTTCCACAAAGTCCTCCAGGTTTTCAAAGGGAGGTAAGTCTCGCAGACCTCCGACTCCACATTCTTCATAGCCTTGATAGGACAAAGACGACAATAATAAGTCACTATTTCATACAAGAGACCTTTAAGAATTGCCAATCAAGAACATGCATTACAGTATTGCTGCAAGTCGATCAATGGGATGTCTCGTTGGTTACAAAAGTTCAACGTTTCTGCAAAAATCACCATAAAAATCTCTTCTGTTATTATATAGAAAATCTCACACGTGTGGTCATCCCACTTGAAAGTTATGAAACGAGTTGAGAAAAATTTAATAAACGAGTTTCATAACTTTCATATGGGATATCACATGTCTGAGATCACATAACTGGATCGGGACATTTAGGAGAAAACAATTTGCATCGGTTCTGGAAAAATTTACTCGACAGAACATCCAACGGGTGCCTGCAGAGGATACATCACAACTATAATCCGGGTCACACTGTTGCTCCGCAGATGTAAAACAGTCGAGTGGGAAAATTTAATTTCTGTAGAGAACTACAATTTACTTGTGCACCAAATTTTATTTATGCTCAGCATCCTAGAATGGACAAAATATAGTCGTTTAAAGCGGCAAATGAAAAGAATTATTTGTCGGCTGTGTCTGGTGCTGCATCGGGGACACGTCTCCCTGTAGAGGACCTTGCATGTGCTGCTGGGAGTTCATGATACACATGGATTTGAAACTTACTGCAAGAAATGTTCTCAGAGAATAATGTGTGAATTCCGCCCTGCACATGCGTCACATTTGACGGTTTGGATGTCTGGATGCGGCTGTTTTGTGTGACAGTCTCAGAAGTACTTGGTACTTCAATGAGAGGCCGCGGTGGTGATCGGGTGCAGATTTGACCAGGGTTCACTGGACTGAGAACTTGGATATCATTTTCATTCCTTGAGGCTGACGGAGCAGTTAGATTCAGAAACTGTGAAATTCTTCCGTGTTGCCGGCTGTTGATGTGACTGTAGTTGTTAATGGGCAGGAGGTTTTTGTGGCCTGGAATTTGCATTATTTGTCTGGGAGGAACATTACTGTCCTTCAGTTTTTGGACGAGATGTTTACAGGCGCTGTGGTTAGTCAGACGCTTGTCACCTGAGAGGCCAGCTGCCGTGACCATCTGTTTCATCATTGAGGATAGCTTTCTTTTCCCTTGTGGCTGTCTAAGCAACCACGTCTCTCTCAGGTCAGGTAAGGACTTTGTGTCTCTGCGAGATAAAAAGGGTCATTAGGTCGACAGAAGTCTTGTGGTCTTCGCTCAGCATAAAACTGGTTAATCGTAACAGGACATCGAACGTGATTTTCAAAGTTGGTCCACATTTTTCGCTTGATACGCAGATCTCGGGGATTTGTTCCTCTCTTGGCTTTGGTCTGACGCTCTGTAAATTCGAGACACTGCTGGCCATAATCATCATTGTGAAGCTCGACATAATCCCAGCACATATCACGATGTTTGTCCAATCCCCGTAGGACAAAATACACAGTAGTATAGAACCATAAACTCTGCAGAACACTGTTTGGAGTTTCCATTCCGAACTGGCCACTTTGCCACAATTTTTCGATTTCTGCGCCAGTTAGCTGTCTGCTCTTCCATGCAGATTCCCTTTCAGTTCTTCTTTAACATTTTCTGCTTTGCTTTTAATACCTCTCTTAGCTCGGCGAATTCCATGCTCGATTTGGGACTAGAGCCATAGTTAAATAGCTTCATCTGCCTCTCAACTGAACAAATAATGTCTCTCAGTGAGTTAGGCGCATAATGAGACCCATCAGACTTCTTAATATTGATAAGGAATCTGCACAAAATTGTATTACGCTGTACGGGCGGTATTTCGTGGAATGGACGGCGCTCATTCACTGTTGCCAAGTATGGTTGAACCGGAACTAACCTAACGTCTTATCGAGTCTTATTTAGAGTTCTCATATTTGACAGTCCTGGAGTCTTGCGCTACTCCAGTGGTTTCATCTTCTATCTGCTCTCCTTGCAGCCAAACTCACAGATGTGACAGTCGTCTGGACGATCTACGAGCTGGCCGTAAGCGGAGAGGGTCAATCGGGAGATCAACATGACAGTCTCTTCCATCGATTTGCACAGTGTAGTATTTCACACGGTCCTCTTCAGGCATATTTCTAACCCGTAGCGCCCCCTCGTTTATCAATTTCAACAACACTCCCGATGTGTGTAACCGCCATAGTATTTACAAACGTCGTAGTAAAAGAAGCGCATGCAGGTTAAAATGACGTAACGCGTATGAATATTTTCCCCACGCTCCCAGCCAATCAAATTTTTCCAAAAGTTTTATTATCCTAGGGTAATATGAAAAGTCTGTCACAGACTGGCGGGAATGAAAACTACGTCAGTTATGTGATTAATTTTGATACTACACACCCAGACGATGTGATTTCGAAAATGAACCATTTTGTTTTAATGACGTTCTAATCTGAGCTCACTGGGTGACGTCATAATACAAGTTTACTCAACTGCTATATCCACGCAATGATACATAACATCATACTAGTCGTCATGCTTAAAACTTCATTAAGTACACAAATTCATGACATTGTTAAAGTGAAAGACAGCGCATGTACAAAGTTAAGTTTATCAGTATATAAGACCCATCCAGAACCTAGACGTCCACCCTCTGTTGAGTCCGTTTGGTCAACTTACCTATACTTCCATTTAACAGCATGTTGGTCAAACTTTCCAAGTCGCCCATAGTTTTCAGTCTTTGATATTGATCAGGTGACGCCATCTCTTTTAAAATGGTTTTGTTAACTTTCGCTCCGACACCAATAGTGTAAACGTCGACTTTGTATTCTTCTTTTAAGCGATTGATTGTTGGTACGGGACTACCGTATTCGTTATGCATTCCTAAACATAAAAATCATGTATTAGTTTATTAGAGGGCCAACTTACAAACACTTTTAAACAAAAGAAAATACTGGGTCAAATGACTGAAAAAAAATCTTATTTTTCCAATAGGACTGACTCTATAGCTAGGAAAATTAATATATAAAAGCCGACAGCATAGAGAGGAAAAACAGAACAGCGACGATAGTGTGATGGTTGGCAAGACCCACTTGTGTGGGAGTCACATAACGTAATAAAAGTAATATGTCATTATGAAAACTCATCAGAATGTTTTGGTGATTCGGAAAATGGCGGAGGCTGCTGCTGTGGCTCACCAAGACAACCCAATGATGCCTAAGCTGCGAGGGTTGGATTCGATCCCAAGAATGCATATGTATGTACTCTTCGGTTTTATGTCGTACTCCAATTTTCTGAGGTTACTGTCATGTAGTAGAGAGACATCAATGCATTGAGGACACTGCTTTTCACAGTGTGAAACCTTGTTTTTACAACAGTCCAGTGCCTTTACAATCTCTTACCGTCTGTGAAAATGATCAGGACGTTCAGAGCCCGCGATTTGGTCTTGTCGGCGATGGCAGTATCCATATAGTCCTGTACCTTTCCGACAGCTAGATTGGTAGCCGTAGACTTACTACCTAGATGAAAACAACAACAATAATAGTACTACTACTACTACTACTAGTAGTAATGATAATAGCTGTTAAAAACAGCTTTTCCGGGCTTCAAGCTGTTCTTCGAGTAACGATAAGCTCATTTCTGAATGAATCAGTTTTGTCTCCTAGTAGTGAAACACCAAATTGGTTTACTTCCATAATTGCACTTCTCCTATCTGTGAGATACCAAATGGTGTTACTCCTGTTGTTGCACTTCTCTTTGCAGTAAAATACCAAATGGTGTTACTCCTATGATTGCACTTCTCCTAGCTGTGAAATACCAAATGGTGTTACTCCTGTGACTGTACTTCTCCTATCAGTGAAATACCGAATGATGCTACTCCTATAATTGTACTTCTCCTAGCTGAGAAGTACCAAATGGCGTTACTGTTGTACTAAGTACTTTTTGCACGGGAGACGCAATCCCTTCCATTTATGACGAAACCATTTATAAACTCTGTATAAAACTTACCGCTATTTAGTTATCAGCTAATCAGTGGGATTTGAACTCTAACTGATCTGTATGTCTTGCTTTGTAACATTGAATTACCGAGGGTGGCCGGTGACAAAAATAATACATAGCTGCAAGGTTAATTCCGTGTATGAGGTCTAAAGGGCAGTGATTATTTTCATGCATTCTTGTAGGAAAGCCTCCCGTTAATAATAAGTAAGAATACACTGTTGCTATAAGGTGATCTGCTTTGCCAGTTATAAACTGCACTGAACGCTGATTGTGGTAAGCAGATGAAACCAGATTTCGAACAGCTCACTACAACCATTTTTGGAAAGACGTGTAAAGCTGCACAAATTGCCTAGCTAAAAGTGATAACAAAAATGCAAAAAGGAAGAAAATCATAAGAAAAAATAAAAAAAGGAATTCACTGGATTTGAACACGAGTAATACAGACACATAGTTATGTAGAAAAGACCTTCACTAGTCTGTAGTCCGATAGATTAAGTTTTTAAGGGTATTTATTAAAATTCAATACGGTGCCAAGTCACATGAGTTACTGAGCTCAAAAGTTAAGGTGCCCAACTTCAAGCCCTCCCCTGCAACGTAGCTAAGTTGCATAAATTTCTGTCTGCCCGTTTTAGCTTAAAACGTGTCTCCCTTTCGGGTACAATAAGAATAATAATCCTAGCCGAAGGCTTGAATGCCAAATAATAAACCACAACAACACTGAACGATTGATAGTTTGTTACATTAGTAATCAATGTCGCTTTTAGTATGATTTCGGTCACACCAGGTCGGCTGTAGCAGATATTTGTTTATTTGATTGGGGTTTTACGTCGTACTCAAGAATATTTCACTTATACGACGGCGGCCAGCATTATGATGGGAGGAAACCGGGCAGACCCCGGGGAAAACCCACGACCATCCGCAGGTTGCTGGCTGACCTTCCCACATACGGCCGGAGAGGAAGCCAGCATGTGCTGGACTTGAACCCACAGCGACCGCATTGGTGGTAGACTCCTGGGTCATTGTGCTGCGCTAGAGTGCTAACCGACTGAGTCAGGGAGGCCCCGTGAAGCAGGTAAGACCCAAAGTGACCAAAGCCAACATGTATCTTGAGTGCTGCCTGACTGGAGCATCATGAGACCAGACACCCCACACAATCACATCATATTAGCACTGGGCCGACAACAACTTGTGGGGAATGGGATATTGCGTGGCCGATTTGCTAAGCGTGCGAGCGCAGTACAATGACCAAGGAGCCTCTCACCAAGGCGATCACTGTGAATCCAATCCCAGTCCTGTCTGGTTCCCTCTCCGGCCTTACTGGGAAGATCTGCCAGCAACTCGCGGATGGGGTTGCGAGAATTTCTCGAGCTCTGCCCGGTTTCCACACACCATAATTCTGGTCGCCGTCATACAGTGAAATATTCTTGAGTACGGTGTAAAACATCAATGAAATAAACACACAAAAGAATAAATAATGGCAACATGATAATCGCGGTAATAAGTCAAATTTAGGGTAACTCGGTAAATCATGCGTGAAATCAGCGATTACTACCACTGCCTACGCTGTCAACGAACAGTAAGGGGGAAGGGATGCAGAAGTCAAATTCACGTCTCCAACCACAAAGCCCACAAGATGACTGTTCAGGTGCGGTCTTGGGTATAGAACGTGGTTTTTCATTTTTCTCGGGGCGTTTATGGCGATCAGCTGTGTAGAGGCGACTTTGTCAATCATTAGGTCAACCATTAGGGAAACAATGACTTCAATCATTACGTCATCCATAACGTCAATCATCGCGTCAAGCACAAGGTCAATCACCTCATTAAGCACTGCGTCAATATTACGACAACCATAACCCCAATCATTGCCTCAATAATAACGTCAATCATCACGTGAACCATAACGTCAATTATTAGGTCAATGATAACGACAACCATTACGTCAACTCTAACGTCAATAATTACATCATCTGTATAACGACAATCCTGCGGACGGTCGTGGGTTTCCCCCAGGCTATGCCCGGTTTCCTCCCACCATAATGCTGGCCGCCGTCGTGTAATTGAACTATTCTTGAGTACGGCATAAAACACCGATCAAATAAATAAATGATTAAATATATAACGCCATTCATTACGTGAACTATAGCGTCATCCATAACTTCAAACATTATCTCAGCCATAACATCAATCATTCCGTCAATCAACTCACCCTCAATCCTTGTCAGCCCGTCAATCTTTGCCATGACAGCTTCTGGACTCTGTTCGTCATGTACTGTCACCACCTCATCATACCCCCCCGCGAAACTGATCACAGTCACTCGCGTGCCATCAATTTTCCTGGACACGCCAAGCTGTCAGTCAAAACCAAACAAATCATGATATCGATAGATTGATTGTTTTATTCATATAAATGAATTATCAAAATTTTCCACATGTTTTTAGGTTTGTGTTTTACATACGACTTTTCGTTTTCGAATCATTCAACTCCGTAAATTTCTAGGACGTGGTATGATCGCCACCTTGGATATATGAACAGTTGTAATCAAAACGCAACTGAGATACATATTTGATTATCGACACCATATATACTAAAATCGCACACGGTTTGGATATTATTGTTATTCATTCGCCTAGAACATTGCGTCTTGTCGTCATCATTAAAAACTGTTGACAGTGCATGAATCCGGCCTCATTTTTATATTTTATATATTTTCTCCGTTCTTTGGGGGCTTGTGCTATTTGTTGTTTCAGGAAACTGGTTTTGCAATTGTCGACCCGTAACGCCCATTTTGGTCGATGGCTGATATACGAATACGTGTCGGTTTCGACGTCCAGATTTAGTCAGCTACTCTCGGCATCATCCAGTAAAGGAAACTCATGTTGGTTAAGCCAACATGTAAACCAAAAAGCACTGGTACATCATTAATGCAATGACAGGCAAAGTGCTTTGAACGCCTTAGCCATTCGTCTTTCTTTTAATAATGCACGCAAGTAGCGTAAAGCAATATAGCAACTATAATGTATTAAGAAAGCTCTAATTTTGGAGAAGAAAAGCCGAGACCAACGTAGCAACAAAGTAACAATGTTAAAAAATGGAGGATAAGAAAATCGGAGACTTTTTCTTACGGCAGCGATGATCCACGGACAGCACCGTGAAATGCATACAAAAGATACAGTAAAACCAGACGACAGTGTGATAGTTTGCAAATGGTCACACTTAACCGCTGAGATCCGGCCTTTTCTCAATTTACCCCAGTTATGGTTTTATTCTAGCTGTGCATGTAAGTGTTTAGAAGTAACAACTTACACCCCCTTAGCACCATGGCTTAAGCAGAATTAGGCAACAAAAATTGCAGTGATGTTAAATGCAATATACCAGACGTCGGTGGTCTCGGATATCTCAAAATGCTGTGTTGTCATCACTTTTATCACATAACTTGATAAAGTAAAGATAGCAAATTTACGGGACATCCAGCTTACATCTTAGTGAACACTGACCCCGACACCAATACGTTCCCGGATAACCAGTTAAATGCGGGCTAAAATGATAGCTGTAAAGGCATATTCTCCAAGTATCCCTGCATGTAAATTTCCTTAATTTTGTACAAAAACTTATTAAATTCCATTTGTGCTGCCGTCTTAATACTATATGTAGTATGATCCGACGGTGGAGAATACTGAAAGGCCTACTCAAAGATTAATTTTGGCCTTGTGGTAATCGAGCCACAAGTGGCAGACTGTAGAGTAAAACAAAAAGCTCATGGTACGAAAAAGGTTACATACAGCTTTAAATGGGTTTACAGATACACCTGATGAAATTTCAGTTCACATACACTTATTTAAACAAATATATATATGTTTTCCAACGACTATTATAAAATTTTCCTACCATCTCGACAATGGCTTTTATAAAACTAACGTCCATTTTCAACAGTGGCTTTTATAGAACCTATCTTTTCAACAACCGATCTTTGAAAGCTATCTCTTTTCTGAAGAAGCCAGGGCTATACTCCTGGCCTTATCATATGTTTCCTCTGGGCGTGCCCAGAGAGCAATGATATGCAGTGACTCGCTCTCCTGCCTTTTGGCAATGCAGAATAATAAATTAAAAAACCCGCTCATTCTGGAAATTTTAGCCTTATATAGAAAATTGAAGAAAAGAGGCAAAGATATTATATTCTGTTGCATACCAAGCCATACTGGTATCCATGGAAATACAGTCGTGGACAGGGAGGCAAAGGCTGCCCTAAATAAATCCATATCAAAAGTTAAAATCCCGTATACTGACTTTAAATCTAATATTCTTAAGTATATTCGTCGCCTTTGGCAGGATGAATGGGACGTGCAGGTGTGTAATAACCAAGTAGTTTTAACAAGATGCCGTGTTGGGCATTCTCGTCTAACACACAATTTTATCCTGGATGGGAGCAGTGCTCCCGAGTGTGTTGGATGTGATGCTGAATACGGCATCAAACACATCCTGGTTGACTGTGTAGACTTTGCCCATGTGTGGCAAAGATTCTACACAGTAAACTCCATATATGATTTGTTTGACAGCATCGCTGGCGACGCTGTCATAAAATATTTGAAGGCCATTGGCCTTTATCATAAAATATAAATTTTATTCTCAAAAATAAATATTTGTTATAAAATTTCCTTAATATGCTGGTTTTCGAGTTTTAACTACTTTGGTTTTCTTACCTGATTTTAACCCATGTCCGAACATTTTTGTTTTCTTTTTAGTGTTCTCAGGTCACTATCGAAAACCTGAACTGTCTCGTGGTTCCACCTTGTTCTCGCCACGATATGGCTGAGATATTGCCGATGTGGCGTTAAGCCATAATCATTCATTCATTTGAAAGCTATCCTACCCTTTCAGCAGCGTCTTTTAGAGAATTATCATACCTTTTCAACACCGGATTTCAGAAAACTAATCTACCTTTTCGACACTGTAGTTTATAAAACCAGCCTACCTTTTCCACAATGGCTTTAAGGAAATCCTTTGTGATGTTAAGATCCTTCTCTTCTATACTACCGGAGACATCGACAAGTATGAACACGTTAACTCCGTACTGGTATCCCAGTTGTATGGCCCTGCCCGTGCTGATATTTCCCAGGGGCAGGGACAGGTTCCCACGGAGCTGAGACCCTAGAAAACTGTCCGACGTCTCCACAGATATCGCATCCAGTTTTCGGTTAAACATCTGAGCGGCCTCCTGGACATCGGCATAACTGTTTTTGTCTGCAAAAGCCAGCAGCGGACGGAGTTAATGGACAAGACGGGTTGCCCCTAATGTTCACAACAGAGCTACTCAGAGAGCAGTGCAGCTTAATTTTCGAAGATTTTTAGAGCTTTCGCTTATTTACTACTATTTTCTATCATTGAACTCTTGGAGTTTCAAATTACAAAAAATAGCCAAAAATAAAAATAAATTAAAAAAATTTAAAAAAAAAATTACTGCCAGGCAGGAACTATGGGTATCGATATTTCGTTTGCAGTATAAATAATCGGACTTTTGACTAATGAAGTGGAAAACTTACGTCGACAGAAGGTCTCCCTCCCTGACCACATTCCGTTTTTCAAGCAAACCCGTGTTTCCGAACCTTCCAAGATAAACTTTTCCCCGCAGCTAAAGGTGACGACGTCCCTGACGTTGTAGCTTTGTCCGTTTTTAATCCCGCCAATAGGCGTTCCGAGAACGGGGCAGTCCGTGTCTGCAATTGCAAAACAGTTACAGGTACATGATGACAACATTTCTCATATAATCACAGGAAATCATGTCATCCATCTAACTTAGCCCATCTCACCCTACCTATTTCACTCAGCCTATCAATGTATCCCCAAAACACCCATCCCACCTCGGTCAACTCATCTAGGCCTACACACCCCAAACTGCCTATGTCATCTAATAAACCTCACAGATGAGTCCACTTCACATCATTTACTGTATCCAGTCCACTTGTTTCAGCCCATGTCAACCTCATTCAACTCTTCTCAACATTCCCACCTCAACTAGGTCACCCAACCCTGCACATCCATTAAACCCACCTCACTTACTCATGTCAAATAGTTCACCCAACCCTGTACATGCATTAAACCCACCTCACTTACCCATCTCAACTAGTTCACCCAACCCTGTACATCCATTAAACCCACCTCACTTACTCATCTCAACTAGTTCACCCAACCCTGTACACCCATTAAACGCACCTCTCTTACTCATCTCAACTAGCTCACCCAACCCTGCACATCCATTAAACCCACCTCACTTACTCATGTCAAATAGTTCACCCAACCCTGTACATGCATTAAACCCACCTCACTTACCCATCTCAACTAGTTCACCCAACCCTGTACACCCATTAAACGCACCTCTCTTACTCATCTCAACTAGCTCACCCAACCCTGTACATGCATTAAACCCACCTCACTTACCCATCTCAACTAGCTCACCCAACCCTGTACACCCATTAAACCCACCTCACTTACTCATCTCAACTAGTTCACCCAACCCTGTACACCCATTAAACGCACCTCTCTTACTCATCTCAACTAGCTCACCCAACCCTGTACATCCATTAAACCCACCTCACTTACTCATCTCAACTAGTTCACCCAACCCTGTACACCCATTAAACGCACCTCACTTACTCATCTCAACTAGTTCACCCAACCCTGTACACCCATTAAACGCACCTCTCTTACTCATCTCAACTAGCTCACCCAACCCTGTACATACATTAAACCCACCTCACTTACCCATCTCAACTAGTTCACCCAACCCTGTACATGCATTAAACCCACCTCACTTACCCATCTCAACTAGTTCACCCAACCCTGTACACCCATTAAACGCACCTCACTTACTCATCTCAACTAGTTCACCCAACCCTGTACACCCATTAAACGCACCTCACTTACTCATCTCAACTAGTTCACCCAACCCTGTACATACATTAAACCCACCTCACTTACCCATCTCAACTAGTTCACCCAACCCTGTACATCCATTAAACCCACCTCACTTACTCATCTCAACTAGTTCACCCAACCCTGTACACCCATTAAACGCACCTCTCTTACTCATCTCAACTAGCTCACCCAACCCTGTACATACATTAAACCCACCTCTCTTACTCATCTCAACTAGCTCACCCAACCCTGTACATACATTAAACCCACCTCACTTACTCATCTCAACTAGTTCACCCAACCCTGTACATCCATTAAACCCACCTCACTTACTCATCTCAACTAGTTCACCCAACCCTGTACACCCATTAAACGCACCTCTCTTACTCATCTCAACTAGCTCACCCAACCCTGTACATCCATTAAACCCACCTCTCTTACTCATCTCAACTAGTTCACCCAACCCTGTACATACATTAAACCCACCTCACTTACCCATCTCAACTAGTTCACCCAACCCTGTACATCCATTAAACCCACCTCACTTACTCATCTCAACTAGTTCACCCAACCCTGTACATACATTAAACCCACCTCACTTACCCACCTCAACTAGTTCACCCAACCCTGTATACCCATTAAACCCACCTCACTTACCCACCTCAACTAGTTCATCCAACCCTGCACATCCATTAAACCCACCTCACTTACTCATCTCAACTAGTTCACCCATCCCTGTGCATCCTTTAACCCCACCTCACTTACCCATCTCAACTAGTTCACCCAACCCTGCACATCCATTAAACCCACCTCACTTACTCATCTCAACTAATTCACCCAACCCTGCACATCCATTAAATCCACCTCACTTACTCATTTCAAATAGTTCACCCATGCCAGTACATCCTTTAACCCCACCTCACTTACTCACTTGGCAGAGACTAAAACCCACAGACTGTAAGAATCTACATCCTTTGCCACAGACTGTAAGATCCCACATTCTTTGTTACAGACTATAAGAACCAATTTCTTTGTCCCAGACTGCAAGAACCAGCCTTCTTTGTCACAGACTGAAAGAACCTACTCTCTTTGTCACAGACAGTAAGAACCTACCCTGTTTGTCACAGACTCTAAGAGTCTACTTTCCCCGCCCCAGACTGTAAGGACCTGCGTTCGTCGTCACAGAGTGTAAAAACCTCTCGTCTCCCTCGCAGACTGTGAAAGCATATCATTTTTGTCACAGGCTGCAACAGCCTTCCTTCCCTGCCTCAGACTGTAGGAACCTAACTTCTCTGTCACAAATTATACGATCCTACTCGTACTTTCTTTGTCACAGGCTGAAAGCGACTACATTCTCTGTCACAGACTGAAAGAAACTACTGTCTTTGTTACAGACTGTATAAACCTGCTTTCTCTGTCACAGACTGTAAGAACCTACCTTCTCAGTCACACGCCTTAAGAGCCTGTCTTCTCAGTCACAGATTGTAAGAACCTACATTACCCGTCACAGAGTTTGTAAGAACCTACCTTCTTTGCCACAGAATGTAAGAACCTAAATTCTTTGTCACAGAATGTAAGAACCTAAATTCTTTGTCACAGACTGTAATAATCTACATTATTTGCTACAGATTGTAAGATCCTACCTTCTTTGTTGTAGACTGTAAGAGTCTAAGACTGTAAGAGGCTGCAACAGCCTTCCTTCCCTGCCTCAAACTGTAAAAACCCACCTTCTTTGTCACCGGCTGTGAAGACCTAACTTGTTCGTCACACACTGTAAGAACATGACTGTCACAGATTATAACAGCCTACACGTTCTTTCTCTGTCACAAACTGTAAGAGCCCACCTTCTGTGTCGCAGACTGTTTGAACCGACGTTCTCCGCCAAAGATTGAAAGAGCTAACGTTCTTTGTGACACATTGTGAAAATCTACCTTTTTGTCGCAAACTGGAAGGACCTGTCCTGTCTGTCAAAGACTGTAAGAACCTACCTACCCGTTAATAGTAAGAACCTGATCTTCTCTGTCACAGACTGTACAATAACCTACCTTCTGTGTCACTGACTGTAAGAAACTGTCTTACTCGTCACAGAGTGTAAGATCCTGCCATCTTTGTCACAGGCTGTAAGAACCTACCTTCTCTGTAACAGACTATAGGAACAAACATTCTTTGTCGCATTCTGCACGAGCCTACATTTTCCGTCAGAGACTGTAAGAAACTCTCGGCCGTATCAGAGCATACCTTCACTGTCACAGGCTGTACGTGCCTAGCTTCTCTGTTACACAATGAAAGCCTACCTTCTCTGTCACAGGCTGTACGAACCTACATTCTCTGCCAAAGATTATAAGAACTAACCTTCTTTGTGACAGACGGTAAAAACCTGCTATCCCTGTCACAGACTGAAGAACCCACCTTTCCCGTCACAGAATGTGTATGAGCCTACATTCTCTGTCACAGACCGTAAGAACCCAACTTCTTTGTCATAGACTGCAAAAACCTACCTTTTCGGTCACATACTGTATGAACCTGCCTTCTCAATCACTGATTGTAAGAACCTGTCTTCTCAGTCACATACTGTAAGAACCTACCTTCCCTGCCACACTGTGTGTAAGAATCTACCTTCTCTATCACAGACTGTAAGAACTTACATTCTCTGTCACAGACTGTAAGAACCTGCCTTCTCAGTCACAGATTGTAAAAACCTAGTTTTCCTGTCACAGACTGTAGGAGCGTACCTTCTCAGCCACATACTGTAAGAACCTGCCTTCTCAGTCACAAACTCTAAGAGCCTACCTTCCCCGTCATTGAGTGTGTAAAACTTTACTTTCTCTGTCACAGAGTGTAAGAACCTGTCTTCTTTGTCACAGACTGTAAGAACCCACCTTTTCTATCACGTACTGAAAGACCCTACCTCATCTCTCACAGACTATGATGGCCTACCTTGGTTATCACACTGGAAAAACCTATTTTCTCTGTCACGGATTGTAAGAACCTACTTTCTCTGTCACAGACTGTGAGAGCATACCTTCTCTGTCACACTGTAAGAACGTACCTTCTCTGTCACAGACTGTCAGAAATCCGCTCCACTCTGCATTCTGAAGACAGGTTCTGTTATCTGATCCTTTCAAGGTAAAGCCAGAGGAACACTCAAACGCCACTGTGTCACCCACGAAGAAAGAGGAGCCAATTCTAATCCCGTGCTCGGGGTATAGAGGATCCGGACACTTGATGGCTACAAGGCGAAAACAGTTACTTCGACTGATTGATTTGCTGATTGATTGATTGATTCTTTTGGTGACTAGGGTAGGGAGTGCAAGGGTATTAATTCTGTCTGTTTCAGTCAGTTTGTCTCATTTCTTACTAACCGGACTTTTTGTTTTCATGTTGTAGGGAGAGGTCTTCCTTTTCTTCTGTAGTGGGTGTATTTTTCAAAACCTCGTGTTTTGTAGGTTGTAAAAGCTCATTGGTCATTTCTTATTGTATACAGAACCATGGTTACTTTGGACAAGAAACCATTTCGAAAATTCCCTTTCATGATCTAATTTCGTACAAGATTATCGTAGTGACTTAAAGGAAAAGACCACACAAAAATGTTAACGTGAGTGAAAAAAAAAACATTAAAAAACTGTATCTGAAAACATCTTTACTGAGTTTTTTTTTACATTTTTTTCTAGTCAGTTAAATGCAGTCAAAAGTTTTCATTATGTATTGGGTTTTATGGACCGTGTTGATAGCCCTCCTAAGCTGTGTACTCTTTTGTTCTTTTCTCGTCATAAGTCATTCTTTTCATGGTGTTGTTTTGGTTAAATAAACGGTTGCTCAGGAGATCAGGAGAGAGCGATGACGTATTACACAGCTTGGAATCCGCTCGTGTAAGTTGAAAATGTTGAGCGATCACACCGAATCCTTAGCCAAAGGACTACATTTTTGAAATCAAGTTTGCCAGTATTCGAATACGCACCTTGGCACTCGGGCTCACAGCAGCTCCAGTATCCATACTTTCCGCAAGTGAGCTGCTTTTGTCCGATCAAATCATAGTTCTTCTCACATTCGAAGGCCACCTTGTCTTGAAACTTGTACACCCCTTTCGTCTGTGTCACATTCCCTTTGTAAGGAGCAGCTGGTTGTTCGCATGTCACAGCTGTCGAGTAAAATAACTGTCTTATTTATTTATTCCAGTTTTCCTTTTTTTTACAGTTGTTTTTACGCCATACTCAAGCATTTTTCAGTGATGCAATGATGGCCAGTGTTGTAGATAGGGGAAAACCATCGATCTGTGGCAAATTAGTGAAGGAATTTTCCCATGAATGACGTACTGATATACGCACCATACTGGCAGAAGGCAAGTGCACTTCAACGGGCGTTAGAATGTGCAGATGGCCATGCGAACTTACTATCACCAAGGCCACAAGAACTATGGTAGCGGGCAAACCTATAAATGCTCTATAAGTGAAAAAGTATTGAGTATGACGATAAACACCTTAAATAAATGAATAAATCCGTCTCTAGCTACGTTTAGATACTGAAGAAGATTTCACTTGAATTGTGCGACGGCGGCCAGCAAATTATTGGTGGAATGCATCCGGGCGGAGAGCGTATCGACAATAAAGGCCAATTTCCACTAGACGCGACGCGGGATGCAGTTTAAATTACAGACTCGCTCCTATATGGGCTTTCCTATGTAATTCTAACAAATGATTTGGGTTACACACTGCTCGCCAGTACGATGATGTCAGCCGGAATCATAATACGTGTAAGTGAGATGTGACGAAAGGTAGCCATAATGTTTCTTCTCATAAAAGTTGACCTGTGCGAATGGATCAGTTTGAAACCATGTGATAGCATTATTACCGCTGAAGATAATTCAGGAATAAGAACAATTAATTTACAGAATACCGAACCCTATTTCGTTAGTGCCGTACATTCTTGTACCAGTACCTTAAAACCGAAGGCGGGGGAGTTTGGCGACATTTGCGGTAAAAGAATAAGGGTAACTATGTAACTATGAAAAAAATTCTGAGCTATCAGAACGCAGGACAAGTTAAATCCGGATTACCGGGTACATGAATGGGGCAGGTAACTCAATATTATTCTATCTCTCGACTGAACAGAACGCCACATACAAATGCAACTCGATTACGGACGGAATTGTGCACAGACCAGAACGAAATAAAAGTTTTGTTTTCGTGTTCCCCAAGGAAACGTACAACAGCGGTTTAAATAGACTGTAACTATTTTACAAATAAGGAAAGCATTTTTTGTTATCATTTCACCTTCTTTTTAAGACACACAGGTTTTGACACTAAAAGTGGTCGGTCGTAGGTAAGTTATTGCCAAATATCGGAGTGAAGATGGAGTCAATTAAGACTTAAGTAATGAGCAAAACTTCACAAAAACTGTTTTTTCTTAGAATGCCAGGCCTGGGTTCTGGCGCTATGAAACGACGTGATTTATGAGGAGCATTACAAAAAAACTTGCGAAGATTCACAAAGTAGTGGAGCATTCGTTCGTGGCGTTTATTTCCGCACTGAGTCATCCTCGTGTCGTACTAGATTTATACTAAACGGTGCAGGACATTCTTGGGTATTCCAAAGCGTTCACCGATATTCCATCAAAAGCCTTCACTCTATGTATCTTGAACTTTACAATGAATACAACTCTCTTGTTAGTATATAAGGACGGAATGTCCAGAATCTCTGGGCCCTGTTTCACAAAGCGATTTTGGGCTATAGCTCAAAACTTTATCTTTTTAGAAAACAAAATATTTGATGCTGGGTGCTCAAACTTGGCTGAAATCGCCCTATTACAGCATAGAATCAGTGGTCAAAATTTGACTGAGGTGATGTATGTATTTCACAGTTTAATTACAATTTTGAAAGCCCAAAATCGGTTTGTGAAACAGGCCCGTGGTACTCTGCTTCATAATTGTGTTTAAATCCGCTTAACCCAGGGCTAAGGGCTATATGTTCCTTATCTTGAGTATGGTCGCCACTTTGGATACAAGAACAATTGCAATCAAAGCACAAGTGAGATACATATTTGATTATCTACACCACATATACTAAATCAGTACACGACTTTGACAATGATTCATAGCACCTTTTCGTCATCACTGAAATCTGTTTCTCTTTGCATGAATACGTCCTTATATGTTTTATGTTTTATATACTTTCTTAGTTCTTTGGTGCTTTGTGTTTTTTTACTGTTTTTGAAAACTGGTCTTGCGATTGTTGACCCGGGACGCTCATTTTGACTGAAAACTGGTCTTGCGATTGTTGACCCGGAACGCTCATTTTGACTGAAGACTGGTCTTGCGATTGTTGACCCGGAACGCTCATTTTGACTGAAAACTGGCCTTGTGATTGTTGACCCGGGACGCCCATTTTGACTGAAAACTGGTAACGAATGTCGATTTCGACGCCTAAGTTCATGGATACTTGGCCACAACGACGGCACTAAGAGTTTAGTGCATCTTTATACGACTTTCTCAACATTATTGTACGACGTACCAGGATTTATCTCGATACTCTACGAACTTTTTAATTTTTTTGCATTAGTATTTATACCAAGTTATAAAGGTTTACACCTTCATAATTGTATATATTAATATTTACCAAGTAATATATACTTATACCTTCATTAATCTCTAGTATTAGTATTTACCAAGTAATACTTGCACTTTCCTACATTAGTGTTTTTACCAAGTAACAAAAGCTTATACCGTCACCAAGTAATATAAGTTTATGCCTTCACAGTTACCTGCATTAGTGTTTACCAAGTAATAAAAGCTTATACCTTCACAGTTTCCTAGCCCATCGGTTTCCCACTGGCCATTGTTTCCGCATGTCCATTCTTTGTACTCATCAAACTCGTCTATCAAAAATCCGGCGTTACATTGATACTTCACGCGGTCTCCAATCCCGAAGTTCTGTACCCCTGAAAACGTCTTGTAGTTGATCCGGACAGCGTTGGGTTGATCTCCAGGATCCTGACAGTATTTCTGTCCTACAAAAGAAGGTCACACCTCTGATTTCTTATTTATTTATTTATTTATTTATTTATTGCTTAACGCCATACTCATGAATTTTACACCCCTAAAATGGCTGCCAGTTTTCTGTGTGGAAGAACCTGGAGAACCTGTTTTACACCACCGACCTTTGGAAGTTATACTGACGATCTTTGTCATGTGTCACATACAAATATGAATCCTGTATTGGTGGATGATCGGTCGTTTTCCACGTACGTTTTTTTTTTCAACGATACTATGGGACACATAAAGAAAAGATTCAATTGGGAAACCATCTTAAGGAGTCAGCGTTCAACACTCTCGGATTGCATTAGTGTCTAGACTGTTACTTTTTTCATATGTTTGACGCTTAAGGATAATTTGCATATATTAAAAGGAACAAGCGGATGATAAATATAGATATTTTAGCAATGACCAGGATATATCGAAACAAGACTGTTATGAACATTTCGGAATAAGACTTTAAACTTTATCTGTTGTACGAAGTCAAATTTACGTTCAGCACTTTGTTAGTCTGTTTTAGAGCATTCCGTTATGACGTTTTGAAGGTGGAATTATCCTGTATATCCTATACTGACATGAATGATTCAAGGATTGAGTGGTTAATTAGCTGGACGATTGACCCAAAAGTGCTTAAGGATATTAGAACCACTCGCTCGCAAAATTCCACATTTAGCCTTGTGTAGCCCAAGACACTAAGCAAGTATGGTCATTTCAAAAGCTAACTGATCGCTGATTTAAAAAAATATTTTAAGCCTGACCTAACTTTAATATACTAAAAAATAAAGAGAAAATCTGAAAGAACGTCACAGCTGTTTTTCAAAATATTATTTTTTGCCTATTTTAAAGATTTTCAGTTTTTATTGTCCTGATGCATAGTTTATTTCATAAACTAAAAAAACAGTCCAACGGATTTTTTTATATTCATATTAGACTGTCCTAAAGAATCATTTAAATTTAAAAATTTTAAAAAGTTTTGAAACTTTGAAATTCTTTTACTAATATCTTCAAAACTATTGAAGATATCAAGGATCATTTTTTAACTTATTAGTATTTGGTTACATCTGAGCAAAATATCATAGCGCTATGTTAAAAACTAATGGACAAATAAAAGTATTCCACCACACAACCGTCTCCAAAACAGAAAATGGCCAAAATGTCTGGAGGGGCATTAAGTGTGACAAAATTCATCCCTAATTTGTTGCCATTTTTTTTTAAATCAAGAATTATCCCTCCCGCAGCTTAAATGTGAATTTATCAACTTATTCATGTTAAATTTTAAAACTTATTTTTCTCCATGAATGCGTAACCGGTGTTTCATTTTGACAGTTCTGAGGCAAAAGCTGCTCGAATATAAACCCCTCCTCCAATTGAACCACAGTGAGGTGATTAGGGCTGTTGTTTTTGTTAATAGCTATATAAAATCCACAATGGCCACTTGGAAAGGCCTGCACACGCAGCCATGCACGGTTTACAGCTCGGGAGGCAATAGGCTAGCCTTTTTGGAGGAGGTAATGCCCTCAATGAGCTAATCCCGTTAATCTAGGAGAAGTAAGAAGACACAACTGCCTTGGTTCAAGGCATGTTATATTTTTTGTCAAATTTACGGCATGTACATTTTGAACTTAGATTTCACCTTTTAAAGAGAAGAGCGGGAAAGCGTTGGGCACTTTGCGTTAAAAGAGTATGGATTGAAGTAATAAAACCGACCTTCAATCTTTTTTAGTTTTTTGTTAGTTCCGAGGCAACAAATTTTAAGGAAGGCCATAACACACACTCAATCGCTGATAATAAATACCTCCCTGTAAAAGGGGACGTAACTGCGAAAATAGTTTTGAACCATCAGAACGTGAGATTATGTAAAGCCCGATTAGCGGATATGACATGAATCGGGCCATCAAATCATTACCACACTTTTGATTGTATGTAACACGGGTCATATAGGCCCCATGGGTGCGAATTTCACACGATTGCGGACGATTGGCTGATGCCCCTTGTTTTGTTAGTGCACAGACAACAATAAACAGCTGGTAGGATGTCCCAGCGTACAGATTTTGGCTGCTCAAACAACACGTCAAATACAGACGGACTGGATAGCACTGGAGAGCGCAGGGCCCGATTCATGTCAATCAGCCCGCATCGGCTCGGTAAAATGTCGGCATTTGCTGACAGCTACATGAGCTTACGACGATGAAGCATACGTTTCTTAGAGAACGTCTGAACAATTATCGGGTGGTGTTTTTAAAATCTTCAAACCTTACTCTTTTCACTACAATTTACGTTACACTTCCCCGGTCCTCTACTTTAAGTGACCAGAAAGACTGGAAAGTCTTCACAATGTGAAATCAAAAAAATATCAACAGATTTCACCCTTGACGGCTTCTGGAATCCTTAACGTTACCTTGCTGTGTTCATATCAGAAGAGCATTATCACTTTGTGGTAGCATAGTCTTGATGACGTCATGCAAGTATTTATAGCGCTGCCGCGATATAATATAGTACAGGAGATACCAAGCATGACGGTCGGTCAGTCAGTTCTAACTACAGCTTGGACAGTAACACCAGAGCAATAACGACAGCGCCATAGTTGGCAAATTGTCCCACGTAACCGGGACGTTACACCCAAGTCAGTTTTACCTCATTTAGTATTTTAATTTTTTGTGTGAACCTTTAAGTAGCTAAAACCTACACTCCCCCTAGCATCATTGCTTAAGCGATATCATTGAGCGATGTTAGTAACAATTTACAAGATGCCACTTGTCTAGAATCACTTAAAATGGCACTGCATTCATTTTAATCATTCTATTTTGCTGCATAGTAGAAACAGTTCATGGATCAGCATACGAACACAGTACTTACGACGGCACTCTGGCACTGGGGAACTCCAGTTACCGTTCCTCTTACATATGATTTTCGAGTTGCCAACAAGCTGAAGTCCGGGGAAGCACACAAACTTGACGTCATCTCCTGCCTCAAATCGTTTCCCTATTATTTTCCCTCCAGGCAGCGATCCTAGGTCGGGACACTCGATCCCTTCTGCGAATGAAAAAACAGGGGTGAGTTGTCAGGAAATACTTTGACTGACGGATCTGAGGATTTGATATTTTATTTCTGTTTTACGCTGCACTCAAGAATATTTTACTGACTGTCAGCATTATGTTGGTAGAAAACCGGACAAACTCCGGAAGAAACATACGACAATACGCAGGTTGCTGGCCGATCTTCCAACATACATGAGAAAAGGGCCAGCATGAGCTGAACTTGACCTCAATGGGACTGCTACGGTGAGAGCCTCTTGCGCTGCATTAGCGCTGTAACCAACTGAGCCCAGAAAGCCTCGTTTGATTGTTTAATACGATACTTAAAATTTAACACGATAGTCAGAATTTATTTTCACTTATACGACGGCAGTGTGGTTTATTGGTGGAGGCAACTGAAGTGCACAGGGTAACCAACCAATCCAAAGGTACGTGACAATCTTCTTCAATTAAAGCCAGATCTGAAGCAGAAAGACCTTGATTCGAGCCATCAGATTGGTCGCCGACCGACCATGTGTGGTCAAAAGCAACCTCTTCCAAAGATTTTACTGAATTTTACTGAATTCCACAAACAGTCTAACAGGCACCATCAGAACATGTGATTTTTGGTTGCAACCCTTGAGTACTTTATCCCCGAGAAACAAAATTTAATGGGAAAACGCATCATCTTTAAGGCCATTTTGTGCTGATTCCTAATATGGTGTTTATTTTTCTTTTTGACAGTTTTTCTTTTTGCCAATGATTAAAATGGATTTAAATACTGAGGTATTAGGGTTGACTTTCTGGATCATATCGAATAGGCCGAAGCACAAGTGACGTCACAGATTCCCTTTTCTTCGCTATTAAACATAGTGTAACTGTTACATTTCCCCACGTATCCATTTACGCAGATACACCGCCATGCAGCATTCAGAGGAGGTCTAGCAGGTGACGTCACGGTGCCTCAACGTGTTCAGTATGGTCCAAAAAATCCACTGTATCACCTCAGTGTTTATTTCTGTTTTGATCAATGGGAAAACGAAGCTGGAAAATAATGAAAACCATATTTGGAATCGGCATGAAATGACCTTTTAGATGATGCATACTTTGTGTCAATTCTGTTCTGCGAAAGATGGGATATGGTGAGGTCCGCTTAAAAGTCAGAGCTTGTCAACACAACTCTTTTTAACATATTTACCTAAAAATTTGCAAATGCATGTATGTTCGGAATGATACGTTGTTGTTGTCTTTTTCGGGCTGCATTTCCTGGAACCAAGTGATCGCCTTTCGAAGATTGAATCTGGACGATGTAAAATTTGGAGCTCGTCGACAACAACTCCTCATAAGGCTTTCAATATTTTACACACAAAGAAACATAAAACACTACAGCATAGAGAATAAAACCAGAGCAGCGAGGACAGTGTGATACTTGGTAAATTTCCACACGTTACCCGTGAAATCAGGCCTCCTGCCAACAGACTTCATTTAGAGGTTTATTTTAACTGTTCATGTAAGTGCTCAAGAAGTAACAACTTACATCCCCTCCCCCCCCCCCCATCACCACAAAGAAAAGAAACAAAGAAATCAAGACTCTGTTAGCGGTGAAGGGCCCTACATGTCATTTATGGTGCTACATGAAACTTACAGGAGGTCAAATGCCCCTCAACCGATATGATATATGTCACGCATGGAAAAGTCCGTCTCTAGTTTGCCAAATTCTGACGGTTTACTCCAAACACTCGAACCGGTTGCTGGAAAATTCCAGGCCTTCGGTGCAGCACAGAGCACTGTATATCCTTTGTCATACAGCAGTGCCCAATAACTAGCGGGGTAACAAGTGCGTGTACAATTTGACCTTTTTCCTAGGATTTTAGCCCAGTTTATCCTGATCTTTCATTGCAACGACTACAGACCGTGATGTATGACATCGTTCGAAGCGGCGTACCTTCGAACGGGTTTAGTGTCACTCATAAAAGTAAAAGTATATTTATTGATTGGTGTTCTACGCAGTGCTCAAGAATATCTCAATTACGCGAAACCCGGCCACATTATGGTGGGAAGACCATCCGCAGATGGTTGGCCGGCCTTAGCACGGACGACCAGAGAGGAATCCACCATGTGCTGGACTTGAACTCACAGCGACCGCACTGGTGTCATCGTTCTTCATTGAGTCATTTGCATGCTGTTAGCTATTACACAACTGTAACATATAACAAGTTCAAGGTTTATTACACGGCAATGTTTCGATCTCGGTTATCAGACCCACGTCAAGTCACTGTGTCAAACCAGTTGTTATAATTAGCAACGTGTTGCCTGCAGATGGTTGTGGGTTTCCCTCGGCGTTTCCTTCGGCTTTGATCGGTTTCCTCTCACAATAATGCTATATTTCTGCACACTCCTTTCGCATTTAGTAACAAGAGAGGTTTACTCATTGTAACATTTAAGAAACTGAAATTTAAGAGTGAAGGCATTTGATAGAATGCCCTTGACACACTTGTTGTGATACACTGGCAGTAATATTTTGTGACGTTGACTGAAATCATCATAAAGAACACAGAATTAGAACACAATCAAATAAATGAATGAAGAAATAAATATACATACTTTTTCTGCAAGCAAATGCAAATCCGGTCCATCTCCTTCCTGCACACCTACGTGTCGAGCTTCCACGCAGAGGCGCGAAGCCAGGTTTACAGATGTAAGTGATTACAGTGCCGGAGGGGAAAAGCCCTTTGGGGGTGGGATACTTGGTCACGTTGAACAGCTGCGTGCTGTGGGCAGCTATAGGTGGCCTGCAATCTGAAACACAAAACAGGTGAACTAATGACCAGTGTCTCTATAAACGGCTTTTGTACCACAGGTATACACAACTGTAATGAAACTGAACATTCACAATTGTGTGCACACGAAAGTGTGTACCATTAATACACATGATCTGTTCTTAACAGACGTTTTCGACATAAGCTCTTAGCCATGCGCAGTGCCTTACGTTGTGTGTTAAAGATGGTTACGCCAGCCGGGACAGATTTTTTGCTATTGTCTAGGGAACTTCATATCAAAATAACCGTTCTGTCAACCCACATCATAACGCCATCCAATAATGAAGTAATGACAATGCTGCACAAAGTTGAACAGCACCATACACCTGGCTTGTTACGTCGAACTTGTTCATTACAAATGGTTTGTACCTTCAGTAGACAAAACGTGTACATGATAGATTTTGCTGGAGTTATGTGATACACAGTATCTCTGCATAACGACGGTGTACAAACTTGCACATCCACAATCCATGTGTATCAGTGGTACAAAACTTGTGTACCACTGGTGCACACGCCACTGAGGTTATATTACACAAACTACACAAACTGTGTAATGTTGATACACAGAATTCTGGATACCGCGTCGGTGGCCTGTTGATTAGAGAGTTCGCCTCGAGGTCGGGAGATGCGGGATGAATCCCGGGTCGCGTGAAACCAAAGACATTGAAAATAGTACTTATTACTGCCTCGCTTGGAGCTCAGCACTGAGAGCTTAGAACAGGGTAACAGGACTAGTCGGTAAGGTGTCAGTATAATGTGACTGGGTGGGGTGTCATGTCTGGTGTGTTCGGTATGATGTTCCAGTGGTGGCCGTAATTTGGCGGCACGGACTCGCCCTGCCACAAAAAGATACAATACACATACATTCTAACAACTCCTTGTCGTCACATGACTGAAAAATTGTTAAAGTAAAAGACAACTCAAAAATGAAATTGTTTTGAGTGAAAAGAGCATCAAACACTGTATCTGAAATTACCTTCACTGATTTCTTTAGTGCTTGTTTTCACGAAATTAAACACAATCAAGTGCTTTTTCATCGTATGGTCGGCTTTATGGACCATGCTGAACTGGCTGAGGAACAATGACGTCCCACATTCTTTTTGAGCTGGTAAACAGCCTCTGAACATTATATTTTCACATTAACGTGAGACATCAGACAGAACGTAAACACATAACATTCAGAGGCCAAAAATGTCAAAGCATTGTAAATCCACAGACGTTTCCGAACCCTCAATCAAGAAGGCGCAATTGACAATAATCATAATCAATAATGTTGCAAGTATGTTAACCTGATGTGCAACATAGTGGTTACAAATGATCAATCTGTCTGTGACGTCACATGACGAGAAGGTCGCTTTCACCAGGAATGGAATGAAAAGTGCAGACCGGGCATGGCAGGAGATCGGATGTGGTAGATCTATATACCCATTATCACACAAAAGGACCCCTTATAACTACATGGGAAATTGTCCCCCGGTGTTTCGGGAGTGAGGTGTAATTTTTTTTTTTTTTCATGCCAAAGAAAAACAAAAGAGAGAAAATCTACTTGAATCTAGCAAAATAGAATGATGTGATTCATACTCTTTGTTTTATCACAAGGCAGATGTAAGGTCAAAAGCAAATTTCGCTATTTTAAGGCGTTTTCTCAGGGAATTCCCATCATAATAAAAATATGATAACGTGAAACAAAATCATTTGTGCGTCTTTGATGTCATGCTGGAGAGTTCTGATCTATGGCGGAGTACCATGTTAGTTCACGCAGTCATATTTTTTTAAATGGAAAAATACGAAATATTTTCCAATGGGTCTGGATATTCACCATAACAATTCATAATGTACTGATCGTTGTTCCCCATAGTACAGCGATAACTCGTCCGGACATGAATACAGCTGCAATAGAGTTCGAGCACAATATGTGTGTACATTTTTTCAGTAGCATGAGTTAGGGAAGAGACAGGTCTTATGGTCTATGTTTTGCAAAGTGAAGTTACATAATGAATATGTTTCCAAATATAATGAATATGCATGCCTGATTTTTATTGTTGGCCTATTGCACGACAAGAATTGTTATATAACAACTTCAAGCGTATACCGGGGAAGCCCTTGCGTCATCCTGCAGTAGACCTGTCACTGTGAGCAGGTTGATAAACGGCCTGAGCTACATGGGACGATTGCCGATCTAGTTGCAAGGGATCTTTTAACAAATTTTAATTTATTTATTCGAGTCAGTGTAATAATTGAGACGTTATATGGGCTGGTGGACGGTTTCAAGTCAAATGTGCTATACATAAACATTAGAAAAAAATATAGAGCTGGGCTGAATCCTACTCTGTCGCGAAAGCAGAGCCTGTCAAATATTGAGCCTCGTAACTTCACTAGATTGCCCCTCCAACTACCAGATGTCGTTTGTGTTTAATTATAGAAAGTGCCATTTGGAAGACATGCGCAAACAGGCGAAGTGGTGCTCTAATGTTGGAGCACGTGCATGAATGACGTATTACGCTCTTTTGTTTATCTGCAAGCGATTCGTTCTGCTCATGTGTACTGATGCACCGCTCAACACGGCTATAATTCGCCTCATCCTGAACTTCGTGTTTTGTTGCAGGATACAGAGATCCGCTTGGGAATGATTGTTTGTCTGCTAGATCTGTGTCAGCGTCCGACGACATAGTTGACAAAGAAATGGGTTTTCATCAAGCGGATGTATACGCCTACGAGGATACGGCGCTCGCAATAATGTATGCTTATCATCACGTCGTGCGCAGGTTGTACGATAATGTTAAAACGTTAACACATAACATTTTCTGAAAAGCTGATTTGATATTAATATGTATTGTTGTAACATTTTCTTAGCACTTTGTACAGTATTATACTTCTAACACTCTAGAGAGTGTTCTTGTGTTACTAACACTATAAATGAGTCCCCTAATGTGTAACAAACACCATAAATACGTCCCTTTGTGTATAACTAACACTATAAATATGTCCCCTTATGCATAATTACTCTCTAAAAACAACCAGTGTGTACCACCAGTACACACACTGTAAAAAAATTGAACATCTACAAACCCTGTGTACAAGACATGTACAATTGGTGTACGTGAGAAAAATATGTGTATTAGTGGTAGTCTACACATGGCTGTGTACCTCTAGTACACCTGCTGTACAGTCGTTTTTAGAGGGTAACACAATAAATGCTTTCTCATATGTATAACTGACGCTTTAAATAATTTCTTGGTCTTAGGCCGTACATGGGAAGGGCTGACTGCAACCTGTGGATGGTCGCGAGTTTCCCCCGGGGCAATACCCGATTTCCTCCCACCATGATGCCTACCGCCGTCATATAAATAAAATATTCTTGAGTACGGCGTTAAACACCAGTGAAATAAATAATCAAAAAAATATAAATGCTTTCCTTTATGTACAACAAACACTATAAATGCTTTCCCTTTTATGCATAACACTATAAATGCTTTCCATTATGTCTAACAAACACTTTAAACGCCCCCTTTCCCTTATGTGTAACTAACACTATAAATACGTCCCCTTATGTATTAATAACATTATAAATATGTCCCTTCTGTATAACTAACACTATAAACGCTTTCCCTTGTGTATAACTAACACTATAAATGCTTTCCCTTCTCCACCAATGCCCAAATGTAGAACCTATATACACTCAAGAAAATCTTCTGCTCACCGAGAGATGAAAGATAGCATTTTTCTCCACCTATAACGGATTAATCCTTCCCGATAACTGATTGATTCATCATGAGGAACGGATTAATTAATCTGTTAGATCAATAATGCAATCCTTCGTCACTCGATCAGGGAACGGATTTAAGGTGAAAATGAGAATGAGAAAATAGAATATATATACAAACACACATTGAAAACGCTTGAAATTGTAGATTTTTCTATATAATTCAGGCAAAACACATTATTTTAACAAACTTGGTATTTGTGTGTGGTAAATACATATTCTGCCTTCTCTGTTTTCTCCACTGATAATCCTGTATTCCTTTTAATAATGGACACTTTTCATTTCCACTGGCAGATTGTCCGTTACGCGTTTTCAAAGCGTTTCAGTATCTGTATGATTTCAGTCGTAAGAGTGTTAAAGATTTGGGAAAGTTTAAAAATCCACTCACCTGCAGCCGCTACATCTATATAAATATATAACAGTACAATCAAAACGCTCCAAACCGTCATGGTATTTAACTCAGCAGTTATGTCCCTAAACTGTGCATGTATATCAGCAGACAATCTTGTGAAGAATTCTTCGCATTAACACATCCACTTTACAACATGCGGGACACTATAAATGCTGTAACTCGATATGGAAACTCTAGACAATGTTTGTTGCTCACATCATCCCATATCCTTTAACCTATAACACCATACGCACTCTTCGGTTACAAAATCGGTAAATTTCGGCCGTTTCCGACATCGGGCCACGGTGCACAATGCGACCCAGTATCGCTCGATTTGATGCCGTTTCGTCCAGTAGGCCAATGACAGAATGGTTACAGGCTGTACGTCCTTGATGGCCTATATATGGAGATATTTATTCGAAGCGGCGTGCTGTTGTCGGACTACATACATCCGCCTGGCACTGGTCGTACCTCTTCCTCGTATGTATATATTACCACTGCATGAACTAGCAATCTGCAGGCCTTCGCTGAAACAGAAACATGTGCTTGTGCGTGCGTATACCAGTCGAAACGATGACGTAATTGTCAACATGGCCAGTCCGGCGCGAATGACTTTCGAAATGGATCTACCGTGGAGAAGTTTTGTACCCGTGTGCATTTGCTAGAGGCTGTGCGACCAGACAACACGCGACAACCAACAGCTTAGACATGTGGGTTTATGGAAATAAATGTTTTACTGATGCCTACATCAAGCTGAGAGGGACAGCACCGCATGAGGGCAAAATACGGCTGTAGGTAGCAGGAAGGATCTAGGGCTTCGCCCGCATAGATAATAATTTATGGGTAAACCCGCTAGAGCTAACCAGGATGCATCTATAGGCATTCCAGATACAGATCTGCAATAACACCTGGCCTATGTTAATAATAATAATAATAACAACAACAACAACGACGACGACGACGGCAACAACAACAACAACAATAATAATTTATTCATTTGGTTGGTGTTTTATGCCGTATTAAAGAGTATTTCACTTATACGACGGCGACCAGCATTATGCTAGGAGTAAAATGGGAAGAGCCCGGGGGAACCCACGACCATCCGCAGATTGCTGGCGGACCGTCACACGTGCGACGGAGAGAGGAAGCCAGCCCGAGCTGGACTTGAACTCACAGCAACCGCATTGGTGAGTGGTCGCTGGGTCATTACGCTGCGCTGGTGCGCTAAATAATAATGATGATGATGATAGTAATAATAATAATGATGGTGAAGATGATGACAACACCAATGATAATAATAATGCGTCAATACTAATAATAACAATAAGAATGATGATGATGAGGAGGAAATAATTATATTTTTGGATATTATCTCATAGCAAAATACCCTTGTGCAACATTTTCATGTTTTAGTTGCAACTTACTCACATGCGTTTGGTTAAGATTCGAGTGTTTGTTTCTGGTCACCATTTTCTATCGTATTTATATTTTTTCTTTCTTTATATTTTCTTTTCCTTCTTTGTGTTGCCCATTGGACCGCACTGCTTTTCTTCATTACAACTGTACAGCACAATTTTTAGTTTCTTTACAATCGAAACAGGCCTCCATGGCCTAGTGGTTACAGTGCTAATGCAGTAAAATGACCCAGGTGTTCAGCTCTGATTAGCGTAATTCCTCTCCCGTCATACGTGGGCAAGTCTACGAGAAATCTGTGGACGATGTTCCTGGGCTTGCACTGCATAGGTTTCGTCCGATTTCCTTCGATCATAATGTTTGCCGTCGTTGTATAAGTGAACTGTTCCTGAGTACGGCGTAAAACACAAATCAAATAAATAAATCAATCAAAAATAAAAATAAATAAATAAATTATGAGGTGATATTCTATTGCGATCTAGTCAAAGCTACCGATACGCTGTACTCTCCAAAAACTATTGTGTACGTGTGATACATATTATTGTGGCAAAAATGCACATCCACGTAGTTTTTGCGTACCAGCAGTACGCAATTTGTGTAGTACATCCACTTTTACGTGTATATGTGTAAAACTCGGGCACAGTTGGATTATAGTCAAAGTCTTCTTTATCCGTAGCGGTATAGGCCTGTGGAAGAGAGAAACAAAATGCATCTCAGTGTGAGACGGTATCACACGGGAAGATGCGACAAGCATGGCAACAAGTAGGGGACATTCCACATCAGGGGACTCAAGTGTAATAAATGTTTTCTCATAAATCATCACACTTTTGGCGTTAACAATCTGATTTATCATCAGAACAACTTGTCACGTTATCTGTAATATACTTTTATCTGAGCTAGAATTACCTGCCTTTTGTCCAGCATTGAGTACATGTGACCTGTATGTAGCACATGAAAAGTACGCTGCCTTTCATACAATCAGCAAGTCATCTCACCAAGTCACAATTACATACAAAAGATATCAGACCGTTCATATGTAAGTACGGGCGAGCCGTGGCTTGTGTGTGGGTTTGGTCTTTTGTACACTGAACTTTCGAAACAGCCCTTTACTTACAACAAGTAAAATTAGTAAAACTAACTTGACTACTGTTGTTTATGAATACTGTTTCACATCAGAAAAGAAAACAGCTAACGCTTCCCATTATGTTAATTAAATTGAGCTCTTTTACATATTTGTAAATAATGATCGTTGGCTTACGTGTACATGGCGTGCACAACGTTTCGGTTGCTGTTTGTTGGGAGCGGTGCGCGGGAAGGCCGCACAGAGAAACATTAATTTACCTCTACTTGTAAATTATCAGACTCCCGCATATATAGTTCTTACGAATGTTTATGACATAGCAACCAAATCGGCAACAGTATGTACTACAGGGAACTGAAGAAGGAGAGACATTCAAAATGCATCTCAGTGTGACTTGGTATCATTCGGGAATATGGCGGCATGCACAGCAGGGGCTATATGCCCCTCATACAAGCCACTCATCCGCATACGACAACATACAGAATACACAACGTTCATCATATTTCGTGAACAATTCCTCATGAACAAATTAAAATCAAACACTTGCGGTGGATAACTGACACAATTGGAACCACTAACTTTATAGCCATAATACGCAAATTACACGGGAAATTGCACTTCTGATGGCTTAAACAGTGAGGGTTCCTACGGGGGGGTCCCACACATGAGTGACACACACTACGCCTACCACTGATACGCATACATTGTGGGTGTGGAAACTTGTACACAGTTGTGACCGCAGAGTAGTTAGTTTTACACAAAAACGGTTTCAACAGCAATCGATCTTAGCATGCACTGACATACAAAGGAGTGCAAGGCTTACATCTGAAGAACATCCCATTCGTAAGTCGAGATTTAATCGCAAAGTGCTGACATGCTTCTCCAAATGAAGTCTGATAGTTAGCGTACCCTTCCATTACGACATCGATATTACGGATGTAGGTTGTCTCCAAACAATGTTTCATGTATATTATGTTCCGTTAAGGTCGCTGTGAACGCCAATCACTCAATAACAACCGAGATCACTCGGTGTGTAATATAGGCCAATAGGGTCGTTTTTCACATTGTTATAACGCTGCCATACACTGTAAATTTCGATGTTTAACTTACAAACGCTTTTATGCATCAGATATTAAACACTTGGAGATTACAGCACTGTGTGGTATAGGCCTACATACATGGCCTAGGCACTTTATGTTTAACACTTAAGTATGTATGTGTACATTTGTTTCACACGGTTGTTTGAAGATTAATCACCCATTAAGCCTAAATGTGTTGGAAGTTGGTCATTTTACAGTGTATGAGAGTATGTTTTTGTCGGCGATATTTGTGTGCAGATCAAACTCATCCAAATATGTAATCTACAAAATGTTTAAATCCGACTTTACGTGGAAAATCACAAGGCTTATATTTATTTATTGCTTATATTTGTTTGTTTACTTATTTATTTGACTTTCGTTTTACATCGTTTCTCAAAAATATTACACTCACACGACGGCGGCCATCATTATGGTGGGAGGAAACCGGGCAGAGCCCTAGGGAAACCCACGGCCATCCACAGGTTGCTTGAAGACCTTCGCACGTACGAACGCAGAGGAACACGAGACTTGTATGAACTCTTGCTAAATTTCGCGCAAAAAACGCAGACCATTGGTAAAATGAAAGCATTTATGTAAGCAGGGTATGCTGTGGACTTTACTTCGAACTAAACAATTTTTCAGTCACATGACGAGGAGGGGTCCTTAGAATGTCTCAGTCTTGTGGCAGGGCAAATCCATGACAAACTCGTCCGTCAACTGGAGACAAGTTACGTTGAATTTCACTGAGGTCACATTTGACGGCTTGAAGATTGCTAGCAATTCGATTATAACTTGTTATCCAGCGCGGATATCAGTTTCTCTGCACCTGCAAAAATATGGGTCGATGAGGATTTAGCAGGCTGGGGCATACCTGATGTTGTTCAGCTGGGTCTTAGCACGTGGAGGCCTACACCTTTCTGTTGGCACAGGCACACACGTCTAACATCTTATAAAATAGCGTAGTACGCCCAGAACATTCTTCCAGTCATCTTTGGTAATCTTCACCGTTTCTCTTTGCAACGCCCCCCACCAATTTGTCTGTGGCTTGCGTTAGCTCTCGGCCATACCCCCCTGCCCCCCGTCACTAACTTGTTACTCAGTAGGCCTATAATACTTTACTTCCTTTATGGCTTGCATCAAAACGTTGCTTTGGAAATCGGTTTTGCTACTACCGCCTCGGAAACTCCAATTTGGTCGACGGCTGGTATAAGAACGTTTGTTTCGACAACTTGATCCTCAGAGGTATCGCAGTAAAACTTCGGCGCACTCCCATCAGAATTCTGCAATGACCACACTACAGCAATCTATGGCAGTCTTGGATGGACCGTTTCCTTTTTCCTAGTTGGATAGTCAAAACACATTCTGAAAGTGGACATTCTGAAAAGGAGCATGCCTCATCGAGGCATCAAGATGGAATCCTTCCAACGATCCATGTGCCTACAGTGCAAAGAGAACTCTGATCACCATCTGCCAACCTAGACAGCAGAACGAACTATCGGAAGATAATCCAGCAATGGCACTGAACAGTCACCGCGTGTCAGTAGCGCCTGGCCATGATGTTTTTATTTATACACAACACGTAAACGCTATTAATAGTACATGCACATGGATAGTCAGTCTAGACTGCTTTGGGTAATGACACCTGTGCCAAGCAGACTTGCCGGCACACGTATTATGAACCAAATCACAACACATCGTGTTTACATTTATTAATTTGACCACGTCAGCAGCTTTTTTTTCTGACAGTCTCTGCAGGATACGCCAAGAAGCATTTATTCCTTCATCATTTGGGTCCAAGGGCCATTTACCATGAGAACACCTTGCAGTTCTCTAACTATACGAAAAACAATTTCGAAAATTTCAAAACCAAATCATGAATGATCCTACATGTAGATGGTCTCACTGTTTAAATAGATTGAGGGCATTTCTATTAGAGTGAAAATCTTTGCTTCCCATGTAGATGGCCAGAAACCCATATCATGTCTTCTATTGTACCATGTTCTATCAAACACCAGTTACTCTACTTCACCTGAAGTACAGCATTTTTGGGTATGATTATGAATGACTCGTCCACCTTATGGGGCCACTTAAGAATTCTTTTTGAAGTTTGATTAATTTCGTATCAGAAGATATAAGTGTTGGCATAAAAATTACCCTCTGAAGGTCTTTATGTGTTTCTGGGCGTGGCTTGTTACATACTAAAGTTTACGAAAAATGCAGTAACTAACATAATTGGTAAAAACTGCGATGCCACATAACCAAACAGCAGGAGCCATGATCCAACTGAACTCGATACCGCTGACTCGGGTCAACATCACTGTTCATCTTTCCATTCTGTCTGCGATCCAAATCCGAACTTGCTTCTTGAAGTTGTTCCGGATACACTCTCACGGTCTCACACCAACTAAAACCAGTCGCCAAATCGAAAACAAGGAAAGCTTTGTGCAAAACCCTTTATCAGTTATATATACATAGTTCTTGGGTTTGATGGAACATACAAAGGCTACATGATAAACGTCAGGTCTAGGGTAGTTATACAATGTACATGCAAATATGAAGCAAATTAAAGGTTACCTCCCTTACACAACAGGAGTTATCTGCCCTTGATGAATTCTGGCCAAATGCTTTACACTGTTTATACACATAACATCTAACACCTGATTGCGCATACAAGCTGAATAAACTAAATATTGTGAAATCAAGCCACTTTTATGTCGTCTTTATACACAATTCTTTGCAAATATGCAAGGAACAATGAGATATACAGTGATGAGCAATTCAAAACGTGCAACTCTAACCGAAACTTTCTAATCCTTGTGACAGTTTCTCTACCATCTAATTTTCATCTTTACATCACATCATCACGTCAACATATTGAAGTCCTTTTTAACCTTTAAGAATCTGAAACTGGCCCAAATACTTCTGGAACCATCTAGTGTTGCAAGTATATAAAACAAATCCGAATATTTGAGGCAGGCTATCAGGTGAACGAATTGGTTTGTACAAGGTTTTTTTACAACACAGCCCGCAACGGACATGATTTTTTGATTGCTTAGAAGAGCAGAAGATAAGTCTGAAAGCTTAAAAACTGAAGTGTCCTACACGTGAAGAATTCAAGACGCAAACATCTGCAAAGCTCAAATACCAAAATATCTAAAGTTTTGATGTCCCATAAGGAGGGACCAGCCATTGCAACCAATAAATTTGTGGACTGTCTTCTTTCCTTTGAATATCTCTAAATTGCAAAAACTGAAGAAAATTTAAGTGAAAAAAATATTCCTCTACAAAGCTGCTATGATCGCGAATGTAGGCAGCTTGATACTGGTGTAGAGACGGATGATGCACAAGGTTGTTTTATATACAAGATATGTGCCGAACTGACAAGGTACACGTCCAAGATATACTCTGTTCGTTTCGTCTTCAAGAAATTACCTATGGAAAGACCATTACTTAAGTAAAAGACCTTGATATCATTAAAGTGGTCCTCTCAGGAAGGACAAGGGGAAGCATTTCCATCATAAAAACTGTCCTACTCATGACATGTACACATCCTCAGAATTTTAGAAGAGATTAGTAGCATTTGTCTAGTTTATTGAATGACAAAGGCGCGTTTGAAAATAAGGATTTCCCTTTCAGCCAGTGCACCCCAAAAGAGCAGCTGTTCAGTAAATCTGAATACAAATTTTTATTTTCTCTAATCTGACCACTGGAAAGAGGTTGGCTCATGATGTTATTTGCTGACAGACTGCACCATTAGAACTGTTACCATACAACATGGGTAACGACAACACAGGACTTCATATATAATATATATATATATATGTATATATGTATGTATATACACAATCACACCCTGACATGAGTTTTGAGTGGGATTCTTTCTTATAATATGCAGCCTTTCTTTCAGTACACAGTGCTGTACATAGTGTGGATATCATTTATCATTTTTTACCATTTATTCCATTGGCTCACTATACATATAAAAAAAAAAAAGAGCGAGAGAGAGAGAGAGATAGGGCAAAGTGTTGCAATTAGCCAAAGTGGTGTTGGAAACATAAAACATAACCCAGATGCCATATTGTTGTGTACAAGAATTCCACATAGCAGGCTAAAATATAAATTTGTTTTCCCAACATGGTCACACCCCAGCCTACGATCCACTACTGCTTCCCCTTCAACCTCTCCCTTCGATCTAGCCCTTCCTCTAAGCCAAGCTAATGAGGTCAACCACCAAACCCAAAATTTAAATTTGAACATCTTAATGTGAAGTTAATTAAAGGGAAAATCACTGGATGATACACAACGTACCTTGCAATATTCGCGATTATAAATACATACTTATATATATCGAGTCAAGAATGAATCACTTTTCCATTCAGTATAGCATAGCCTGAAATGCTCGAGGTCCCTATACATATTTTGTATAGGCTGTCACCAAACCGCCATCGTGGGCCACATGACATTCAGCCACGGCATGGTAAGGCATACCTAGATAAACCCACCGCACTCCTCGTGTCTCGCCCCAATGCAAACTGACATTTTCCCATTTGTTAAACATAGCGAGTGATTTAGGTGATCCACACGATTCGCTGTTCCCCATGACTAACCCACCCCCAACCCCACCTACCCCCCGATTCTCCATCACCTCTGGTTGAAGAAGCTGTTATTTCTCGGCGACTGTGACGAAGGTCCTTTTCTTAGCTGGTGGTGATACCATCTTAACGGAGTGACCATGTACAATCGTCAGTGAAGCCAGGGAAAGGGAGATGACCCTGAAAAGTCGGCTCCAGAGTCCCCAAAAGATACATCATAGTACACTTTACATAACACAATATGTGAAAATGATTGGACCAATGTTCCATCACATGACATGACCAGCCAATCAAATAGTTTCCTCTGGTTACTTGCAGCAGCCCCCTTCTGAGGACTGAGGCTGGTCACTGTTCAGTCGCACGCCTTGTTGTCTCTGCTGGGTACCACCGCCAGCTTCATTTTTCGGTAATTTCTTTGCTGTAACAAGGAATAAAACAGACTCTTCAGACCATTAAATTTCTGCAATTTTGAAGGTTTGTTATTTTTCCCTTGCACTTCTATTACAAATCTGCATACACAGTAAAATTTGTCCATACCGACCATGCCTGGTTCAGCAAAAAGAATGTCGGTTTTGACAAGATGTGGGTTTGTGGAATATACCATGTGCAACGACGACATTTAACGGTACTCCCTTGTACAGAGCTTGCAAACGTGTCACTAATAAACAAAGTTCATTGCATGCAAGCAAGTTGAATTAAGTTCTGTTTCTATAAATGGGCCTACTGCTACATGGACAAAAAATAGCCTAATGAGCAAATGTGTGGAACTGGAACTTCCGATGTGTTGTTTCTCACATCAGCAATTTTTTTCATATTTTTTACGTCAAAGTAAATTTCCCAACAGTATATGTTGATTTAGGACTTAGGTAAAGTCTCGTAAGACTGAGAGAGTTGAACTACATCAATCAGGGACTAGTACATTTCCACATGATGTTCCTTAGCAAATCAGTAAGTCATGCTTAATGTCTTGAAATTTGGAAGATAATGCGACCATAAATTAAAGTATTTACTGATATCCTGAATTACTCAATGTCATCTTAGCCAAGAGTGTGTGGAGTGTTCCAATCAAAATCAACTTCAAGAGAATGTCTTCATCGTCTTGTGAACTGTATGCTAAGACGATTTTCTCCTTTTCTGACCACACCTTTCTGACCCTCAGCGGTGACAATGGCGGAGGGTAGGAGCAATCAGTTTGCACCACACTGTGTCGGATTATACAATGTGGATTAACATGGGCTAGATACAACAGGGACTGGAATCCCTGTCCGTATTCAGAATAGACAAGTGTCGGTGTATTCAATGAAACTAGCATGGGTTGTAAATGGAGATAAAAGTGGACCAAGCGCCATGGCAAGAGGTGGTTTTTCAATGTGTTGGTGTTGGCAAGTTTCACTGTATTTGCATTTTAAACAGGTAATATTTTCAACTGTGCACAGGTCAAGTATCAGCTACATATAACACTCACACCCTCCACTCGTTTCTTACCTAGTGAACTTTAGACAAGAATAAAATATGCATCAAACCAAGCCTGATCATGTACCTATAGCTGTTATGTACAAGGTAGTCCTAATCCTCAGCCAGAAGTCTCTTACCAATGCAGTTGCTGTGAGTTCAAGTCCAACTCATGCTGGCTTCCTCTCAGGTTGTACGTGGGAAGGTCAGCCAGCAACCTGCAGATGGTTGTGGGTTTCCCCCTGGCTCTGCTCGGTTTCCTCCCACCATAATACTGGCCCCGCCGTACAAGTGAAATATTCTTGAACACGGTGTAAATGCCAATCAAATAAAGAAAAAAAAAAAATCCTCAGCCATGCGTTATACCGTACTAAAAATGACACAAGCTTCTCTCACAAAAAGTAAAAAGGCTATCAAACTTTTTTTTAAACTGTTGTTGCACACATCACTGAGGAATTTCTCGCCTGGATGATGGTGGACAGCTTTATGGGTGGATGAAACCAGGAAAGCCAGGGCTAACCCCCCCACCAAACTTTGGCACGATATAAACTATTATCAACCAAAAAACATCTGTGGCAATATCTACTCACCTATGGCAAGAAATATGTCATTAACGCTCATTGCTGTTTTAGCTGAGGTCTCCATAAATAATAAACTATTTTCTTCTGCATATGCCTGTGCCTCCTGGAAAAATATAAAAATTTCACATTTAGAAAACTGTAGTTGGCTGAAAAGTCCACCTTGCTTGACTGCTGATCCCTTCTTTCCCTGCCCCATTTACAACTTAGGCTAAAACTCTTCCTTTAAAACAAAAACTGTGTTGATAAATAGCTTAGTATTAGCCAGTTGCCTGTCCTCGAGACGAGATCGCCTGTGAGGATTTGAGACGGGAAATGATGAACTGAGATGGTCACTCCTCTTAAAATAGCTATCTTTGCAACTGGTAGCTTTCACCATCTATCATTATATATTATTATATCAGGGCTGAAGTAAAAATTTACTTGTGTGCAAAACATGCTTATATAATTTCATCAGCAGTGTAATCCAACAGGAATGAACTGAACGCACAGGCACGTGCTAGCGGTACAGGTATGTGAAATTGGCCATCTGGAAAGCTCTCAACTGTCTAGTGCAACCCAGACCGTCAAAGCAATCCTTGTAGAGAAAAGTGCATATCTAAGGAGGTTTAGTTATTCCCCCACCTGCTGAACACACAAAAAGTTAAAATGTTTAGGATTTCCAGTTTACCCGTGGTATTTTCAATTCACTTTCACCTTCGATGAACAACATGAACGTCCTACTGACGTCTATCAGTCTTGAAAGTCGACTTGCATGAGAAACCCTTTGAAAATCATTTTTGTCATACACTGAGAGAAAAATATGACATACATTACAATGCTTTTCAGTCATAATATTTACCAAAAAAAAAAAACAAAAAACCATCAAGTGAGACAGATCTGGGTATCTGTCTGTGTATCTCCATAAATTTGTTAGATGCTGCTTTTTTTTTTCAGCCTTTGAGGATTCATTTACAGGTTATGAGAATGACCACTAAAGTACTTAAAAGAAAAGAACACATTTATACAACCTCTACCTTAAAAGGAAGAGCTTTACTTTTGGTTAACTAAAAAATCTCTATTTTCTGGCAGAAGTGCTTGGTATTTGAGTATTCAATAGATAAACATCCAAGACTGAAAAGTATTTTTAAACCACCATTTTAACAGATTGCTTACGTCATCGTGCTTAGCTTTGCAAACGTAAATAATGAAATGGAGGGCTTCAGTGGGGACCCCAGCTCTAGTTCTGATGATAGTGAATGTAACTTCGGCTTACAAGGCTACCAGTTTGAATCACACAGGAGTGAGGTTTGATGGACCACTCATCAAGCTCAAGTGAGTGGGAACCGGGATTTCTGGCTTTGACAGGGGCAATCTGTGAAAAGACAGGTTGCGCTCTCTGCCTTAAGACATCGCAATTCCGACACGTTTTGGCAGCCTACAGCCACGCATGTAGGCAGGATGTGGCCCCTTAGTACATCTCAAACTCTTCCTGTTTAGAGTTGGCTTTAACAGAACTTAAAATCCACGATTATCACGATGTACGAACATATTTAGCAGAGACTGAAAATGCACCTTAATTATATGCTAGGAGTAAAACCTTAACCAGAGTGACATCACAATGAATATTCAAGAGAAGGAAAGAAGGATTTTCACTGGACAAGCCTAAAACATGGCGGGACTTTCTATGTGCCCCGAATAGGTGGGTTTTGTCAAAAATGACAATGTTTAAAGCAGTTTATCTCTTTTACGAAACCTTTGAAAAGAGGTAAAAAAAATATTATTCCACACAGTTTGTATAGCTCTTTCATCTAAGGTGCAGGTTGTATAAATGTGTTCTTCTCTTTTAAGTACCTCGTACCCTCAATATCATTCTTCTTAACAAAGCTTCCAAAGCTCTGGAATGACAAAAAATATTATAAAAAAAAATATACAATGTATAGAAACCCTTTCAATGGCATTTAGGGGTTGGGAATGACATAACATGGAAGAGATTCTTATGCAGGTACAACTTCTATTTATTTGTAGACGTCTTCAATTAACAGAAGTTGTACATCCATAAGAATCTCTTCCATGTTAAGATATACAGAAAGTGACTTACTTTTGACGATGCTGGACTGTGTAATGGGCACATGATACATGAAAAAGGTATTTCACCTTCAAAGTTATATTTGTTTAAAATACATAAATAATTCCTGCTTATAATTTTAGGATGCTTTTTGTACTTGTAAAAAATGCATTTTTTAAACATGTTTTATAGAAGTCTTTTCGAGCCTTGTTTCATGAAAAAAAAACAAAAAAAAACAACCAATATTTCAAAATCTTCAGAATAGGTTAAAACAATAAAAAAATATCAGCTGGTAAAACATATTTTTGAAACACTATGTTATACATGCCAGCTCCATTAAGTGGGTACGAGTGTACAACCTACGAGTAACGAGTGATGTCATAACTATCTGTGTGTGACCTCACACTTGGCAAATTTAGGTTGGGTGGTATGCTCGTTTTTTTATGGCATTTACTCGTTATGAATTTAATGAGTCAATATTTGGTAGTTTTATCTGCTGAAATGTGAAATAAAAATGGGAATGGCCTACTCCTGAAGGATTATTCTATTGTACATGAAGATTTTTGTTTGCAAAAAGTAGAAATTAAGCCAAGAAAATCTTTATTAGTCAACTGCATGTGTTTCATGGTCACGATTAGCAGCGCAGGGATACTGAATGGGGCTGCCGTTTTTATAGGCCTATGTAACTTCACTCCTGTGCTGTAAACTTACAAACAGCGTATTGGTGTGTGTCATTCTGGTTTGACATCCCTGATGACTTCATAGACATAAACAAATTAGTCTTATTTACTTCATCAGCCCGACTCAGGTTACTCGAGTAGCTTAACAATTTTCCGTCGCACCCACCCAAGTTCACCTGTCTCATGTGCACGGGTTGTACTCATGGTTCGTTGACTAGTTGCTTAACCTCTCTATTATTTGTCACGAGAGTTTCCAGGGTCTTAGTAACGGATCGTGGGTGAGACACCCTCAGTATCCATTCTGGCTAACACTATGACACATGCAGTGAACTATACATTATGAGGTTTCCAATCCAGCCCGAATATCTTTCTTTCATACAACAGGCTTCATGCCATTTGAAGAATTAAATCTCCCAGGCTGCTCCAGGACCAACATTCAAACTCTCCAGGCTACATGAAGTAAATACTCCATAACAACATGCTTAAAGCAATGCAACATGATTACAATTAGTGGAATTTTCAGTTAGTCTTTTCATATAAGCACAGCAGTGCAGGAAATTACTGGCATTTTTCAATGCCTCTAAAAGTTACTTTTAAATTCCAGGCCTCCCAAACTTTTAAAGGCATGTACAACACCTGAACGAAGCTAATCTAAGCGCCGAATCTGCACCCAGAGTGACAGTTTCAGGGCACTACTGAATATGTACCCATTCGTGCAAAATTTGTTCGCTTGCATTTTACCATAGCTTTCAATGATATTTTGGTCATATCACAACATCCTCTCCTTGCAGCAGTCTGGACCCAGTGCCGATGAATTTCTAGTCTTGCCTCACTGGAACGACTCACAGTCACATCACTCTAACACGCATACTATAACACCAATCCATTCCTGGTCTGCTTTGGGCCATGCTAGGACGCACCAAATTTACTCTGTTTAATTTAATGTCTCAGTTATGGCAATGCAAATGTCCTTTGATCCACTACATCACTGCCATCAGTAGTTGGTGTTAAGGTTGGGGGGGGGGGGGTGGGGGAGGAGGAACCTGGGCCGGGAGACGCATACTCACTTCATAATCAACCATTCTCTTATTAGCCAAGTCAGCTTTGTTGCCAGCCAGGGCTATCACAATGTTGGGGCTGGCTTGCCTCTGTAGCTCCCGTACCCAGGTTTTAGCCCGACCAAATGTGTCCTGTAACAAACAATCAAACATACAAACTTACCATTATGGCTGATAAACCTGCTGTTCCAGTCTGCTCAATGGATATGAGGATGTTTTTGTTTAAGGTGCGGAGAAGAAATTTTGTGTTCTATCCTAATTTTCTATTTACTTGATGGAGAAAGTATCATTTACTTTACAAACATCTGACTCATGTCACTTTTTGTGAAGAGTGCCTGTTTCATGGGCTGAGGCATTCAAGGGGAAAATGAGTTTCACTGGTGTTTAATTGTCGTACAAAACGATATTTCACTCATCCAACCGAACCGCCCTCAGTCACCCAGCCCCCTTTTTCAGACAGGTACCAGATGAACTGTTGACAACACTGAATACTTTCCGCTCACTGGAATGGGGCTGATTGTTTAAAGTTGTAACAATGTAACAAAATGACCCATGAACTGGATCAACAACAAACCACACGCTAGTCAACTTTCTTCAAAAGCCATTTTATGCATCCTTAATGCTAGGAGCTATAATATTATATCTGTATTGAAGAGTAAATAGCTTAGGCACCAAATGAGCACAACAAAGAAAATAGGTTTCCAAGAAATCCATTTAAAGCCTTATAAGGAAACCTTTACTGCAAGGCATCCTTCAGATATGTCAAGGGTCTGGTCACTTTCCCTTTTCACATGTTCTACTAGAAATGTTGGACTTTCAGTGAATAGGTAAGATGTTTAAATACTTGTAATTTACGGGAGAAACGAAGGGTCGCTTACCTGATTCGTTACAAGATAAACAACTATGGCAGCTTGTCCACCCCCTAACTCCACATCATCCCTCCAATCCCGACTTTACACATGTATTACATAATTGCCGAGACTCTTACCTGATTCGTTATATCATATACAACTATGGCAGCTTGTGCACCCCTATAGTACATGGGTGCAAGACTGTGGTAGCGTTCTTGACCGGCTGTGTCCCAGATTTCAAATTTTACCGTTGTGTCGTCTAAACAGACCGTCTGTGTCAAAAATGCAGCTGAAACAATGCAAACAGAAAATCTGTCATAAGACACCACACCTGTATGGTTATAAAATGGCATGGCCCCCAAGAGATTTACATAGGGATTGATGGTGTAGGTATTGCATTGATGAATATACATGTATATGCCTTCAGGATTACTGTTCAACCAAGCAGACACATGCCTTCAGAACTGATTCTGATACTTTGAAGTTGGTCATGAATATAAAACTGTACAAAGGGCAAGATGGTGGCCGTCATCACCAACAAATTCCCGCAAGCCCAAACAACGTGTGTTCGGAACAGAAGCTGCTATTATTGTTTCAGTACACGGTAGCAAAGTAACAGATTTCCTACAACCCACTTAGGTTTTTTTCCACTTAGAATTTGACTGCCTGAAATCTAAACTGAGACCTTGCCGGCTAAGGAATGTAGTTCCTAATATCAAAGGCTGTGACGTCTGCCGTAATATGTGAACAGTGATTCTGTCATGACCTACTGGCAATCTGACTTTGACTTGTGCCAAAAACATCAAAGTGTTGATGATTTGCTAACACAATGTTTCAAAAAGACAAAGTATTAATACTTTACTTTAAATGTACTGGCAATAAACTGTACAATTCCTCCGACACGAGATTGATTGAACTACCCAAATCAAGTAAAGCAGAGATCTGTAAATTACCAATATGTACAGGCATATACGTAAACTGTTCATGTGATTTAGTAAGACTGTCAAAATCTGTGTCTTTGCTGCTCAAGTAGGAATCTGTTTCTGTGTCAGTGCAGTCAATTGTATTCATTGCTGGTGAATACTTGGGCGAAGGGGTCCTCCTCCTGCATCGTTGTCCTCCTGGGGGAATGCGTGATGTGTCCAATGGATTCTGGTAGTTCTCCTGACCGGCTGATGGGGCTACCAGGAGGTTCGCATAACAACAGTCTGCTGTGTGGCCGAACTGCTTACAAATCTGACGCACTATATGACAGCTTGGTCTGTCTGCGGCCCGTCCAGTTGCACTGTCGGAGAAATGTAGCACTTTATGTCTGGCCTGTGTTGATACACTGGAGGAGGTGGGGATACAGTAACAGTGGGAGAGGCAATGTCGGAGCTGGTGAAACTTTATAGCTTTGTTGAGAGACTTAACACCTGCTTGTGGGTAACGGCAACTGCTGAACTGTGGGCGTCCAAAACCATTTTCAGCTCTTGATTAGGGTGAGAGACTGAAACTGACGTCAAGACGTGTGCCTGTTGGGGGTGATGGCGGATTTGGGATCCCCACGCGTCCCACAAGCGGTTGTGCCCAATAATCAAGCAATTCTCCCATCTTTGTTGTGGTGAGAGCAAGACGCGTTGAAGGATTACTGGCTTGAAAAAAGAAAGCCAGTGGGGTTGGGAGGCCCTCAATAAACTTCACCAATAAGTCTGTATCAGGTTTTTGCAATTTTAGTGCCTTTTCAAGAATTATGCAGTGATATTCATTTAACGCCTTATGTGGTTTTAATGTCAAATGGTGAAACAGTTCAGCTTCAACTAGTAGCCGTGGATTACTCTGAGCATCACCATGCATGAAGCTGAGCATGAAACAATCGGTCTAAGGTGGACCACAACAGTTTACCTTCACTTTGCACCAAATCAGGGCAGGACATTGGAGATACTGGACAAAGGCAGCGACTTGTCGATCGTCATCAATGAACTGAGAACGGCGAAAGAACGAAATCCTTGAAGAAATTTCTCTGTATTCTCGTGACTGAGACCACCGAACTTAGTGATGTCCACTTTGACGTAATTTGACATGTTGCTTTTAGTGAGTCATGTAGGCAATCAACAAGGAGTGGAAAACAAAGGAGAGGCACGGAATGGACGAAGCTCACGTACAATAGAACTGTCACCTACAGCTGACTGATTTATTTATTTATTTGATTGGTGTTTTACGCCGTACTCAAGAATATTTTACTTATACGACGGCAGCCAGCATTATGGTGGGAGGAAACCCACGACCATCCGCAGGTTGCTGGCAGACCTTCCCATGTAAAACCGGAGAGCAAATCAGCATGAGCTGGTCTTGAACTCACACCGACCGCATTGGTGGGAGGCTTCGGGTCATTGTGCTGTGATAGCGCGCTAACCGACTCAGCCACGGAGGCCCCCTCCACTGATTGACATCATCCACACCGGTCAGTGGAGTGAAGCTTTGTTGATCAGGCGACATCATCTCTGATAAGCTAGCCGGCTCCATAACATTGCACTGGCACGAAACACACAAACTGTCGCACAGTTTGGCATTGAAAACAGTTTAGCACAACAACCCATGTGCAACAGCGGTGTGGAGAAATGTCCGAGTTTGGCATCTGACAATGTGGTTCTGCACACACTACAAATCAACATTCAACAGCAGCCCACTGCATGTGGCCGGCTGCTGTGAGGCTTTGAAACCTGGGTTGCTAATGACAGTGTGTGTCTGGCGGCAACCAAGATGGACATAAAGAGAGCTACATGTAAACCCTCATTACTACTGGGCCAAACTTTTATGGGTATAAGTGTTTTTTTATGTACATTTTATGAGACCTTGTAACTTGTCAATAATGGCTTCAAGTTCCTTCTCATTAACCATTATCAGAAATGTCAAAGTTTTAAACTGTTGTTATGAACTGGAAACTCTGTTTATTTTCAGAAGTAAGGATAATACTTCAAGAAAATTTGATAGTTATGGAAACATGTTTCTACATCCATTATTATTTTCATGTAAATGGTTCCAGGATTATTAATTCCCTTTACTCTGATTCTGTTTTTAGGTTTGCATGTTGTTGTGTTTTTGTGCCCCCCACCAACCCCCAATCTTTAAAGTGCCTAGTTTTTTTACATGCATTTTCACTGACTGAGAATGACAGCCACAATTTGCTTAATGATTAATCCATTGCGATATAAACACTTCATAATGATTCAAGACTGAACTACTGTTGAAAGTGATGCCAACACCAACTGCAGAGAGTTTTAGTCCAGATTTTCTTGTTTGTAAACTTCTGGGCAAGTCTCCACGGGCCTGTTTGTGGGGGGAAACTTGAAATCACAACAACTGCAATTTTTGCCATTTATTAAATAGAACTATCATATAGTTCCAAGACCAGCTTGATTTCATGTGTAGGCACTTATTATTACTTCAGGTAATGGAGAATGGTTAAGTGCAAAAACATTCAATTTCGGTGCCTAAAAGGGCCGTCGAAACCAAAAAATATTCAATTTCGAGAAAAACTCAATTTCCTCCCAAGGGTAGTGGTTAGTTGATGGAAAAATGACTTCTACATGTATGAACCCTTCTGGCGTTTTACTCTGTGCTACAAGTTATGCCAGCCTGTTCTGTTATGCCTGATATTTCGTTGAGAAGATTCATATGGAAATAATGATCTTTGAGACAAAAACATTCAACACGTCGGTATAACGAATTTATCACAATGAAGAGCATTTGGATTTATTTATTTGTTTGATTGGTGTCTTACGCCGTAATATTAGGTTGAATATTTCACTTACACAACGGTAGCCAGCATTATGCTGGGAGGAAACCAGGGGAAACCCACAACTATCGACTTAAATCCGGAGAAGAGCATTTGAAACGGGTTTTCTTGAATTAATACCGGTACTTCAGTTCACATGATGAGAAGAGCAGCACAAACTTGGCTAGCTTTGTAGGGCTGTGATAATGTATACGATCACAGCTCTGTCGTCTTCCATAATCCTACCATAAACACCTCTGTACTTCCTGTGCTGTCCTCAATACATTGAGTCTGGTGCCTTTAAAAAGAATTGGTCCATACTCATGGGCATCTTAGCTATCCATTCCAGACAGGTATCCCCATGTGTCACCACTGTTAAATCCACACCAACATAGAACTTGTTGTAATTTGGACAAATTCCAAGTCTAATTGCCATGTTTGAAATGCATACCACTCACAGCACGGAAAACTAAAAATACAAGGGAGATAACCAAGAGGCAATTTTCTGGTCTAGCTTTGCACCACAAGTATGTTTTGTACAGAAATCTTTCCACTGATGAATGAATGCTGTTTATAGATTCTCTGGAGGTCATTACTCATCAGTGTGATCCTAAAAAATTAGCCCATTTGTCACACAATGGTTGATCTTGTCAAGTAGTGGCAGTAGTATCTTTTGTGATATGTATGGTTCTGGCACTATGAGGAGTATGCATTCAAACATGGCTGTTGGTCCTAAAAGTTGTCCAAATTGCAACCAATTTTATGTTTGTGTGGATTTGCCAGTGATGACACATGGGGATACCTGGAATGGATCGCTAAGGCGTCCACGAGTGTGGACAAACACTATTTAACAGAACCCGATTCGATGTACTGAGGAAGGCGTGGAAGTACAGAGGTGTTGTAGGTAGGATTATGGAAGATGACAGGGATGTGATCGTATACATTATGACAGCCCTACAAAGACAAGGCTTGGCTTGGGGTATTCACTGCGCAAAGATTAAAATACCTGCATTAAGAGGAATGCTAGACAATCAGTCTGCAAGGGTTTGCCATTTAATTGTCTCGAAAAGATTTTGTAAGAAACTTTTCTACATGTTGTTGTTCGCTGCTGAATCAATAGAACTCTTTGCAAAATAGGGGCAAGAAGTGTTGCTGAATCACATATTGCTGACAAGTATTGTTATCAGCTGATATGGTGCGTGAACAGAAGAAATACCCAATGCGTGCGACTGTATGGCTTGCCTGTTTGGTAAATACTGTACCTTACTCAAGACGGATAGACCAATCAAAAGTCTAGAATTTTCTGGGATTGTGACATATCAAGAATATTTCACCTTTATGATGGTGGCCAGCATTATGGTGGGAGGAAACCAGGAAACCAGGCTGAGCCTAGGGAAACACATGAACATCCACTGGCAGAACTTCCCATAGGTGACAAATGAGGAAGCCAGCATGAGATCGACTTGAATTCAAAGCAACCACATTGGTGAACAAGGGTTTAGTCAGCAATACGTCCCCCCCCATCTTTAAGACAAGCAAGCGTAAAGTGTGACACTGGACAGGCAGATTCGGCACACTACAGGGTTTCTAGCTGACAGTGGGTATAAATCCACACAGGCCGACACATCAAAACAATAAAACGTGACTTAATTGTACTTGCCTATTCACTAAATGACTCAAATTACAGTGTTTCAGAGAGAAACACAATCAGTTTTAGGGGAAAATCTGCGTCGACAAAACCTCAAGCTGACGCCACACAATCACCATTGAACGCGCATTATGCTGCTCCATCTCCTGTAACAAACGTTACTTGGGCTCTAACAATAAACTGGATACTTTTACATGGAACAGGGGTGGTGTCTTGGCTTCCATTTATCACTCTTGGTAGCCCGCAGTGTGAAGAGATTCTTGTTGTGTGTTATTTTACAATTCTGACATTCATTGCAACTCAGTTATGGCCATCGAGTTTGAGTGTGGAAATATGTGCTGATTTTTTGATTTTTGGGGGTTAGAGCAGAGGGTGGATGTCAAAAGCTCTTTTAGCTACCAGCAAAATGTTTAAGCTACTACATTACATGTATGTCTGGTATATATTCCCATTATACCTCGCCCGTTAGTCTCGGGTCACTCAAATGAGACACCCTCTGCCCTCGTTCTGGCTGAACTCTTGTTGGTGAGAGCCTCTTGAGTCAATGTGCAGTGCACCATGATTGGATAAGGGTTAAGATATGTCCATAATAAATATGAAACTCAATTCCCCTTCGCCAACAATGGTCCACCATATCTTCAGGAAGCTGACTTTGTGGTTACATACACAAGCGACTCAGCTTGTACATGTATACAAGCATTTTCTCAGAAACGCAGTAGCAAACATAATCTCACCTCCTATGGTACTCTCCTGGTACTCGTGGAACTGTCCTTTGACAAATCGCAAAACTAAACTAGATTTCCCCACGGCAGATTCTCCTAGTAGTACTAGCTTGAACTGGCATATTTTGCCCTGTGTTGCGCCATTTGGCCTCTGAGTGCCCCCTCGCCCGGCCATCGCTGTGCCTGCTGGTCTGTGTTATGACGGGTTTCTCGGCAATCCACAGAGAGCTTAATATCACTGATGCCTGAAAACGCAAAGACATGTACAATATAAGTCATTAATTTGATTGGAATTGGAATTTAACTCCACATCTGAAGTAGTTTAATTTTTTTTTGTTGTTGTTCAAGCAGCAGTCAGGATAAGGAGTGGGTAAAAACCCAACCCTATTCCATGTTTGCCCGACATGGGAGTAATTTGCATTCAGAACCAACATGTACATGGAGGCTGGACACAGAAACAAGGCGAATACAAATGAGGGTACAAGAATGTCCATCAACCCAGCTAAGAGGAGTACAGTAACACTTTACACTTCTATTATTTATACTTATAAGATACACATTTATAGGCAAAAGAAAACAGAAGACAAGAGGTGTTAAATCATATGCTCAGCCAGCTATCTGTGCACTAAATGCAACATCTGTCACTCAAGCTCAAGGTCATAACACTGCTAGATTACTTTTCGTAATTCATGTTATACCCCGTACGATAGTTCACGGGGTCTCAAACCCAAGGTGAAGGCGTTTAACATTCGAATTAACATTCGAAAAAATATCCTAAAAGCATTTTTTTTGCATAAATGTGGACATCCAACAGGTTGATACATAACGCTAGAGGCAACTTTGGTAATGAGTCCAAGTGATTTTACAGATTACTTAATAGAGGCAACAAGTTCTAAGCAACAGGCTAGTGTCTCTTTTGAGAAAACACGGGCCAATAAAGCCTGATTATCAAATCCAGGTTGCTTTTCTTCACAAATGTGCACGGACCTGTGCATGTACATTCAACGATAACAAGAAAAATCAGCATGATGTACGAAGTAATGAGTTTTCGACACAGGTGCATCACAAGACTTACACACACATACATGTATGTAGACAAAAAGATTCATACTTTATTCATAGTGCATTGATTATAGATCTGCACATGTCTGAATAAGGAATCTGTAATTGTGTCATGCGAGTTTCACATGTCATGGTGTATTTAACACACGTTACAGTCTATAATTATGTAGCTACAATAGAGTGCTTTCCTGAAAGGAAATAAAACTAAAATGAAACCTGTTATAACCAACCATGCTTCGGAATAATAAAAAATGTCGGTTTTGACAGGTGGACGGTTTATCAGGGGTAGCATAGCATATTGTCTTTTTACTTACAAAAAGGGATTGAAGCAACTAAAGAATCAAAATACAGAAAATGTCTAAAACTAAATTATAGACAGGAAGTGGTTTCATGCACGAACAATGGTTTATAAGCCTTGGATATTACCAAAAACTCCATCAAGGCATCGAGAAACGTGTTGTTGTCAACGTCACAACAGCATGGATACCTCATAAATAGGGGCAGTCCCCTAAATTGTTAGATTTAAGCCTCATTACAATCACTGAAAGGTTAACTAACGACATATTAGCAGGGATATTGTGGGTCAGAGGCTTTATGTCACTACTTCGGATCAATGCTTGACTTTCTTGGTCACATTAGCAACAGCAGGAGAGACCCATGGATACGTGCTGCAGAGGCACACGGGTAACGTGTACACTACAACGTCGGTTTTCACAGGTCAGATTAGCACTGTTTGTACAATATAGGACCAATAAACACAGCCCGTGTTCAGAGTTGACAAGTTCTGGTATATCGAGGTTGGATTGCACATGTACATGTATGTATTTTAAATGGATAAAAAAAAAAAGGGACCGCATGAAATTGACAGAATTCTGGTGTATTGAGGGTCCGGTTTTCACAAGTTTCGCTGTTTTATTAAATGTTCCTTTCTGAAGTTTCAATGAATAGTCTTAAACCAGATCAGATACAATGCAACAGGCACTTTATGTAAGGCATCCTGAAATAAAATTGGTGCGTGTATATGGGTTCGTGAGAAGGTCTGCCAGCAACCTTCAGATGGTCCTGGGTTTCACCCAGGTCTCTGCTCAGTTTCTTCCCTCCATAATGCTGGGCTTCATCGTATCAGTAAAGCATTCTTGATTACGTCCTAAAACATCAATCAAATAAATCCAGATCTACTAACACACGCCTCACACAGTCAAGGTTCTGAGGAGTGTCTGTATAAACCTAGGTGTGCAAATCACACTTCTTGTCATTTACAACAGGTGTGAAAAGCACACACATGCTCAAAAACAAACAAAAACGAACCCTGACGTAATGAATCGGTCTTTTGTCTTTGAGATAACCCTAAATGACCACAAAGTTCGTGAGAATGAAGTTGTTAATTTTTCCTGATTCATAGAGTTCTATCAATTGTAGCAATGTGTTTACAGATTTGCTTGAAAGGCAGAATGAAATCTTACGGGGACCATATTAGTTTTGTATCCATAAGTGGTATATCATGGCATTTATTTGAATCTAAAAATGCATTTTTTGGGGTGAAATTTTAGATCATTTACAGTATATCACTGAAATTAGTACAATACATTTACACAATACATCAAAGACAAACTTCTGACAAGAAAAATCCCCTGGTTAATAAAAGGCAAGAAAGTACATGAGTTTCTACTCGCTTCCTATATCATTTCAAATATATAAATGTATACAGGATGTATTAACCTTACAACATGTATGGTGCCTCAAACCTCTGCCAACAATTTAGGCTGACACATACTTTGGGCTTTTCCATACATTTTTAACTTTTACTATGTACATGTAGGTCACTCAGCACTAAAAATAGCCGGATAAGTTAGGTGTCTGATTCATGCCTGAGAAGACCAGGTCTCTGCAATCATGTCCGGAGATGTCACTATAGCTCTCAATGGAACAAAGTTAAACAAAGGTCAAGGGTGAGAGCCTAATGACACAGATAATGGCTACATGTGTGGTGTACATGTATGACACACCTGACAGGATAGGAAGCTAAGGTGACTCAGTGGATATTATCATTACATATGTCTAATCAAGTCACAGCAGGATTTATCTACATGCGGTATACTCTAATATGTTCCTGTAGAAGTACTTTTAGAGGTATTAAGTAGAATAAACTATAACAGCTTTACCAAGCCATGTACCTAGACTAGACATTTCTCTGTGGAATAATTCTTTCCTGTCATACAACTTACAGGTACAGGTACTGCATTTCACCTAAAGTTTAGCTGTTATCACCTGACACATTTCTTTTAATTTGGATTGATTTGTCACACAAGAGTTACATGTAGAAATCTGATGAATTTCTTATCAAAAAAACATGCCTCTGTAAGTGCCGTTTTACAGAACAAACTGCTCAGCAGGTGTGTTACAATAATGGTATTAAATTCACCAAGCAATTTCCATGAAACTTTGTGAAAACTCTTCTGGCCAGAGAGAAAAGGCTAGAACGAATGATTATGGCACAAGCTACATCGGAGGTGATGTACGGCATGTCAGCCACATCTTGGCCATAAAAGGCTGGAAGTACCAAATTCGGATTCTACATAAGCTCTAGATGTTAGTTAGTGACGAAGTCAGAAGGCGGTACATGAAAAGATTTGATTCACATCCAGTTAAGGGTCATTTCCATGATACTTAGGTTGCTAGAATGCAAAACTACAGTTGGAAAACTAAGAAGGATGAGAAAGGAGACAAGAAAAACAGCTTCAAGTGGCTGTTCTGGCAATCGTCCCTACTTTAGGTTAGGCCATCTTTAAAAATATCCTTGTTGTGCCTTACTTAATTGTATCAGATAAAATTGGCTGCATTTACATTTACAGCTACAGATTCAAGAAGAGAAAACTTTTCCCACTAAATCCATCCTCATGTCTCCCCAATGCCCTTGTGGAATTACAGGAATTGGTGTGCTGTTGCCAGTGATCAATCCATGGAAAAATTACTTCTATGAATCCCTGGCCCCATATCAAGGTTTTCTTGGTGGGAATTTTGAGGAATCTCTTTTTTCTCTTTCTGTTCAAGAGGTTTAAATACTACTGAGTGTAATCTACTGGCATATTTTTCAGTTTCAATCCTGCATGTATTGTCTTCAATTCAAATCCTTTTACCCTCTCCTTCACCAGCCTAAACACACTACATGAAGATCCATACATTTCTCTTATTACCATATTCGTGTATGTACACCGATCCAGTGCATCCCAATCTAAATTTTGGGGGAATTGGATAATGAATGGCAGCAGGTCAACCCTATATGTATTTTCAGAAACCTGTTACAATTGCAACCTCAATGCATTAAATGTTGCACATAATGCTTCACATGTAAAAAGACGTGCAGGCCTCTTGTCCGGACCTTATTACACTAAAACCACCATTTTTCAAGCCCCACGAAGGTAACTCTCCCTGAAAGTGGGTAAGAGCATAGAATATGTATAGTCTTACCTTGACTGGATCTTACCATTGATATACCATAGCCTAGTGTTGTTTGAGATTGAATTGTAAAACCTTGGTACTAAACTTTGGTGTTGTTGTTGCTGCACCTTCCACAAGATATGTGTACAAGCCGAATCGGCATTGTAGAAGTCTTTCAAGGTCACCCTGGTTTTGGATGAGACAAAGTGTGGGCTCTCATGCCCAACAACAACAAAAGCACTGTTTACCATGAAATCACAGTAGTTCGCGAGAGCCCTCACCCTGTGTCGTCCAAAACCAGTATGATCACGAGAGACATCAGCAATGCTGACTCGGCTTATTCTAAATGATGATATCTATGTTGTTTTTAAGAGATAAAAACTATGATTTGAGACCGGGTTTGAGAGTGTTCACCTGATGGAAGTTATGTAACCAACAATTAGTAACGAAAATGACACGAGGTAAGAAATTTATCAGTCTAAATAGTGCCTTTGGTACCTAACCTAAAATGAAGGTGTCGCCACAATGAGCCGAGTGGGTATTGCGGCCGTCTAGTGATCATGCTGGTTTGAATGAGACACGGTGGGGGCTCTCGCGAAGTACCGTGATTTCACCCTAGACAACAATGATTATGTTGTTACTGTTGTTCGGATCAATCCTTCAGCATTAGTTTGTGCGAGCCCCACCCTGTCTCGTCCAGATCAGTGTGATCTCTAGAGACGCCTGCAAAGCCGACTTGGCCTATATGGCTGAGATACTGTCGATGTGGTATTAAGCCATAATCATTCATTCATTCAAATTAAGATGGAACGGGTACATGTAGGTTGAAAACACTACCTTCACAAACAAAGTCATTCCTAAATCACAGTTGAAATCTTGAAAAGCCTCTAGATGAAAATGCATCATTTCATGACATCAAGGAGTTAAATGGGAATAATCTCACATATCTTTAATACATCCCTGTGTTTTATAGAAAGGAAAATAAAACCAAGAAAGAATGGTAGTGAATCAAGAGATGCAGTCTGCTGGGCAGGTTGTAGCATTAAACTGTCTCAAACTGAGGTTAAATTTTTCTATTTTTTTTTGTTTTCTTCTTTGCCTCCGTTATGTACTTACCTAATACACACACATTTAAATGTACACTGAAGACCCACAATGTATATAAAGAAAATATCTTGTTAGACCTAACACTCCAAATCTATCCAAAAACCAGATCCACATAAAGAACCCCTTAACCCTTCTGTAAAATCAATCACTCCCTAACTGCCTGCTCTCTAAAACTTCCACTACACGTCCCCCCCACCCCCCTCCTCCCACTTCTTGCGTGGCCATTTAACATCTTAAAATCAAAACAATCCATGGGTTAAGGATATAGAGCAGTTATAGTGCCCAACATGAGGTGAGCAAAGACTGAATATAAACAGAAGAACACATACAGATACACAAGCCACATGAGCTATGGACCCGACCGTCGGAATCTGGCCTAAATGTCAACGAACCAACTGTGATGACAAGTGCTTTCACAAAATGACTTGAGCACACCAGAACAAAATCTGCTGACATTTATGCCCACATTACCTCAGATGTCTTCAAATGAGACATAAAACCCCGCTCTTCCAGTAGCACCTTCCTACTGGGTATTGTTGAGACGCGCAAGTCATCGTGATCGCCACTAAAATACCAAAAGGTTAGGACAGGTTGAGAATGAAGTGCTGCTATTTTCGGCTATCTATTTTGTCGGCCATTTTGGAAGTCTGAGCTTTATTCACAGCCAATAATTTCATTTCTGCTGCGTTTCATTCCACAAATTGCTAAATTACAACCTACCAGACTCACCTGAATGGGATCAAATTCGATCAAGCTATCTGTCAAAACTCAGAGGCTGCTGATTACAAGAATGACAACACAGATACTACAAGTGTATATGAAGTTCCTCCCTCTTGGATTTCTGCACTATTTATTCACGGTACAGGATATTACTACGCGCCACTCACAGACAACCGCATCTCGTGCTAGAAAGTAATTCTAAAGTTCTTCAGATGTTTGCATCAAATGTGAATATCATTTGACCTAAGCATTACGTAAACCTACTGAAACAACAATACACATGACGAAAAGCTGAAGTTAGGTTGCTTTTGTGAAAAATTGCGTGTTTCGTTCTCCTTGTGCGCAAATAGGAATCCCCGAAGAAATTATGACGTCATGTCGGAAGTTCGACTGTCAAGCGATGGAGACGGTAAACGTGATATCGTCCGCAAAATAATTCCACAAAGGTAAAATAAGTCTCGTTTTTGGAAGACTTTACGTCTGTGATATTTTCTAATACAAACTGTTTGTACGACGAACATAAACAACAACTTCACGCATGTCCGGTCAACTCCACATCCGTTGCTAAGCAGTGTGACTGGGGCTTGTAAACAAATCGCACATGGATTTCGATTTCTGTAAATTTTAGCTCCAAAAAGTCTCGATCGGTCAGTTGGGGTGGATGCTACTGTTGATTTTTGTGAAACGTTTACTACCCGACGTTTCATGTAGGGAGAGGACAAAATTTATATTCATGACGGAGGTGTAATAGGGCACAGCCATAAACTTTTTATCATACCACAGGATCAAGTTCGGAAGAACTGATTTTATACCAAAAATGTCGTCAACGGCAGTGCAGTTTCCAGACATTCAAACGAAACCAGTGTACGCTGGGAAATTTCGAGATTGGACTCCACAGATTAGACCGGTTTGTAAAATGATTTTAAATTTACCTAACCACTGTTTACATGGTCGGACTACTCTGCCTACTACTGCCATACCTACGTACCGCCTTAATCACTGTTTGTAATATAAAAGTTTATTTCATTGGTGCTTTACGCTGTACTCAAGAATATTTGACATGAAAGTTAAGTCAGTAGTATATATTATTGGTATTAAGCATGTAGTAAATATCTTCTGACAAAATCTGGCAGATGTTACTGAAGTAAAACATGTTAAACTTTCACAACTTTGATGCCAGTCACATCTGTGAAATCTAGAAGAATGTGAATCAATGCATGTGTTTCAGCTCAAAAGCCTAAACTATCACTGGAGTCATCAAGGGTTCTGCTAGCCAATTTCTTTTTAGAAACTCAATTTTACCAAATTAGAAAACAATATTTTTATCCATCAATGTATCAAAATGTTTATTTATTTCATAAAAATGCAATACAAAATTTGTTTAAAACTCAATTTTCTCTTATTTTTCGTCGTGGTTACCACAATGAGAAAGTGGTTAGAAAACTCCTTGGCCATAGAGAAAAAACATGAACTAACATTTTAGTCGGATTCCATGGCTGTGGCATTAGCGATTTGTACAATGCAGGAGCCCTTCACCTGGGAGTTCAACTCAAGCTGGTTTCCTCTCCAGTTGTACGTACATGTTTGAAGTTCTTCCAGCATACTGGGGCTGGTCGTGGGTTTGCTCCAGGCTCTGCTCAGTTTCCCTCCACTATAGTGAGGTCACTGTCTTTTAAGAGAAATATTCTTAAGCAGAGCATTAAACACCAATTATCCTTTATGTGATAATTAAGATAAGTTGTCCTTATATACTTGCATTGCAGGCTGGTAAACTGACAGCAACACGCACAGGTGAATCAACACAGCGGTGCTTTACTGCACCAGATTCCAGAGTGAGTACTGATGTCCGTCAATAATTTTTTACTTTGGTTATTACTGAATTTGAGCAACAATTTGTCCATGATTGATTAACTTACTAATCAAAGCATTGAACATTAATAAATAGAGGATATTCAAAAGCACAGTGAAAGTTGAATACCCTAAATATTGTTGGAGTGAAAGGTAGAAATCATTACCCATGTAATGCAATTTTGTGTATTTAAACAACTTTTAAGCAATGTTTTTAGATGCGGGCCTTCAGAGACCTGTCAATAACAGGTATGACGTTATGTCTTCTGGCGTGATATACATATAAGAATGTAGCAATTGACAAAACTTGTATTATATGGCATCCCCTGAAGTAGCACGGATTCTAAGGTCATAAAAACAAAGTGTTTCATTTTGGATGTCACAGTGTCGAGTGTGTAATATCTAAATAATCAAATGAAATGTGACTTTTATCAGGGAAGGAAATCTCACTGACCTACAAGTAATAAAATAAATATGTAAATAAATATATATTTTTGGTACCCTTTCTTTATTTAGCCACCATCTCCAGATGCAGTCAGAAAGTTTCGCAGATTTTATTTTCCCGATGCGGGTCAAGCTCGGGTGTTTTACGGAAAAGCCAACGACCCTCATCGGCAGTGGGCTGCTGAAATCACTCATGGAGTAAAAGCACAAGACTCTGTGACTGCTGGCGAACTCGCACTGCCCAGTCGAAAATCGCTGTTTCAACAAAGACTGATAGACTGGCGGGAAAAGTCCTACCAGAGTCATGTTTTGGCACCACTGGGCAAAGTGCCCATTGGACCTGCTGGGCTACCTAAAAGTATCGACCCTTATCACTTCACCTTTGGGTTGCCCACAGAACTGGGTAAGATCATGATAGAAATCTGTAACTTAATAAAATTGGATTTCTAAATTTTAAAACCTTACAAAACATGCATTGTGCCCTTAATTAAATGACTGAACTCTTTATATTGCTTTGCTTTAGAGGGAAATTTTTCTGACTTGTACACAGGAATGGGAATCTTGTGTCTTTTGAAAAATTTCAGACATTTTCCTCTTAAAGATGAAAAAAAAAACACATTCTCCCATTTTACTGCAAGTGCCAAACCTGCACTGAAGGGAAAAGACTGAAGAAGTAATGCAACGTACATTATTGTAAAAAGAGTGAAGTTTTAAACTTTAAAAAACACCATCCGATAATTTCTCATGCATTCTGTAAGAGACAGATGCTTTAATGCTGTAAGTCTCTTTAGCTGTCAGAAGACACCGACATTTTACAGACCTGAAGCTGCCTGAATGACTTGAGTTAGGCAGATGCTCTAGCCAGGCTCCTTCCCATCCCTACTCAAAATATCGATCGTGTAGCTGAAGGCTACACACTGTGACATCCTGTCAGCTCTGTCCTGGTCTTTGCACTGTTAGAACAAGGTGCAGCAACCAACTGTCCAAAATTGAGTTGAATTTGTACGAGAGATAGTATGGTAATGAGTTACAGGCCTGATTCGTGATGTACTTGTATCTGCTAATCTGGCTTTAAATAATCCTGTCTTCTGATTGATCACAATTATTTTCATAGGTTCACACAACTGTACCCTCTTACAAGGCCATGATGGCGTTATTTATTATTGGTGATCGAGTGTGTGTTTTGATCTGTCTTGAAATTTGTTGTCTCAGAACTAAGAAAAGCTAAAGAAAAATTTGATTATCATTTTTGAATCTTCATACCACACTCTTTCACCACAAATGGCTCACTGTTTTCCTGGTTTTGTCCTTTAATTTGGTAGGGTGATATGTATTTCAGACGTTTTTGAATGTGTCACTAGTATTCCCATACCTGTATATATGTCATTTAACTGTTGTTGGAATACCTAGCTATTTGACATCTACATGTACTTTGATACCTTCTCCAACCTCTAAAACCATTAGTTTATTCGGATTCGTAAACTTTCTGAAGTCAGTGGGACTATAATATTATGGTGTAGCCAACGGACATTACAGGTATATATATATATATATATATATATACTGCATCCCCTTTTATTTTATTATGGAAACATACATGTACTGTGAGCACAAAGTAATTTTATGTTTTCAACACCCTAAAGTTGAGCACTGTACTTTACAAGATTTTCATTGCGAACTATTTTAAGTCTAAACTTATTAAAGTAAAACTCTGTGAGCCCTAGCTGTCTGAAAAAAACCTGTTGGGTCTGTGTCAAGCCTGTTCGTTCGTGGAGTGCAAAGCTTACATATGCTGTGTTTCAGAGTAAACCACACATGTGTCACACCCATGTAAAATGCATTCTACACAGGTGTGGTATATTGCTAACTTTTTTGTTGTTCTATATATCTCATTGGAAATTTTTCCTACAAGACGATCTATTCATTTCAGAAACTGTTTTCAAAACTGTTCATCATGAAAAGTCTTTATTTAAAACTACATGTATCTACTGTCTCTTCAGATGAAAGATGTACGAGAAATGAATTTAATTTTGTTTGTCTGTTGCAGATATTGGAGCGGGAGGTTTGATCAACCCAAACAAGACATTTAGAAGTGTTCGAGAGGAGGCTAAAGTCGGACATCCAATGTATGTGAAGACGCACAACGATTATGATGTCGGGGAGAAAGTCTGTCGCAATTATGTACAGCCAAGCTACTGCTCTGACCTGCGGTTTGGAATTCCCACGGAACATTTTAACGACGGACGCAACGTGAAGAAGACTTTAAAGTGGCTTCACGAAACGCGTCAGGAAAAAGCAACTCCGCTAGTCTCGCTCAGGCTGGATAACTTCCGTGAAAGAACACAGCCTCAGCTTGGCAAGGTCCATGATCCGTAAGTATACATGTGATGGTATGCTGTAGGACTAAGGGTAGCTTGCAGGATTTGACAATATTTAATGGAAAACTTCAGGTAGAAACACATACACGTACATGAATTAGCTCTTGAAGAGTAAAATGGGCAATTTGTTAAATCATGTCATCAAATTCGACCACAATAGTTGAATGAAAATAGGACATAATTTTATTGTATAAGCTACATGTATACACAATGCAATGTGCTGAATATGGCAGGTTGAATGAAACAGTGTTTGCCATCAGATAAATCCTCATGTGATGAGTCCTTTATAATGACAAACCCCACCATGTTAAGTGGGATCATCATGTGCCATATATCACTTTTACCTGTATAAGTGCACTGTCAGAAGCACATAAAGGCCTTAAAATGATACTGTATCTTACGTCTGATGCCATCAATCAAGTTTTTCTGATAAGAAATTGTTCAGTCTGAACGAAAAAGTCTTAAGTGGCCCAGTGAAAAGTGGATGAATCAATGAGAATCAAGCAAAATGTGTTACCTGAAAAGAGATCAACTCTCTAAAGTGAAATGCAGTTTTTCTGTTTGTAACCCAGTGCTCTCCTTCCCCAGGATAAAGGACACGATGAACGTACCTGAGGATCACACCTTTGGAATTCTGTTCAAGCCCGATGAGTACGGAGCAGGTGATCTCCTGCACAATAGAGTTCCCGGCGACTTCCTGCGGGGAAAAGAGCGCCAGCGAGCCATCGTGGCAGCGATCAGACAGCATCTGAAGAAGGCCAACTACCATAACTTTGCAGATCTCATGGCAGCGTTCAAACACTACGACAAGGTGAGATGTACCAGTGATCCAGTGTGATGTTTGTATGTGAATATCAGGCCCAAGGAGAATGAAGCTGTTTTACACCTAAGTCAGACTTAGTCTTAATTTGCGATACACTGTATTATTGCAGGCCCTGGGCCATTTTCACAAAAAAACATTGTAAGTCACTGTTTAAGTAACTTTTTACTTTTCGTCTAGGTTCTAGCACAAAAAGGCATCGTGATTGATGAGAAAAGTTATGCGAAATTGATTGATAAAGTTTTGTGAAAGTGGGCCCTGAACTTAGATATGAACTTGAACACTAATTTTCATTTTTGTCACAAAGGTCTATTTTTAGTATTAAAATAAGAATGCTTGAAGTAACTCGCAATTTTAGTGCAGTAAACTGGTGTGAAGTTCAGACTTAAGTCTGACTTAAGTCTGAGACAGCTTTGTGACCCTGGCATGCCTGGGGCCTGATCACAACGCTGCCTTAGCCTAATTGTTAGACTTTGTCTAACTTCTAAACAGTTTACTCCCTTGGAATTTTGATTTATTCTGTCAGAATTTTTATTTTGATTCTTATATCTGCCTTAGACTTTCCTGGCAAAGTAGAAAGGTTTATGTTTTACCTTTATGTTCAAATCTTAAATTCATGAATAATACCAAAGTTAAGATTAAGTTTGATTTAAATATGAGACCGCTTTGTGATCCTGGAGCCAGTAGATGTAACAAAGAACTTGGAAATATACATGTAACTTTAGATGTACGTATATGTACATTCGTATGTGAGGTGATGGATGCTCATCACACCATTGTACACAATTAAACAATTGCTGAAGATGCCTTGTCTTCCACCAGCATGACAGGTGTGGTAGTGTGCATGCACATGTTTGTGAGAAAGTTTGTCAGTAACTTGCCAAAGGTCAGTGGTTTATGCTAGACACTCTGTAATCATTAGTATTTCTGACTGTCTAACCTTGATGGCTTGCTTGCAGGAAGGAAAGGGCAAGCTGGACGCGAGCGACCTGCGGGAAGCGTGTCTCCAGTTCCACCTGCCTGTCGAGCCGGAGCTGCTAGAACAGCTGTTAGACTACTGCGACATGAACAAGGACGGCTTCATCAACTACACGGAGTTCGCCAACTTCCTCAACTGGAAGGACAAAATGCCGTCGGGGCTCAAGGAGACAGGTGTGTTGCTGGAATCGTTATGGTTGTTTGAGAATCCGCTTTTAAAGTTAGACATTGGTTAACTTAACATAACATAGCTATCACAGTTTTATTGCATATCGATGCAGCTCAGGAACAGAGCAAGCGTGAGGAGATTTCCCAGACATATATGTATAACATAGCGGTCACAGTTTTATTGCTTACTGATGCAGCTCAGGGACAGAGCAAGGGCGACGAGGCTGAGGGCGAGAATGATGACGAGGATAGCATGCCGCGCAGACTGAAGAAGCAGATTGACAAAGCCATAGGTGACCACCGCACCAGCTCAAGCATGATCAACGCTGTGGTGGGAGGTGTCAACACCAAAGGTGAGGCCCAATGTCTCATTTCCCTTGGGTTATTCTTAATTTCATAGTCATAGGTGTAATATTTAATGAGATGGTTCAATCCGGGCTTAAATGTTCTCAGCTGAAGTCAAATTTAGGTGAGTGGTCAACTACTCACCATAAATTGAGTGTATTTTGGTATCAGTATTTGAAAACATCAGCAGCTAGGCCCAAAATGGGAGAAGAAGGGAGTGAAAAACTGCTGTGACATCCAGGACTGTAGTTAAATAACAAGTGGGTTTGATAGGACAAAAGTTTTGCCTAGCTGGCTCCTGGAGAAAAAATACTATGTGTTGCCATGGTAAGAAGTTTATTCACATGTAGGATTGGGCTCAGACAACTCTCTATGGCCAAGTCTCTATGTACGAGTGAATATTAAACAGTTTAAGACATGCGCCATCTACATGTAGACTTTTGGCTTGGAAACATTCACAAATCAAAAGCAGTTCTGCATTGGTTTATTTCACCTCACTCTTATTTTACTAATTCTGCATCACCCTGTTGTATGGGTCAGGTTTTGGGCAAACTTTACATGGTTATTAAAAATATAATACTTCAAAAGAAATTTTCAAGCTGTGGCATGGTTGTAGATTGAGATGGCTCATACGTGTAATTGATGAATGGCCAAGTTAAAAGATGGTAAAGAACTTAAAAATTTGTGTTACTTATAAATGAATGGAGACATAATGATAACCAAACATCTTACGACTTGATTTGTGGGGGATATGGCGATATGCAGATATATGTATATTGTTTGTAAAATGCAGGTGGGGGAAAAAAAGTATATTTCAACATTTTATTTCATGTTAAAAAATTGGATAGACATTAATTGGTAGAATTTGTGGAAGTGAAATTGTGAAACTAGAAATGCTGACTTTGCTCTTTACAGGCTTTGTTTTATTGTTCCTATGGTTATGGAGTGTGAGTATTAAACTAGTACACTGTACAAGTGTGTAGGTTGTCTAATCAATTTGTACAGATACATGTGCATGTATTATGGCATCCCTCCTTCCATACATGTGTATTCATACCGTCTTGAATATTACTTGTTTCTTTACTATTATTTCTGTACTCTGCCTACATGTAGTTGCTTTTTATTTGGCTGTATTATTTTGTATGTGTTAGTAAATTCCCTGGCTACATGTATTTCTTCAGGCATTTACGTGTATACATGTACATAGACTTCCTAATGTATGAGTAGATTTCTAGAATTATTTTGAGAAAACCTTTGTAGAGGTGCTTTTTGGTGCTTTTAGGTTTTCGTGGATCTACTTTGTATTTTATGTGGAATGTGTTTTGGGTTATATCCCTAACTCCAGTGCTAGAAGTTCATTCCAAAGTGGATGTTGGCATGTTGTGCTTCGTTTTCCTTTGGGATTTCTCTTTGGCTACCGGGCGCTTCAGTGTGCCGAGATAGCTTGTAGATTTTCTCTACATGTAGTTGTGTAGTGTGTAAATCATATGTGTACTTGTAGCTACATTTATAAGATATAGAGGTACATGCAGTTAACATGTTGGTGTCACAGTGTAACTCTCTCTAGTATAGTCACATTTAATATAAGAAAAGCAAAACCATGAAAATATTACAGTAATAAAAAGTAAATCTTGTATATCCATGTAGGTATATGAAACATGAAAGCACTTGTATATTAATTAGTGTACACTGTATGTTTGTTCCTCACCAATTCCATCGCTGTGAGGCCAAGCTTAGGTCATGCTGGGTTCCTCCCCAGGGGCACATAGGAAGGCCTATATATATAAATAATATCAGTTACATGGTTACTCATTGAGAGCATATAGGAAATACACATGTACATGTATATGGTGTCAGACACCATATATTTCTCCATATCCCACACCAACTGCAGAATTCAGAGATATACACGTCTGACCATTACGGTCCAATCAAAAACATGATTTTGTCTGATGTGGTACTGTATAAAAAAGTATAGTTGCTGCTGTCTGTACAATCTATCATACATTGTAGACCACTTGTCTGCCATCAATTTTATGCACGTATCGGCGTGTCACATGCGGGGAAGTTGGTCTGTAAACTTGCCAGAAGTGGGTGGTTTAATCTAAGCGCTCTGGTTCACTCCAGCCATACACGTGACCGCTATAAGTGAAACCTTATTGATTAGCATTATAAGCAACAATAAGACAGAGAAATAAATTCAGATGCACAGATACTCCATAGTTTCTATGTAGTTTAGTGAAGTTGGCAAGCTTCCAAATTAATAATTTAGAGGAGACAGCAACGTTAATGAAAGAGCTTTTTTAATTTGGAATCTTATAACAGTAATATAACATCCTGGCTGATGTAGGGTATTTGAGTGTATATGTGACAAAAACAGTTTAGACTCTTTGCGTGCAGAGAACAAGTGACAATTAAACAGCATGTGATGATGACTTTAAATTCCCTTAAGTTTCATTCCAGCAACCCTCCCCCCCCCAAGTATTGTAAGGAAAGTGTTCACCCCCCCTCCCCCCCACACACACCCACCAGCCTCACCCACCATCATCAACAATGGCTTCAAATTGCCCAGTACCAGTAAAGTTTGGCACGCAACAAACTGGCCAAGCTCTTTGTTTATAGTGATTATAGCGTCCATACTGCTTATTGTTCCTTGCCCTGCATGCATCATACGTATTAAGAAACATATATATGTAGTATCATATAGCAGTTTTTTTTTATGCTTGATGTAATTACATGTATTTAAGTGCTTGGAATATATACCGTACTTCACATAAATATGTAAGCCAAATTTCTAAGGACCTGAACTGCTGCAGAGATTTTAAAAATATATATGCTACAGGATACGTGTATAACACCCTGAAAAAGTATCCTGATGAAAAGAATTTTCAGGTTTTTCAAATTATGTGCCAAGCCCCCCCATTAAGAACTGTTGTGCAGTTAAAATATATTTATAACTCATCCTTTATATTTATATCAACAGGAGTCATTTCTTAATTTGATTTGTCAGAAACCAAACCAGTCCCTGTAACCTTGTCTCACAGGAATCCGTTTGTAGATTCCTGTATATTGAGATTGTTCTTAGATCCTTTTTCCTTGATAAAATAATTGTTAAAATGTAAGCTGTATCAGAGGTAAACACTTAATTCTTCAGAGCCATCTTAATAATCCTTTTAATAGGCCTTTTTCTTTTTTTTTTTTTTTTTTTGTTACTGTTTCTTTCCTTGTTTGTTTTGTGGGGATAGTTCAGACACTGGATTCCCTATTTCCATGGAGAAATGAGCCCTGCAGAACACTTAGTTCTTGACTGTCAACTTTAAGTTGCCATTGTACTTTCGCTAAAACATCGTAAGTTACAAGTTCTGTACAGCTTTGTGAAAGTACACGAAGTTCCATAACCAATCAACCTTTTCACATCTTTGCGAGATGTTTATTCAAGCAATATCTGAGGACATTATTCTGTGTAGACTGACAAAATGATGTTTTTTGTGATGCCTTGAAATTGGTGAACCTGACAGATGTTTAGTGAATAATTTGGTTAAAAGGTGCATAAATCACAGTGAAAGTTTCTCCTTCATGTGCAAAAGGTTTGAGGATTCCAGGTGATTGAATGAAACCTGGCCCCAGGGACCACAAAGCGATCTCAGATAAAAATTTCAAATCGCTTAAACATTGTTATTTTGTGCGTAACAGGCTCAAAATATTGCTTGACAATGTAAATTTTGGTTAAGTTATTGTGAAACAAATTTCAGCTGAAATAAGAGAAAGGAGCATACCAAGTTTAATGACTGAAGTTTTGACTTAAGTCTGATATCGCTTCGTAATCCTGGGGCCTTATATATGATGTTTATAATTGTAACAATTTTCACACTGACTGAGTGTAAGTTTCTGTGCTTTCTTCCCACGCAGGCTATAGGACATACGGCTGCCCGACTGTCCGCTCCGACTTAGTCGCTCCGCGTGTTCGCAGAATTGACGACCGCACGAACTACGGCGATCAGTCCGATGCTTATGGCTTGGTGAATCCCTCTATTTACAGCCTGAGGGGTGTTCACGAGAAAGACTTCCTCATCCCCAGAGAGAAAGACGAGGTGAGAAGTTAGCAGATCATGGACTTCATTTGCTCCACCTTCACAATGTCTCAGGTTCTTTTTCACTTCGCTACAAAAGATCCCTTGACCTTTTCCAAAACCACAACCACATCGACCTAGTTGCAGACCGTCTCAGCATGTCCTACATTGTTTTTACCGTATAAGGCATACAGTTTGGAATTTTTTTGTCACAACCTGATTTATGTCCTTTTAATAATAAATTCGCACAATATTTGATCATCTCCAAGCAGTATAATTTGGGTGTGAAAAGCAACTGTATATTAATAAGTTGCTCTCTCTGTCAATAAAATTGTCGACACCCTGTCTTTACACGTGGACCATTCCCGGCAATACTCAGCGGCCTTGTTATCAGTACATTGTACGACATATTTATGTTGATTGTTGCGATGCTTTATATTTCTGTACATTCACGTGTATTTGTTCGATTGCCTTATCCCTGTACGTTTTAATATAGAAACTTGGAAGAAACTAAGATGTGCATGTGCATATATTTATTAAAGATTGTGTCTGGGAATATTGTTGCTTGTTATTTATGTGCAGGCTCAGTCCATCCAGTTTTAAAATGAATTCCACTTAACACTTGGCTGATTTCTTCACAGCTGTTGGCAATCTTTACGAACATTGGTGTGAGGATGACTTTGAACACGTACGACGACCTTTATGCGAAAGCTGCCTCACAACATCCACGGGGAGAAGTCAGCGTTGAGTCCTTCCGCAGCATCCTCGATGACATCATTGCAGATGAAATACAGAAAGGCACCCATAAGTAAAGTTCATGCCGTCTGCTAAAATTTAAGAAGGCAAAAAAAAAAGAAGAAATTTTCTGCATCAATTTTTTTTTAAGTTTATTTTTTTTTTTTTTTCGCACTGAAATCAAACTGAAATCATCATTTGATTTCAGTTGACCTCAGTCATGAAAATAAAACCATCAAGGAAGAGTATTATTTGTATGTTTTATACAGGGAGTGTAAAGGCAGACATCTTATTTAACTTACTGTACCTGTGCTGAAAAAAATCGTCAAAGGCTCTTCTCTGCCCTGATACCTTCCCATATTTTTTCGCTATGACTGTTTTCAGACCATTTGGTGATATTTTTTCTCGAAGTATACACTTTTTACCTGTTACATACATTAAACACTTGCAATATTTAAGTAGGATAAAAGAAGTATTTTATAAGTACACTGTATACAAAAACGTTTGCAATATTTAAGAAGTAGAACAAAGGAGGAATTTTATAATTGTATGTGAACATTTTTTGTACCTATATTTATTTGATGTCAGTATTATAATTCTTTAATGTGAGTAGAATGAAGAAGTTTTCACGGTGTGAGTTATCAGAGATTCATTTATATACTTGTACGTTTGTTTTCTGCTAGATTGTGATTTGTTTTCGCCTCTTATCAGGGAATCCCCTGTCAGTATTATACCAAAGAGTATTGACGTGTATTAATGGAGCGTATTGGAGAGTATCAACAGATTAGAAGTGCACAGTTATGTTGACTATTAGAGTATTCGTCATGATCCGTATTCATTTTGACATTATGCCTTAAAAAGGGAGAAAGTATATTCCAATGGCACCTGTTTTGATCTACATGTACACATTCTTGTGATTTGTAGGCGGGGTTCGAAAAACAGTGAAGAAGAAGTTTTCTTTTTGCACACTCCACCACGAGAGTGTTATTATGTAAACATAAACGGATAGTTACTCTTTGTAAAAGAGCTATCATTCGTTCATTTGCTTGTGGATGATCCAAGCACATTTAATTTTTCTAAGTAACTGAGTGCTTCAAGAAGTAGTGCAGTGTAAATTTTATGCAGTACTTCTGTTTGTTGATAAGACTGGTGATACAAATTGAGTAATAATGTATTTTTTGAAGGAAGAAATATTATTTGACCATGCCAATTTTTTTTTCTTTCAACTTAAGTTACAGCATTAAAAAAGCTGACGTTACAAGCATGAATGGATAAAAAGAGTGTGAAAGGGTTTTGGCAACGTTTGGGTCCTATTTTTGAGATGGACTTTGCAGTTTGTTATTTTTTTAAATTTTTTTTTGGAAAGTTAGAAGGAGGAAGGGAATGGGGTCCTGGAAAAACTGAAATAAAAGCCATAGTAAACATAAGTAAATAAAATTCAGAATTTATGCCTTCTTCTTTTGAGATTTTCTTGTCAACTTGCACATGTATTTTCCAATATTTTGTTATGTGTACCTTACCTGAAAGCAGTTAGTCAAAGCTTAGCAGGAGGTAAATCCTTGCTGAGGTCAGCGTGAGTGCACTGCTGCTTTTTCCTATAAGAAAGCCACCTGTCAGTCACGTGTGAAAATGTGCTACACCTACTAGAATCCAATAATGAAAGTATAGTGGTATTCTCCACAGGACTTTAATGGCCTCAGACTGACTGAATCGATTAAGGCTTACTTCTAATGTACCTCATCACGGACTAGTTCTCTCCCAGCACTCCAGTTTTCATAACCCAGAAACCTGACTGACACCAAAATATTAATACAGCCCAACCAGCCACAGCCGATGCATGTTCATTGACACCAGACGTGAAGCCCCACTCAGTCACAGTATACTGACACCAGACGTGAAGCCCCACTCAGTCACAGTATACTGACACCAGACGTGAAGCCCCACTCAGTCACAGTACACTGACACCAGACGTGAAGCCCTACTCAGTCACAGTACACTAACACCAGACGTGAAGCCCCACTCAGTCACAGTATACTGACGCCAGACATTAGGCCTACCCTGTCACAATATACTGACACCAGACATGACACCCAACCAAATCACAATACACTAACACCAAACATTATGTCCACCCAGTCACAGTACTCTGACTCAGACTTTAGGCCTGCCGAGTCACAGTGCACTCACATCAGATGTGAGGCCCCACCAAGTCACAGTGCACTTACATCAGACATGAGGCCCCACTCAGTCACAGTATACAGACATTAGTCATGAGGCCCCACCCAGTCAAAGTATACAGATAACAGGCATGGGGCCTCAAGCAGTCAACGTATGCAGGCACCAGACGTGAGGCCCCACCCAGTCAAATTATACCGACACCAGGCATGAGGCCCTACCCAGCCAAAGTATACAGACACCTGGCATAAGGCCCCACCCAGTCAAATTATACAGACACCAGGCATGAGGTCCTACCCAGCCAAAGTATACAGACACCTGGCATGAGGACCCACCCAGTCAAATTATACAGACACCAGGCATGAGGCCCTACCCAGCCAAAGTATACAGACACCTGGCATAAGGCCCCACCCAGTCAAATTATACAGACACCAGGCATGAGGTCCTACCCAGCCAAAGTATACAGACACCTGGCATAAGGCCCCACCCAGTCAAATTATACAGACACCAGGCCCTACCCAGCCAAAGAGCATAGTCACTAGGCTTATCAGGAGTGATTTACTTATGTACTTGATTGGTGTTGTACTGAAGAATATTTCATTAACACGACTCTGGCCAGCATTATGGTGAGAGGAAAGTGGGCAGGGCCCAAGGGAAACCCACGACCATCCACAGGGTTGCTGGTAGACCTTCCCATGCACTTATCACAAGAGAGGCCAGTTTTCTGGCAATTGCTTCTTTTACATGTATGCCAACAGGTTTCTTTTGCGGCTTAAATAAACATTTCATTCATTCATTCATGAATAAATGAATGTCAGTGAGGAATCCTGGGTCAAAGGGTAATACCACTGTATTTCCATTTAAGGTTTATAGGGTTAACAGTGCTTTGCAGGACCAGTGTTGACACAGTAAAGGCCCACCAAGAAGAACACACAAGGTACTGGTGTTCAATTTATTTATTTATTTATTTGATTCGTGCTTTATGCCATACTCAGGAATATTTCATTCACAACACTGGCCAGTGTATTATGGTGGGAGGAAACCAGGCAGAGCCTGTGGGAAACCCATGGCCATCTGCAGGTTGCTGGCAGACCTTCCCATGATCCTTTGAAAAGGAAGCCAGCTTGAACTCGCAGCAACCGCATTGATATGATTGATGAGACGCTCCTGGGTCATTTTGCTGCACTAACACGCTAACCACTCCGGCCACAGAGGCCCCCACAGAGGATGTTCAAAATGAATTTAAACATAAACATGGTACTAAATTTACTACTGTAAAAATGAAAATTTAAAGCAACAATCAAGTAAATAAGTAAATAAATAAGTGAGTTCTGTTTAAGTGTGGATGATGCAGGGTCAATCATGGCCAGATTTTATAAACAGGAAATTTACTTGTGGATTCCTCAGCTCTTACTGTTCATTGGATGTTGGTGGCAGAAAGCAGTCAGTAATGCTCATGTTTCTGTTGCATGGTTCAACATTCGTTAAAGTTCATTCGTTTTCCACCAAAAACTGACATGCATGTCTTCAGGTCACATTTAGGAGAGTTTGTCGAGTGACTTACCAAATTTGCTGCTTTAGCCAGGGCATGATTCTCCGACGGTGAACCCCATCCCCATTGTACAAGTGAAAACTTCTTGAGCATGGCAATGGGACAGGTCTTACGATTAAAATCTGATCAACTTTTAATACACTCTTGAGCAAAGAGTTCTGGTTCAAATGTATCAGGTTAACCCAAAACCATCAGTAAGCCCTGCATATCTTAATACCACTCATTTCATACAACAAAAATAATGCAATTTCAGTCCAGATTTCGGATTTTGCAATCGTTTTGCCTGCAGATAGAAACTCAGCCATCGCTCTCTCATTTGAACTCTTTTAAACAACAATAATACACTTCACCCTGTACGTGTATCAATAACCAATTTCTTTTATTTTCAACCATTCAAATATGCATTCAATGCCACATCAAACTGAGAGGAGCTGCTGTTCAGTGGCCAGTTTATTTATTTACTTAATTGGGGCTACTCAAGAATATTTCACTCATACAACACTGGCCAGTATTTATGGTGGGAGAAAACTGGCAATTCATAGCCGGGGAGGGAACCCACCTCCATTATAACGCAGGTTTCTGGCTGACCTCCCGACAAACCGCTGGAGGGGAAGCCAGCATGAGTTGGAACTGAACTGATAGCAACCAGATTGGTGAGAGGCTCATAGGTAACAACCTCGGCCACAGTTGTTGAAAAGTGTATAAAACCATGTCAAGTCACACTTGAATATTTGTTAATATTAAATTGCCAGTTGAAATTAAGATACCGTTAGATACATGTTGTTCAGATGATGGTAGCAAAGGGCAGCAGTCACCGTGATTTTCCAAAACCCACGTGCAACAGCAAGAAATTTAGTTCAAAGTCATAAATATACTGAAACACAAATACAAACCTGAAGACTTAAATTGGCTTTCAAAGCTAAATTTGTAATTACGAGCGTTTTGATCAACTGGGCAATGCAAGCTTAATTATCCTGATACAAACTTCCTGACTTGAGAACTATAATTTATAACATCAGGCTTAACTTTTAACACAAGTTTGAACAATTATGAGTGGGCTCAAACAAATAAATCCTTTAATTCCCATCCTGACATGTATGGAGAACTCAGCTTTGGGCCACGTGACTATATACAAGTACATAGCAAAGTCTCCTCAATGGTGGCTAGATACAAATATAAATTACCTCTATAGCCTGCATTTGGAGATTCTTGGCTATGGCAATGAACGACAAGAGACGATCAAATAAATAAATATAATAAGTAAATGAATGAACTATTTGGAAAGCAATTGTATATATTCCAAAAAAATATGCAGCTTTCCAGATGAGGTGTTGCGACAACAGATTGATGTCCCATTGTGATGCGACGTTAAGGCACGGTAGGGTTAATCTGCAAAATTTAACATGGGCTGATACATAATGTTGACAATTTATCAATATCTATGAAAGAAAACTGCCAAAATGTGTTCTCCAGCAACGCTGGATATCATTTGAGGCAACAGAAAGGAGATTCTCACTAATGATTCTTATGAACACATTGCCATGTTACCGTTTGGGCAAGTGACTCGGCCTACCATGCTGTAAAACTGCGGCATCATTTGGCAAAGTGATGTTGCTGTGTTGTCGTAACAGCGTAACCGAAAACCTGCATACCGCACCTTCGACAGACCAGCGATAAATGTACATGCAGGTCCTGCCGTTCAATGCACATCATTATCCAGCTGTGTGGAGGTCACACTCTTTTTCAAGAGCCAGAATCAATCAAAAACAATTCCCTACCGACCACCTGACCGACCTACCCTACTTTTCCTTGTAGGGTTGGGTTACACCCACCAAGGAGTCCATTTTTTAAGGATGACCTAACATAACGACACTAGACCAAATGCACATATGCGTCGGTAAGGTATCCCAAACACATGTAACAATTAAAAAGCATACCTTTATATTTTTGTGATGTAGCAGAAATCACACACACTGAGTACATATAAATCAAAAGTCTCACTGTGTCATCAATTTTAACTGACGTAAACTAGGCGCTTGAGTTTCTGTTCCCTGAGAATGCATTTATTTCTACAGATGTTACTAGAATCGTGTTTTGTATATCACAAACATGAAGTCAATTCAATTCTCCTACGCTAAGCAGTTTCAGAGATCTGAAAATTACGACGGGAGAAATAATGGTAATAATAATATTCCTTATCAATTTCACTGAGCTAGGCAAAGCGTCTGACATCACAGGCTGCCACCCTACACAATCAAGAGTAATGTTCATACATTCAAATTCAATATTCAGTATCATAAACCATATGTCCTAAAGGTGGTCCTAAAAGTCAGCATTCTATATTTCACCTATGTTTCGCCTGTAAAGCTGCACTTCCTAAATCAGGTCAAGCCCTCAATCCCATACTACTGATGCCAAAACCTATGTTTTTCTCATAAGAAATAAATCAAGGTTTACCAACAAAAATATCATTCAGTGTCATTATAAGGTGAATGAATCCATCAGAATCAAGAAAAATGTGTCAAAGGAGGAAAGTCAACCATTACAACTGAGTTTAAAAAAGTACCAGTATTTAAATTACAGATACAATTCTGTCAGATATCATTTTCATTTCATAATTTTTACATTGTGTCAAAGGCCACTTCCCGGCAAGAGAACGACAAACACCGTGATATTGTCCTTTGCCCCGGCCAGAAGTGCCGCCTGGATCAGATACTCTGCCATTGCCTTGGCAACCTCGCGCTGAGCGTCCTCCTGGCTCGTGGGAAGGTTGTAAGACAGCCTAGACAGAGCCGGGCACGATGTGCGGTGCCCAACAGTGTCGATATCACCATCGTGTCCCGACTCATTGTCGGATTTATCTCCCATGCCACTGACCACTTCCGAGCACGCATCATCGTGGTCACCAATATGGCCACCAGGAACATTCTCATCGACTGCTTGTCCGCCTCTTGAATGGTCGCCCATGGATTCGACTTCTTCGGGAATTTCATCCCGTTCCCCATCATGGATGTCCTTTTTGTGTTCTCTTACCCACCGTGGCGACAGATCCGCCTCAGTACTGGACAGTGAAGGCGCATGTTGCCATTGGTTACGAAGGATGTCTCTCTGCTTGGCTGTGGCAGCAGACGGACAGCGGGAAACTTGGGACAGCGTCGAAATAAGCAGCTTCAGACTGGAGCTGATCCTGTCAGGAGGCGGGACCCGGTTGCTAGGTAACAACTAAAAAAAAATCAAAAGAATTGCCAGGAAAATTAAGCGAGAGAAAAGCAACAATAAGTCAGTCAACAAAGGATTAAATGCAGTTGGCTACGGTTAGTCCTGAAGGTGTCGTTTATTCTATAGATTTATTCGGATAAAACACTGGGTTCTCCCATTTCTCCCATATTTTTGGCTACAAGCAGCCATATGCTGCTCGGTCTGTCCCTCAATCTGTCAGTTGGCTAACTTTATGATTACTGGGGCAACCTTCAGAAAACTGAATTACTTTGCCCATGGCACCATGGCCACTATAATCTAAAAAAATTAGCAAAAATTCACGCGCAATACAAATACAATTTTGTAAAACTGGCTCATGTATTCTAACATGGGTAGCATCTGATATGTATCCTTTAATATGGGTCATTCCCTTAAAGGAGGGGCCTGGAATGAGATACTTCAGTAAACAATTCATGGGTTCAGGTTGAATCCATCCTTGGTTTATTTGAATACGCTGCATAAAACCTCTTGCTAAGTCATTTACTACATGTAATGTGACGCAAATCCTGACAACCATATATCCTTTTGGACTGTAGTTTTTGGTAGTGAACTGTTGTTCCTCATCAAACTGATCACACAGCACTTAGCTGGTCTAAATTCTTGGGCATCACAGCTGATTTTAGTCATTTATTTGATTGGTGTTTTACGCAAAGACCGGCAAATGGATTTAAACCACTCACCTGTACCAGCAGTGAGGTCACTTCGTTGTTGTTGAAGACTTCCCAGATGCCGTGCGAGGCGATCACAAGAAGTTGAGCATAGCGATCCACTGGCACATGCGTCGTGTACGGCTCTACCAGTATGCACTTTTTCAGTTTCTTATCACCATGGTTACCAAGCCCTCTGGTGGTTGCTAAGACACCATTGACCCTGATGTCTTTGGTACTTTCACTGAGGGTTGCTCCTTAAATTGCCAAAAAAATACCAAAATCATGACATGGCATCTGTTGTGTGCAATATCTCAGTTAAAGGACGGGGAGAGGGGAGGGGGGGAGACGAGTCACAACTGAACAGGGATTTACTTTCTACCGCAAAACAAATCTACTGGAATCTACTTGGATTCCTGTAAAAAAACGTCACATTCAAATTCATTGTTTTATTATAATAAGAAAAATACATTGTTTCAGATCATTATAGTTATGAACATGGAATCCCCAAAATCTGTTCGCTTTTAAATGCTTTCAAATCTTTACTTAGATCAAGTAGGGATACTAGACTGAGAGAAGATTTAGGTGGATTCAGGCAACGATAATTTACATGTAGCATGTCTACGACAATCCATTTATTTTCTGGCAAAAAAGGACGAAAAGAATGTCCTGCTGAATTAAAGTACAGCCTTCATTGTTTCCTCCACCCCTAAGGAGGGAGGGATATGTGTACATGCACATACCTGCTTTCAGAACTCTCGCCTTCTCTTTAGGATTATAGGGAGTGTGATCTCTGGATATCTGGTATGGACGGTTGCCCCTGATCAACAGGGCTCTTACGTTGCCTGTAAATACAAGTGTGAACTGCTAAGATATAAATACACTTTAGTGTCAGATTACGTCCAACAATGATTTTTTTCACGATGGCCTCATGTAATAGCAAATATGTAATGCCAGAAGTTATATTACATGTACTTCGACACGTATATGTTAGGAAATCACAGAACTTTCAGTGATACTCATTCTGAGTGTATACATGGGTTATTTCCCTTACCCGTACATTATAATACATCTATGTGTCATGGAGAAACTGTGCAATGCTACTGTGTGTTACACTTTTTGCTACTTGAGGCCATTCTTGAAAAATTCTTTATTGGGCATCATCCAACCATATCTAAAAAAATACGAGTGGTTGGTAGGGAATGTGTTTTTATTCCGGATGATGAAAGAAATAGGGATTTTAAAAAAATTCTCACCAAAAAAATAAAAAAAGAAAAGCTGGAAAAATTCCAGTAAAGTCCAAATAAATCCTTAAGTGTAGGGCATTTCTTTGGCAGTGATATTATGCGCAGTGAAGGTGTTTTTACCTTTATCATGTTCTTTAACCTACACCTTATTTTCATGTTATTAATGCAAAACTATTAATATCATCAGGTACAAATGATAAAATATTTCACAGTGATGTCTGAAAAGCACAAATATTATTTTGGTTAAAGGTAACTGAAATCACATCACATATGGTAACAACACACGTAAATTAAACACAATTCAAATAAATTCGGAAAATTCCATTTATCTTCAAACTGACTGAACCTTACCTGAATTAGCAAGATGGATAACCCCTACTGTATCCTCTGATTTTGGCTCGTTACCCCCAGCTTCAGTATTACACTGGTCATGTGTCAGCATTTCCTCTTGGAATGACACTTTCTTACTGAAGTCTTGTAAGATAATGTTTAGGGTAGAGCAACCGCTCCAACGTACTTTTGAGCATTCGTGCTTTCCATACGACAACAAAATGTCCAGTAGATGATGTACTTTCTTGAAACCATTCGAAATATTTTCACTAAATTGAGATTCATACTTCTTGAAGCTATGCTTTGACTTCTGCAGGCAAGATTCGATCTTTTCGTGCATAAGAGACTCATATTTTTCTTCGCACAGTTTCCTGATTTGTTGAACTATGTCAACACTCTGTTCAAACAAAATAACTCGCTCGCTTTCCTTAGTTGTTGGACGTTCGAACTTGTACCTTGACAGAACAGACTCATCAGCAAGATTGTCACTGTCTGTCCATTTTGTCCTTGGGTCAAATTTTGACAGCTCAAAAAGTAACAACCGGTGAAGTTCTGAAGCCGCGATTTCTGCGGCGAATCTGCCCTGATGGCCATCATAAAGTCCTATAAAACACTTATGAGGGTCGCCTCCATAGCAGTCTTGGTACACTTGTGTGTCTTCCATTTCACTTTTCCACCTTTCATTTCCACTGGCACAAATCCCCACAGCCTGAGCGCAATGAGGGCTACAATTCAGAGAAACCCCACGAACTTTTGTGTTGACTTTTCGTCTCACTCGCCGATGAGACTCAAAAGTCTGCTCCAAGTTTGCTTTCAGTAACTCGTAGGCTTCGTTGATTTTCTGCACCTCCTTCGGGTCTATAGTTTCACTCTCGCCGACTTTTGCCCGCATCTGTTTGATGAGATTATTCCTGCGATGGAACAGCTTGGCGATGTCATCTGGCTGGTTCTTGTCTTTATAACGCATCACATCCAACGCATGAATGCGCCTCTTGTGTTCACAGAGGTCAGCTATGTCCAGATAGCTCTTTGTCTTCTCGCAGAATATCGTAATGTCTGGCCTTAGCTGGACGTCGGTCAACAGACTCAAGGGAGTTTCTGAAGAAAAACAGGATAATCCAACTTATGGCAGACTGGATTTGACTGGATTTGACTGGATTTGTTTATTAACTTATATTGTGATTGGGATTTAAAATCTCATCTGTCAGCATTTTGGGGAACATGAGCGTGTAAATATACTGGTAGCTTATATCACATATAGGTGTCCTTCATATCACGAAACCCACTGTAGGCATATTTATAGCGCTACTTCTACTGGAACAACATGTCAACAGCATCATGCAACACCCCACATATGATAATCAGATAGCGGTATCATACATGTACCTTTACCTGGTCAACCTCTACTGACTTGGTCTATGAAGTCATTTCATTTATTTTTTCATTCATTGGTGTCTTATGTTGTATTCAAGAGTATTTCACTGTACTACATGTACAACAGTGGCCATCATTGTGGCCTGCTGGGCTATAAGGCTGCTGGCAGACCTGCCCATGTATGGATGGAGAGGTAGCCAGCATCAGCTGGATTTGAACTCACATTGCTTCCACTCATATACAACTTGACCATCTTCATACACACATATTTATACATATGGATATCACGTACCTTAATCTGGCCATACAGGCCTACTGTGTTCAATGTCAACAGCATTTAATCAAATGATCAATAATGACACAGAGCATCCTAATATACAGTACGGACGACACTAAGTAACTTGTATTTATTTATTTATTTATTTGATTGGTGTTTTGTGCCACACTCAAGAATATTTCACTTATAGGGTGGCGGCCAACATTATGGTGGGAGGAAACCGGGACAGAGCCCTGGGGAAACCGACGATCAGGCGCAGGTTGCTGGCATACCTTCCGACGTTCAAGTAACTTGTAAATTTAATGAATAAATTGACACTGTCATGTTTTTAAGCATTTGACAAAATGATTTACATGTAAATGTTTTTACCAAGTCTGTCCGTTTCCTCTTCCCCGATCTCCATTGTTGAATTGTTCTGCAATTCCCCAGGGACTTTCCCATCATGCCTTGGTCCTCCTTGCTCAGAATCCCAGTTTTCATCAATCTTTGGCATGTTGACAAGACCCCTACAAACCTGCACACACACAAAGTACTGGTACTGTAATTAAAACAATGTACCACACTTTAAGGCCTTCGTTCACTGTTCAAACTTAATCCTGCAAATTCAATTTTTTTATTTATTTATTTATTTGTTTGACTGGTGTTTTACACTGCACTCAAGAATATTTCACTTATACAACCAGACAGGGCCTCGGAGGGGGAATCCATGACCATCTGCAGGTTGCTGGCAGACCTTCCCACATACGGCTGGAGAGGAAACCAGAATGAGCTGGACTTGAACCTAATTTTTTTTAAAAGCAGAAGTGTTTGATTGGGAACAAAACTCAGCCTATAATGTACAGTTCAGCACACTCGTATATGTATGCTTGGGTTTAACGTCGTACTGAACAATTTTTCAGGCATATGACAACAGGCATATACTGTGTCTTCAGTCCATGCCGCCAAAGTCCTGCGACCACTAGAACAGCAGACACGACACCCCATCCAGTCGCATTATACTGACAACAGACCAACCAGTCCTGTTTCCTCTGTGTTCTGGCCTCTCAGTGCTGAGCACCAAGTGAGACAGAAACAAGCCCCATTTCTAACGTCTTTGGTATGACCCCACCCAGATCTGTGCGGGGATCTCCAGTTCCCGAGGTAGAGTGATCTAACCACCAAGCTAATGAGGCAGTTTTCAGCATGTATGTAACTCCACCCTCAAACCCATGTTTCTGTTGCACCTGATTACATCACTTCACATTTAAAATAATGCTTTGATTTTCACATGCAGGGATTCAGATAAGCATTGGTGATTGGTCATCGTCCTACCACATTTTAAATGACCAAATCGTGCTAGTGGCCGTCGGTCATTTGGCTCATACTTTTTCATCATGTGATGTCTATTTTCAATCCCCCATAAATTCAACACGTGCATAAAATCTGTGTTCAGTTTGCGACATAATGATGACGGTCATACGTCCATTCCAACTCACTTCTCATGGCATTTAATGTGGAAGACTGGTACAGTAAGATGCACATTACTCAGACTGATTGGTTCAAAACTTGCCCCTACTGAAACGCCAGATCTGATTGGATGTAATACAATGGCACATTTATTGCTGGACAAATCCGTCACACTGCCGAGAAAGAAATTTGCTCAACGAACAATTCATTCTGCCCTCTCCCATAAAAGCTCCATTTCAGTAATAGAAATATAACTATATTCAATTTCTGAGCCATAAACAGTCTTCAAATTGCATGGCACGCTATTTTCCATTTTTGCTTTTGAGAAAAGAAATTTCTTGCAAAAGGTAGCCTGTCACATTGTTGTATTGAAAACAAGAACTCATGCATTCCACTCATTTTGATGACATAGATGGCACTGACTTTCAGAAAAAATGTCCCAGCCTAGGGTAAAGCAGGCACAGAATTCAACTAAGTATTTACGAAGGCAACCTTGCAACTCAGCAGAAATTGAGATTAAAAGAAAGTTAATGTTCAAAAAGTGGGTTCTTGAAGAAGGGCCGTAACTCACTTTTGATATTAATTCAGGGCAGAGTTATAACCACAGAAAGGCTTCTCAGTTAAGTCTTTCACTGAAAAACACTCATAAATGTAATGTATGTTATTATTAACATTTCTAGGATTCAAGGTCTATGTTTAAGTTCTTTTTATTCTATCCCAACCTGTAAATGTAATTTTCCCAGCTCATGCTACCAGTTTTCTTCAGAACAAGTCATACTTTTGCTTTTCACAAAATGACTTAAAGAATGAAACCGTGAAGTGAATATTTATAGAAATCTATAGATAATTACACAATGCCACATAAAAATTCCACGTTAGTTGGTAATAATTTTTTATCTCAATTTAGCACCCCTCGAAAACTCAGTTTTTTCAATTTCAGTTTGTACAATTTTGAATTCTATAAATCACTGCTATAGTTGTTCGCTAAAAGAAACAAACAATCAAACAAACACAGAGAAGGGTGGGCTGGCTGAGTGCCTTACCGCCAGTAAAGTTCCAGTCCTGAAATTGTTGAAATTTACTGGGTTGTTTTTCGTGAAAGACGATCAGTGTTTATTTTACGTTCCTATACCATTTTAAACGCGTTTCAAACGCCAATAAAATTCCATAGAAATGTCCGTACTGCTGCATTTCACTACTCTTTGCTGTACAAAGAGTAGTAGTCATAATAGAGCTCGCGGAATCATGACCCATCAAATCCTAAAATGACTCATTGATATGGCGTGTTCAGGACGAATGTACTATAGAATCCAGATCCTAACAAAATCACTGAAATGGAATAATCCTAGTTCAAAACTGAAACGCATTTTTCTTTACTTATTTCATTCGTATTCGTAACAAGGGATTTGTAAAGAACAGGTTGCGCTATTGTTCGTCGCTGACCCACTTTTCCGATGTTCATTGAGAAAAGGACATTTTTCAATGAATTGACGTCACCCTACCACGTGATCATCTTCACTACTGCCCAGCATTATCCTATAAGTGTAGGCCTATCATATATATATATATATATCTTCCATATCGTAATCGTAGACTTATAGGACTATGGCTGTTGGATCGGTAGGAGGGGTTGTGCTCTGGATATTGGACGGGTTGTCTATGGGTTATCACTCGCACTTGATACTATTTGTGCGACACGTACTGGTAGGCCTACCAAAAAAGCGGCAGATTTCAAATGCTTTGATACAGTCACACAAAGGATTATTCTCCAATTATTTACACTGGTTACCATACCTTTTAACTTGGTTTTAGTGTTGTTGAAAGTTCTCCCGCATTCACCGCCATGTTCCCTGTGATTTGACAAGGTGCGTTGCCAAGTGCCCGCAAGGTAAACAAAACAGATGGCGCTTTCAGGCAGGCGGGGAAAGATTATCTCCCTTGCACCTGCAGGTGACAGGGCATTAAAAACAAAGGCTATACTAATTCAACTCTGCCCAACACTGATCAAAATCATGTGCAATACGATGCAAAATAACATTAAAGGAGTTTCTAACTTATAATATGGAACATCCTATGCCTGGTGAGCAGTGTCCAATCAGCGCACAAGGATTCTTAACTTCGGAGGCAAACCTTGCACGGTTCAAGTAGCCTCAGACCTACGTGACAGGACCATCGATTTTTGACTGGGTTCCAGCTGTTTCTAGATCCTCTTTCATAAACATAAGACCCTTGTCTTCTTATTGATAATTAATTATAACAAAGATCTTTCCATAAAAGTAACTGAACGCCTTCCTTTTAGGCACGGCAAGTGTCCATGTGTGTTGTCACCTTTATAGTTTGTTTCAAACACAAAGGTTGCATCGTTTAACACATAATACCATTATATGACATCCCCCCCCTCATGGAGTTAACTGAAATATTTATCAAAGTTTGAAGTTAACCAGATTAACCAGAGTATCATAAATCAGTTCATTGTTCATGCCTTGGATTTCCACAATTACTGGCACAAACTTGCACTTTCTGATTAACTTTGAGACAAATTAACTTTAACTCAAGACTAGACTGACAATTAATTTTGATACTGTCTTTCAACACAAGTCATTCGAAACCGTAACGTTTGGGTGGATTAATCACACGTATGGCACGAGCAGTTGTGCGTCCTCGCTGCTGTTTCTGTCGTATTGCTGGAGTACGTTCAAAAGTATCAGGCAACGGCTGGATCATGATGCTGATTTCACCTGTCGCCTATTACGACGGTAATTGCCTCGACTGGTTTCAATTCTGTACGACCGAAGAGCTGGAAGTATATCCTCAACGATCCCTGTCGTCGTACACTTTTTCGTTGTCTAATTTCACTCGAACTGTTTGTCCTGGTTTAAGTTCTTGAAGATCTCGGGAACCATGTCGAGAATTGAAATGTCGCTCGTTTGCCGATTTCGATTTCCTGTATCTCTCTCTCTCATCCTGTCAAAATTCGGCTATCGTGGGGTAAGGTTTCTGGAAGGATAGGAAGAGTTGTCCTCAGTGAGCGGCCCATTAACTGTTCAGCGAAACTACATCCATTAGGCTGTGTACGAGGTATAGACCGATAAGTCATCAGCGTGAGAAAAGAACCCTTTTGCCCTAAGATCTTCGGCTCGCTCCACCTCACTGTTTGCTTGATGATGATGTGAATTCATCGTTGTATGATTCACCCCTCGTATCGAGCAGTTGCAGGCCGTTTGGAATTCTTTAAATTCCTTACAAACGAAATTTGTTCCGTTGTCTGTGATGAGATGGTCGGCTGTTCCGAATCTGGCAAAAATGTCTTTCAGTTTCAAGATTGTCTCACTGCTAGTAAGACGGGACACTTCCGCTATTTCGAAATAACGTGAATAGGAATCACTCACTATCAAATAATGTCTGTTCTTGAACTGAAGAATTTCCCCTGCGCTCTGTTGCCATGGACGAGAAGGCAAAGGTGTTGACTTTAATGGCTCCTTTCGCAACCTTGGTTGGTGGACATGGCAATAAGAACACTGAGACACGTTTGTCTGGATCTGTTTGCTGATTCCTGGTCACCATACCGATTGGCTGGCTCGCTGAATGAATTTAGTAATACCCTGATGTCCGTTATGGATTCGATTAAGAATGTCATCACGTAAACCCTCCGGAATTACAATTCGAACACCACAAATCAAAAGTCCGTAGACAGTGTCACCCACCCCTGGCTGAGATATGGATAATGAACCATTACCGTAAATATCAGTACTTGTATAGCGTCACATTCTCCCCGGGTACAAAAACGTCGTCCCGACATTCCAGGAAATAAAATGTAGCTCACCATCACTGCATATGACAGCCAAGGTGGCATAGGGACTGGCATGAGGTGGATGAGAAGGCAACTGTGTGTACACTTGATGAGCTGCTACAGGAACATATGACGGGTTGCCCATTTCAGAATAAGTGAAATGCGGAGGTGGTCTTCTTTCGCGCGATGGTTTCTTCTCTCGCTCTGGTTCCAGCTCCGGCTCGGGTGCAGGCTCCGGTATTGGACTAGCTAGTCCTGTTCGAGGGACAAACACTTTTGCATTTGGTCTGAGTTCATCAGGTTTCTGTCCCTGCTGTTGCGGAGAAATCGGCGTGTACAATTCATGGTCGCTATTTTCGCCTGACGAATCAGGTAGACGTTCATGGGGAGTGGGTGGTGCTCGGCGCCTGGTCTGTTTGGGGATTTCCTTGACTGGGGGAAGTGGTTCCAAACAGTCGCGTGGTAACAGCATATTCCTATGCAAGGTTCGAATCCTGCCTCCACCAGTTTCAGGCTTAACCACATACACCGGTCTATTAGTTCCCTTGTGTTCTATCACCACATGTATGACATCCTCCCAATGTTGCCTGAGTTTTGCCCGGGCCTCCGCTTTCGGACAGGTTCCGTATGAGGACGCGATCTCCCTGTTTGAGTATGGATGCCCCTGTTCTCTTGTCATATCGTGCCTTGGATCTAACCGATGCTTGATTTCCTGTGTTCTGCGCTAATCGGTACGCCTCTTTCATGCGCTCCCGCCACTGATTGACACACTCAGTGTGGCCAGCTGCACGGTTGACACTGTTCAGTCCGAAAGCTAAGTCCACTAGCAAAGGCGGTGGACGAGCAGAAAGAATGGAGAGAATCCAGTAACATCATGTTTTGTGCAATTATAGGCATGGATCACTTTGTTTAAGTGGCACTTTCAGTCCCTTTTGTCATTTGCACCGAGAGTCCGCAACATCTCTAACAGCGTCTTGTTGAATCGTTCGAGCTGTCTGTTGCCTTGAGGATGGTAGGGTGTAGTGCGAGAATGGATCACTTGGCTGAATTGCTCGAGCGCCTTCAACAGACTCTTCTCAAATTCAGTTCCCTGGTCGTGATGTATCTTTCCTGGAAACCCGAACCTCAAAATAAAGTCATTAAATATCTTCTCTGCTACAGCCTTAGCCGATTTATTTCCGGTAGCATAGACCCGTGTAAAATGATCCATGAAGGATATATTCATACCTTCCACTGCACTTCTTCAAGTGAACAAAGTCAATTGAGATGAGCTCAAATGGAGCATAGCTGACTATGGACTGCATTGCCGCTTTCGGTAAAGCGTTTGGGACTTTACTTTTGATGCAGCTACAGCTTTTGGTGATGTAGCGGTGTATATCGCTCTTCATGCATGGTCAATAAAATCTCTGTCTGACTAGATGTTCTACTCTCTCAACACCCACATGGCCCTGTCTTCATGAAGTTCTTTGAAGATTTTGTCATGGTAGCTTTGGCGAAGCACAAGTTGGTTTCGAATATCCCCATCTCGTAGCACAGTTCGCCACTTCAGCAGTCCGTCACTGTCGATGAGCAATTTCTTCCATTCGTGGACGAGATTCCTAGTTCTACCTTGGAATGACCGTTTAGGTATCGTTTCACATTTCACTTTAGCTTCAAAAACAGGTCCAATGACGGGGACCGGAAATTCCCGATCTGTTTTACTGGGATGCGTTCTCCAGGTCCACCACTGAATGGGCTGGACATCTCAAAATCATGGTCACCTTCTGTGATCGAAGAGACGTATATTACCCTCTCGGGCTGGCGATGTATACCACTCATAATAGGAGCAACAGCATTCCGTGAACATTCTTCGGTCCAGTCCTCTGTCATCTTTTCAATCGAAAGAGGCATTCTAGACAATGAATCTACATCACCATTAGCTCTCCCAGGCCTGTACTTTATTTTAAAATTAAAGTCCGCTAATTCCGATACCCAACGATGACGTGTGGCATCTAGACAAGCTGTCGTCAGAATATATGTGAGGGGGTTGCAAAGTTATTGGTAATCCCTGTCTGAAGGGCCAGGAGTAAATTGCCCTGGATAAGTTCTGGACTATACCGGACAGCATTTTCAGTACTTTCTGAAGCAAGCATAATCTTTTGTCTCATGTCGAGCGCCCTGATCACAAATGCCATCCCTTCTTCCTTCGGTCGCTGAATCAGAGGGCACATCTCTTGATGCAGTTCATTCATAGTTTTCTGCTCATAATGAGAGAACAATATGCCCTTCAGCTCCTTAGTAACAATCTCTGACAACGAATTGACACTTGGTCTATATTCTTAATGTTGATCAGAGGAACGAACGGTTTGTTGTCGGTTATGAGACGAAATGAATCAAGGCCTAAAAGATATCATGAAAACTTCTTACAACACCACACTGATGCTAGGCATTCTTTTTCAATTTGTGCCTACCGCTTTTCCGTTTCCGTCAATGTCTTTGACGCGTACGCAACCAGTTTCCATTCCGATCCATGAAATTGCAACAGGACACTGGCATGTTCATATTGAGACGCGTCAGCACTTACCATTGTTGGCAGTTTCAAATCGTATACCGTTAACAGCGGAGAAGAAACTATAGCCTGTTCTGGTAAGGTTTTGTTCTGTGGTTCTTCCCACATCCAAACTCGATCAGATTTCAGCGACTCATTTAGGGGCTGAAACAGTTCGAATAAATTTTGGAGATATTGTCCGAGATAATTAACCATTCCCAAAAATCGTCTTCATTCCGACAGGTGAATTGGCGGATTCAAGGCTTGTATCGCCTTCACTTTATTGAGATGTGGACTAATTACATTAGCAGTAAGGCTGTGTCCTAGAATCCCGAACTTGCATCTAATCGCGAGAAGTGTTTCGCATTCCTCAATTAATGGAGGGCATCATCAAGCCTCGGTAGGTGTAACGCTCGCGCTTGATGGTTTTTTTTTTAGTTTTCTTAAGTCAATACATACACGAACGTTTACATTCGGTTTCAGAACTGGAACCATTGGAGCACACCAGCCTGTCGGTTCTGTTACCTTAGTCATAACACCTGCCTGCTCCATGCGATTTAACTCGGCCGCTACTGTCTGTAATAAAGCGTTGGGTACCCGTCGCGCTGTTTTTATTTTCACTAGATCAGCTTTCATCAAGCCAATGTCACCAAACACATCATCGTTGATCTCATCTATTCGCTGTATCAGGCCAATTTGCAACCGCTATTGCACGACTGAGAAGATTATGCGTTACTCCGGTAACCACAAAGAATTTTACGGTGTACTCCTCCTTGTTTAGCTGTACATCCGTAGTGGAATCGCCAAGGACGTTCACAGCATCTCCTGGGCTGTGTAACGTAGCTGATGCTGGATTTTGTTTCGGTTTCAGCTGTAATGATTTGAAAGTTGCCCGACACAAAATTGATACCTCGGCTCCTGAATCAATTTTGAATTGAATGGGTTTGTTCTGGTCACGGAGATTAACATTCCATGCCGGTTCCTGTGAAGTAGAACAGTCAGTGGATCCAAGAAAAAAGTATCATTTATTATCCAGTAACTGGGCCATTTCACCGGTCACATCATCGACGAGTGTGGTTTTACAGCCACGCTCGTAATGCCCCCGTCTGTGGCGCCTCCTACACTCTGCATTTTGGGCTGGACATTTACCTCGCGTGTGAGTGCGATTACAGTGCGTACACCGGTCGTCGACTTCCCTTTCTGGCATAGGTTTGTATTTCGGGGCTTTGCTACGCGTGTAAAAGTACGTGAACTCCTTCCTTTTACTCACGGCAAGTGTCCATGTGTGTTGTTCCCTCTATAGTTTGTTTCAAATACAAAGGTTGCATCTTGTAGCATATCATACCATGACAACCCTCTTATACTTCAAGCAGTTTTAATGTAAGCGATTAATTAACTGTTTTCTAAAACGGAAGTGACGCACGTGGTGCATGTAGGCAGTGCAACAACAACATAATACTCTGCCAGCATTCACTGTCTGGCAATGAAGCAGAGGTGTGCTATATCTATTTGGGACATATAGGTGCATCCCTCAGATCAAAAGCTTTTTCTCAACACTTAAGTGCATCATGTGAAGTATATGTAACAGATTGCTGTTTATAAACCTACATATTAAAGTCACACCTTGCTCACGACGGACGCCGTATTCGTAGGACTTAATATGCCTTCAATGCACATGTTATAATAGCTGACAGTTTTGCTTACGGAAGCTCTCTGTGTGGTGTTATTCAACATACTGGCTGAAAGCATAGATTTTACGTATTTTAGCTTTATCTACAGGAAGTCACCTGTATATATGTCTACTAGTAATTTTCATAAACGTTATTTTCAACGGAATACAGTCAACTTAGACAAATCGTATGTATATGTACATCGTTGTACATGTACTTATCTATCTAATAAGTAAGTAATAATTTAGATCAACTAGACCATGACACACCTTACTTTTTCTCAATAAAGCCAGTTCTTTCTAGATCTGGATTGCATTTTGAGAGAAAACTAACCTGAATGACCTAATAAGCTTAATCGGCATTGGAGCCTTCTCGCGAGAATAACGCTGTTTGGGCGAGGCATGGGTGGGTTCTCTCGCAAACTAACGGAGATTAACTCTAAAAAGACATGATTTCGGGTAGTCGCTATAGAATGCACATTTGACAGACATGATTCCGCGACACCCTTTCAGTCAGTTTTTCTTCATTATTTTTCTTGACTTTGCTCACACAAAACGTAGACAGAAGAGAGTTTCCAGACGTCAGGACGGTAACAATTCCACCGTAGGCCGAGACCGATTGCTCTTTGGTCTTAAGTTAAACCAAAATGCCCTGCATCGGATGTTTCCGTATAACGAATACCGGAAACAATATCTTTTTAGCGTGATTTTGCGTTAGTTTGCGACAGTGCCCATCCATGTCTCGCCCAAACACCGTTAATCTCGCGAGATGGTGCCATTGCCTATTCGGTCTATATTCATACGTCATGGTTTCGGGACCAAGTTTATGGCCTCACGAATGTATGATATATGAATATGTGCGAATGAATGAATGAATGCTTATTGTGTTTAACGCCCCACTCAAGAATATTTCACTTATACGTTGTCTCCTTGGTGCAGGACGGATTTCCACCGTATCTTTTATCTGGTGCTGCCTCACAGAGACGACTTGCCGAAGACACCCAACAAGTCCCCTCACCCAGTCACATTATACTGACACCGGGCCGACCAGTCCACCGTCTATCCTCTTATTGCTGAGCGCCTAGCAGGATGTACCATTTTTTAAAGTCTTTGGTATGACCCAGGTTTGAACCCAGATCTCCCCGTCCGAAAGCGGACGCTCTACCAACTGCGCTATCCGGGTATATGTGCTAATGATGAATTAATCATATTGTACTGGTGGAACATTTATTTACTACCTTTATTAATTTCCCATTTGATTCTTTATATTAGCATAGTGTGTATTTTCTGTCTGCAGACAATGTACATGTATTTGGCGTGAACTATTATCTGATCGCTGCTATTCCTTTATATTTGGAAAATACAGATCCACAAAAGAATGCTTTGAGAACGGATTCGGCGTCCACATTTGTACTGATAGCTATACATAGGTGAATGCAACGCATAATAAATATGATGTACTGTTTACTTATCCGAGTCAAGTAGCAAATGGGCCCAAGCCTATTTTTGTCATTCTTGTATTATGTTGTTTTTTATTCGAATGTATATGCCAACTTTGAAACAATGCAGTGCATGCATCAATTTCGAACACTCTTAAGAATGAGTTTGTAACCTCCTTCAATAAGATGATCAAGGAATGCAGTGGAGCGTTGTTACATGAAACTGATGGTGAGAATAGTTAAGATCTATACAACCTGATCAGGTCAGGCCTCCTAGAAGGTAATGAAATAAAGCTGTGCTATACACTGTATTGTGTAAGATTTGTATAAATGTGATTAGACAGCAAGTTAAATGATGTCAGTTCATGTGGGTCCAAGATGAATGTGTAGTAAAACTTTGATGCCAAAGCTCATGGTCGGTGGCTAAACTGCGACATTCAAAACACTAGACAATATACAGTCTAGGCTTGGTCAGCTACTGAGTACGTCGTGTCAGAGAAAGATGTGATATGTGTCATAGAGTAGGTCGATAAACAACGAGTGTCTTTGATATAAGGGATGTATATATATTTTGGCGCATAGCTACAGCACTAATCTGCTTCATTAGTATTGTGTTGTTGTTGCACTGCCTAGATACAACGCATGCGTCACTTCCGTTTTAAAAACTAGTTAATTAATCTCTTATAATAAATCTGATTTAAGTGTGCCCGTGTCTTGTGTTCATGAAATAAGATCTAGAAACAAATGAAAGGAAGTGAAAAATCGCTGGTCTTTCCCTTTACTTTTCCTTAAGCGACAATATTAACGTTTGGTGCTGTAATTCAGCTCCTGTCACTCCTAACAGCCCATGCGAAAGCAGCCACAAAAATGTTGACATAGGTTTACCGTCAAGCTCTTGACCTTCCTGTGCCAGAGGCTGGGAGGGGTGTCAAGTGACCTCAAGGGGAGGTCAGTCGCAATCTCACCACCCCCTGATACATTGTGCCATGTCGCTCTCAATATAAACTTATATACATCATTAAAACCCATACCTATTCAAAGTTTAGACAATTTCCATTATTTGCATACCAAACATTCACATGTACACGAAAATGGACTTGCTCTTTGCGAAAAATGACTTTAAACCCTAAAAAATACGGAATTACTTTCGTCCCTCCTGAAAACTAGATGTTCTAATAGGATACTGATTCGTATCAAACTAACCCAATTACGCATGTGAAGGCTAAACTGTAAATCGGGCTAAGAAGCATGCAAATTTTACTTTTGTTTTTCCTCTTCTGCCGTTGCGGTTCTCGTGGCCCGTTATAAACTACTTGCTAAAAACGCGCCTTATAATTCAAGTGACGCATGGTAATGTGACTTATTTACAAAGAATGTGACTTATTTACAAAGAATCAAAACAGTCGAACAGGAAACCCACTGAAAGGTCTTAAAACTCTGATACCCTACCGACTGAGCTATGTTGTGAAAAGTGAAAATGCATTATGCTCGGTCAAGCAAACTTTGTGGCAGAGCCATATATCATGTCGTGGAAGAGACTGTCGTGGTTGTAAGAGATGGACATGAATTGCTTTCCAAAAAAAGACCGATGTAATAAACAGTTAACTGATACTTTACTTAGGCAAACGAATACCAGTTGAGAAACATGTGACAATGCACGTACATGTAGATTACCAGCCAAAATATTCTAACAAGCATGGCCATACACATATGTTTTTCCCCTAGACTTCACAAGCGCTAAATGAAAGCAAGTGTTAGAAATTGGAGCCCGATTGATCATTGGAACACCAGTCCATTGGCCCCCCAGAATAGGTATCTACTAGTGAAAAATGCCGCTGAGATCTTGACACACAGCAATGCCGTTTGGTGGACTGCAAAAGCATGCAAGTATTCTTTTGCTTCCCAAGAGCTATAAAAATTCAAAAGTTTTCTGTTTGTTTTGTTTTCAAGTCACTTGTGAGACTCAACAAAGGGTAGGCGCTGGGTAGATTTCGGAATAGACTACTACAGGATTACCAACGGAAATACCATTTGATAAAAGCAGTCAAGACTGGGTGCGACCAGGTGAAGCATTGGAAAAAAAAACATTGCCCCCGAAATGGGACTCGAACTGAAATCTGTTAAACGTCTGATGGGCTACCGACTGAGCTCTCCGGGCACCTCAACGAAACTTGTGAAAATGCGTTATCTTTGGTGACGCATACTTCCTGGCACCTATTAACCTATTAAATTGTACAGAAATAGCGTCCGCGGAAGGCCTATAATTACTGAGGAGGCAGTAGGAAACGTTTCAAGAGTGTTTCCCGTAGAGTTCACAAGCACTAAATGATAGCAAGGGTTAGAAATTGGAGCTACACTGGCCGTTGGAGCACCAGTCCACTGGCCCAAAACAGTAGGTGTCTTCTAGTGAAGAATGTCGCTCAGATCTTGACACACACGCAATGCTGTGAGGTCTGGTGGGCCGGAAAAGCACGCAAAAAAACTTTTGCTTGCCAAGAGCCAAAAAATATTCGAAAGTGTTCTATGTGTTTCGTTTTCAGGTCACTTGTGAGACTCAACAAAGGGTAGGTGTTGGGTTGACTTCGCCATAGACTACTACTGGATTAACAATAGAAATACCATTTGGTAAAAGCAGTCAAGACTGGGTGTGGCCAGGTGAAACATTGCAAAACAAAAACATATTGCGCCCGAAATGGGACTCGAACCCACGACCCTCAGATGCCTTCCAACTGAAAGCTTTTAAAAGTCTGATGCTCTACCGACTGAGCTATCCGGGCAGCGCGATGAAATTTGTGAAAATGCGTTATCTTTGGTGACGCATACTTCGTGGCACAGCTATATATGCTGTCTTGGCCGAGACTAAAATGTTTGCAAGAGTTTGATATGAATTGCTTTCCAAAATTTTAAGACCTATGTAATACACAATTAACTGATACTTTACTTGAGTGAGGGAATATCACTTGGGAAACATGTGACAATGTACGCACATGTAGCTTAGCAGCCGAAGTATTCAAACACCTTAGGCCGTATGTATGAAAACCTATTAAATTGTACAGAAATAGCGTCCGCGGAAGGCCTATAATTGTTGAGGACGCAGTAGCAAACGTTTCAAGAGTGTTTACCGTAGAGTTCACAAGCACTAAATGATAGCAAGGGTTAGAAATTGGAGCTACACTGGCCGTTGGAGCACCAGTCCACTGGCCCAAAACAGTAGGTGTCTTCTAGTGAAGAATGTCGCTCAGATCTTGACACACACGCAATGCTGTGAGGTCTGGTGGACCGGAAAAGCATGCAAGTAATCTTTTGCTTGCCAAGAGCCAAAAAATATTCGAAGGTCTTCTATTTGTTTCCAAGTCACTTGTGAGACTCAACAAAGGGTAGGTGTTGGGTAGACTTCGCAATAGACTACTACAGAATTAACAATAGAAATACCATTTGGTAAAATCAGTCAAGACTGGGTGTGGCCAGGTGAAACATTGCAAAACTAAAATATATTACGCCCGAAATGGGACTCGAACCCACGACCCTCAGATGCCTTCCAACTGAAAGCTGTTAAAAGTCTGATGCTCTACCGACTGAGCTATCCGGGCAGCTCGATGAAACTTGTGAAAATGCGTTATCTTTGGTGACGCATACTTCGTGGCACAGCTATATATGCTGTCTTGACCGAGATTAAAATGATTGGTCGAGATTCGTGTGGTTGCAAGAGTTTGATATGAATTGCTTTCCAAAATTTTAAGACCTATGTAATACACAATTAACTGAAATTTTACTTAATTTAGGGAATATGACTTGGGAAACATGTGACGATGTACGCACATGTAGCTTAGCAGCCGAAATATTCAAACACCTTAGGCCGTATGTATGTAAACCTATTAAATTGTGAAGAAAAAAAACCTCGGCGGAAGGCCTATAATTACTGAGGAGGCAGTAGGAAACGTTTGAGGAGTGTTTACCGTAGAGTTCACAAGCACTAAATGATAGCAAGTGTTAGAAATTGGAGCTACACCGGCCATCGGAGAACCAGTCCACTGGCCCAAAACAGTAGGTGTCTAGTAGTGAAAAATGTCGCTCAGATCTTGACACACACGCAATGCTCTGAGGTCTGGTGGACCGGAAAAGCATGCAAGTAAACTTTTGCTTGCCAAGAGCCAAAAAATATTCGAAAGTCTTCTATTTGTTTCCAAGTCACTTGTGAGACTCAACAAAGGGTAGGTGTTGGGTAGACTTCGCAATAGACTACTACAGAATTAACAACAGAAATACCATTTGGTAAAAGCAGTCAAGACTGGGTGTGGCCAGGTGAAACATTGCAAAACAAAAACATATTGCGCCCGAAATGGGACTCGAACCCACGACCCTCAGATGCCTTCCAACAGAAAGCTTTTAAAAATCTGATGCTCTACCGACTGAGCTATCCGGGCAGCTCGATGAAACTTGTGAAAATGCGTTATCTTTGGTGACGCATACTTCGTGACACAGCTATATATGCTGTCTTGGCCGAGATTAAAATGTTTGCAAGAGTTTGATATGAATTGCTTTCCAAAATTTTAAGACCTATGTAATATACAATTAACTGATACTTTACTTGAGTGAGGGAATATGACTTGGGAAACATGTGACAATGTACGCACATGTAGCTTAGCAGCCGAAGTATTCAAACACCTTAGGCCGTATGTATGTAAACCTATTAAAGTGTACAGAAATAGCGTCCGCGGAAGGCCTATAATTGTTGAGGAGGCAGTAGGAAACGTTTCAAGAGTGTTTCCCGTAGAGTTCACAAGCACTAAATGATAGCAAGGGTTAGAAATTGGAGCTACACTGGCCGTTGGAGCACCTGTCCACTGGCCCAAAACAGTAGGTGTCTTCTAGTGAAAAATGTCGCTCAGATCTTGACACACACGCAATGCTGTGAGGTCTGGTGGACCGGAAAAGCATGCAAGTAATCTTTTGCTTGCCAAGAGCCAAAAAATATTCGAAAGTCTTCTATTTGTTTCGTTTTCAGGTCACTTGTGAGACTCAACAAAGGGTAGGTGTTGGGTAGACTTCGCAATAGACTACTACAGAATTAACAATAGAAATACCATTTGGTAAAAGCAGTCAAGACTGGGTGTGGCCAGGTGAAACATTGCAAAACAAAAACATATTGCGCCCGAAATGGGACTCGAACCCACGACCCTCAGATGCCTTCCAACTGAAAGCTTTTAAAAGTCTGATGCTCTACCGACTGAGCTATCCGGGCAGCTCGATGAAACTTTTGAAAATGCGTTATCTTTGGTGACGCATACTTCGTGGCACAGCTATATATGATGTCTTGGCCGAGATTAAAATGTTTGCAAGAGTTTGATATGAATTGCTTTCCAAAATTTTAAGACCTAAGTAATACACAATTAACTGATACTTTACTTGAGTGAGGGAATATCACTTGGGAAACATGTGACAATGTACGCACATGTAGCTTAGCAGCCGAAGTATCCAAACACCTTGGGCCGTATGTATGAAAACCTATTAAATTGTACAGAAATAGCGTCCGCGGAAGGCCTATAATTGTTGAGGAGGCAGTAGGAAACGTTTGAGGAGTGTTTCCCGTGGAGTTAACAAGCACTAAATGATAGCAAGGGTTAGAAATTGGAGCTACACTGGCCGTTGGAGCACCAGTCCACTGGGCCAAAAGAGTAGGTGTCTACTAGTGGAAAATGTCGCTCAGATCTTGACCCACACGCAATGTTGTGACGTTTGGTGGACCAGAAAAGCATGCAGGTAAACTTTTGCTTTGGGAAGAGCTAAAAAAAATTCAAAAGAATTCTCTTCGTTTTGTTTTCAAGTCACTTGTGAGACTCAACAAAGGGTAGGTGTTGGGTAGACTTCGCAATAGACTACTACAGAATTAACAACAGAAATACCATTTGGTAAAAGCAGTCAAGACTGGGTGTGGCCAGGTGAAACATTGCAAAACAAAAACATATTGCGACCGAAATGGGACTCGAACCGACGACCCTCAGATGCCTTCCAACTGAAAGCTTTTAAAAGTCTGATGCTCTACCGACTGAGCTATCCGGGCAGCTCTATGAAATTTGTGAAAATGCGTTATCTTTGGTGACGCATACTTCGTGGCACAGCTATATATGCTGTCTTGACCGAGATTAAAATGATTGGTCGAGATTCGTGTGGTTGCAAGAGTTTGATATGAATTGCTTTCCAAAATTTTAACACCTATGCAATACACAATTAACTGAAATTTTAATTAATTTAGGAAATATGACTTGGGAAACTTGTGACAATGTACGCACATGTAGCTTAGCAGCCGAAGTATTCAAACACCTTAGGCCGTATGTATGAAAACCTATTAAATTGTGAAGAAAAAAAACCTCGGCGGAAGGCCTATAATTGTTGAGGAGGCAGTAGGAAACGTTTGAGGAGTGTTTACCGTAGAGTTCACAAGCACTAAATGATAGCAAGTGTGAGAAATTGGAGCTACACCGGCCATCGGAGCACCAGTCCACTGGCCCAAAACAGTAGGTGTCTAGTAGTGAAAAATGTCGCTCAGATCTTGACACACACGCAATGCTCTGAGGTCTGGTGGACCGGAAAAGCATGCAAGTAAACTTTTGCTTGCCAAGAGCCAAAAAATATTCGAAAGTTTTCTATTTGTTTCCAAGTCACTTGTGAGACTCAACAAAGGGTAGGTGTTGGGTAGACTTCGCAATAGACTACTACAGAATTAACAACAGAAATACCATTTGGTAAAAGCAGTCAAGACTGGGTGTGGCCAGGTGAAACATTGCAAAACAAAAACATATTGCGCCCGAAATGGGACTCGAACCCACGACCCTCAGATGCCTTCCAACAGAAAGCTTTTAAAAATCTGATGCTCTACCGACTGAGCTATCCGGGCAGCTCGATGAAACTTGTGAAAATGCGTTATCTTTGGTGACGCATACTTCGTGACACAGCTATATATGCTGTCTTGGCCGAGATTAAAATGTTTGCAAGAGTTTGATATGAATTGCTTTCCAAAATTTTAAGACCTATGTAATATACAATTAACTGATACTTTACTTGAGTGAGGGAATATGACTTGGGAAACATGTGACAATGTACGCACATGTAGCTTAGCAGCCGAAGTATTCAAACACCTTAGGCCGTATGTATGTAAACCTATTAAATTGTACAGAAATAGCGTCCGCGGAAGGCCTATAATTGTTGAGGAGGCAGTAGGAAACGTTTCAAGAGTGTTTCCCGTAGAGTTCACAAGCACTAAATGATAGCAAGGGTTAGAAATTGGAGCTACACTGGCCGTTGGAGCACCAGTCCACTGGCCCAAAACAGTAGGTGTCTTCTAGTGAAGAATGTCGTTCAGATCTTGACACACACGCAATGCTCTGAGGTCTGGTGGACCGGAAAAGCATGCAAGTAATCTTTTGCTTGGCAAGAGCCAAAAAATATTCGAAAGTCTTCTATTTGTTTCCAAGTCACTTGTGAGACTCAACAAAGGGTAGGTGTTGGGTAGAATTCGAAATAGACTACTACAGAATTAACAACAGAAATACCATTTGGTAAAAGCAGTCAAGACTGGGTGTGGCCAGGTGAAACATTGCAAAACAAAAACATATTGCGCCCGAAATGGGACTCGAACCCACGACCCTCAGATGCCTTCCAACTGAAAGCTTTTAAAAGTCTGATGCTCTACCGACTGAGCTATCCGGGCAGCGCGATGAAACTTGTGAAAATGCGTTATCTTTGGTGACGCATACTTCGTGGCACAGCCATATATGCTGTCTTGGCCGAGATTAAAATGTTTGCAAGAGTTTGATATGAATTGCTTTCCAAAATTTTAAGACCTATGTAATACACAATTAACTGATACTTTACTTGAGTGAGGGAATATCACTTGGGAAACATGTGACAATGTACGCACATGTAGCTTAGCAGCCGAAGTATTCAAACACCTTAGGCCGTATGTATGTAAACCTATTAAATTGTACAGAAATAGCGTCCGCGGAAGGCCTATAATTGTTGAGGAGGCAGTAGGAAACGTTTCAAGAGTGTTTCCCGTAGAGTTCACAAGCACTAAATGATAGCAAGGGTTAGAAATTGGAGCTACACTGGCCGTTGGAGCACCTGTCCACTGGCCCAAAACAGTAGGTGTCTTCTAGTGAAAAATGTCGCTCAGATCTTGACACACACGCAATGCTCTGAGGTCTGGTGGACCGGAAAAGCATGCAAGTAAACTTTTGCTTGCCAAGAGCCAAAAAATATTCGAAAGTCTTCTATTTGTTTCGTTTTCAGGTCACTTGTGAGACTCAACAAAGGGTAGGTGTTGGGTAGACTTCGCAATAGACTACTACAGAATTAACAATAGAAATACCATTTGGTAAAAGCAGTCAAGACTGGGTGTGGCCAGGTGAAACATTGCAAAACAAGAACATATTGCGCCCGAAATGGGACTCGAACCCACGACCCTCAGATGCCTTCCAACTGAAAGCTTTTAAAAGTCTGATGCTCTACCGACTGAGCTATCCGGGCAGCGCGATGAAACTTGTGAAAATGCGTTATCTTTGGTGACGCATACTTCGTGGCACAGCCATATATGCTGTCTTGGCCGAGATTAAAATGTTTGCAAGAGTTTGATATGAATTGCTTTCCAAAATTTTAAGACCTATGTAATACACAATTAACTGATACTTTACTTGAGTGAGGGAATATCACTTGGGAAACATGTGACAATGTACGCACATGTAGCTTAGCAGCCGAAGTATTCAAACACCTTAGGCCGTATGTATGTAAACCTATTAAATTGTACAGAAATAGCGTCCGCGGAAGGCCTATAATTGTTGAGGAGGCAGTAGGAAACGTTTCAAGAGTGTTTCCCGTAGAGTTCACAAGCACTAAATGATAGCAAGGGTTAGAAATTGGAGCTACACTGGCCGTTGGAGCACCTGTCCACTGGCCCAAAACAGTAGGTGTCTTCTAGTGAAAAATGTCGCTCAGATCTTGACACACACGCAATGCTGTGAGGTCTGGTGGACCGGAAAAGCATGCAAGTAAACTTTTGCTTGCCAAGAGCCAAAAAATATTCGAAAGTCTTCTATTTGTTTCGTTTTCAGGTCACTTGTGAGACTCAACAAAGGGTAGGTGTTGGGTAGACTTCGCAATAGACTACTACAGAATTAACAATAGAAATACCATTTGGTAAAATCAGTCAAGACTGGGTGTGGCCAGGTGAAACATTGCAAAACAAGAACATATTGCGCCCGAAATGGGACTCGAACCCACGACCCTCAGATGCCTTCCAACTGAAAGCTGTTAAAAGTCTGATGCTCTACCGACTGAGCTATCCGGGCAGCGCGATGAAACTTTTGAAAATGCGTTATCTTTGGTGACGCATACTTCGTGGCACAGCTATATATGCTGTCTTGGCCGAGATTAAAATGTTTGCAAGAGTTTGATATGAATTGCTTTCCAAAATTTTAAGACCAATGTAATACACAATTAACTGATACTTTACTTGAGTGAGGGAATATCACTTGGGAAACATGTGACAATGTACGCACATGTAGCTTAGCAGCCGAAGTATCCAAACACCTTAGGCCGTATGTATGAAAACCTATTAAATTGTACAGAAATAGCGTCCGCGGAAGGCCTATAATTGTTGAGGAGGCAGTAGGAAACGTTTGAGGAGTGTTTCCCGTGGAGTTAACAAGCACTAAATGATAGCAAGGGTTAGAAATTGGAGCTACACTGGCCGTTGGAGCACCAGTCCACTGGGCCAAAAGAGTAGGTGTCTACTAGTGGAAAATGTCGCTCAGATCTTGACCCACACGCAATGTTGTGACGTTTGGTGGACCAGAAAAGCATGCAGGTAAACTTTTGCTTTGCGAAGAGCTAAAAAAAATTCAAAAGAATTCTATTCGTTTTGTTTTCAAGTCACTTGTGAGACTCAACAAAGGGTAGGTGTTGGGTAGACTTCGCCATAGACTACTACAGAATTAACAACAGAAATACCATTTGGTAAAAGCAGTCAAGACTGGGTGTGGCCAGGTGAAACATTGCAAAACAAAAACATATTGCGCCCGAAATGGGACTCGAACCCACGACCCTCAGATGCCTTCCAACTGAAAGCTTTTAAAAGTCTGATGCTCTACCGACTGAGCTATCCGGGCAGTTCTATGAAATTTGTGAAAATGCGTTATCTTTGGTGACGCATACTTCGTGGCACAGCTATATATGCTGTCTTGACCGAGATTAAAATGATTGGTCGAGATTCGTGTGGTTGCAAGAGTTTGATATGAATTGCTTTCCAAAATTTTAACACCTATGCAATACACAATTAACTGAAATTTTAATTAATTTAGGGAATATGACTTGGGAAACATGTGACGATGTACGCACATGTAGCTTAGCAGCCGAAATATTTAAACACCTTAGGCCGTATGTATGTAAACCTATTAAATTGTGAAGAAAAAAAACCTCGGCGGAAGGCCTATAATTGTTGAGGAGGCAGTAGGAAACGTTTCAAGAGTGTTTCCCGTAGAGTTCACAAGCACTAAATGATAGCAAGGGTTAGAAATTGGAGCTACACTGGCCGTTGGAGCACCAGTCCACTGTCCCAAAACAGTAGGTGTCTTCTAGTGAAGAATGTCGCTCAGATCTTGACACACACGCAATGCTCTGAGGTCTGGTGGACCGGAAAAGCATGCAAGTAATCTTTTGCTTGCCAAGAGCCAAAAAATATTCGAAAGTCTTCTATTTGTTTCCAAGTCACTTGTGAGACTCAACAAAGGGTAGGTGTTGGGTTGAATTCGCAATGGACTACTACAGAATTAACAACAGAAATACCATTTGGTAAAAGCAGTCAAGACTGGGTGTGGCCAGGTGAAACATTGCAAAAATAAAAACATATTGCGCCCGAAATGGGACTCGAACCCACGACCCTCAGATGCCTTCCAACTGAAAGCGTTTAAAAGTCTGATGCTCTACCGACTGAGCTATCCGCTCGATGAAACTTGTGAAAATGCGTTATCTTTGGTGACGCATACTTCGTGGCACAGCTCTATATTCTGTCTTGGCCGAGATTAAAATGTTTGCAAGAGTTTGATATGAATTGCTTTCCAAAATTTTAAGACCTATGTAATACACAATTAACTGATACTTTACTTGAGTGAGGGAATATCACTTGGGAAACATGTGACAATGTACGCACATGTAGCTTAGCAGCCGAAGTATTCAAACACCTTAGGCCGTATGTATGTAAACCTATTAAATTGTACAGAAATAGCGTCCGCGGAAGGCCTATAATTGTTCAGGAGGCAGTAGGAAACGTTTCAAGAGTGTTTCCCGTAGAGTTCACAAGCACTAAATGATAGCAAGGGTTAGAAATTGGAGCTACACTGGCCGTTGGAGCACCAGTCCACTGGCCCAAAACAGTAGGTGTCTTCTAGTGAAAAATGTCGCTCAGACCTTGACACACACGCAATGTTGTGAGGTCTGGTGGACCGGAAAACCATGCAAGTAAACTTTTGCTTGGCAAGAGCCAAAAAATATTCGAAAGTCTTCTATTTGTTTCGTTTTCAGGTCACTTGTGAGACTCAACAAAGGGTAGGTGTTGGGTAGACTTCGCAATAGACTACTACAGAATTAACAATAGAAATACCATTTGGTAAAAGCAGTCAAGACTGGGTGTGGCCAGGTGAAACATTGCAAACATATTGCGCCCGAAATAGGACTCGAACCCACGACCCTCAGATGCCTTCCAACAGAAAGCTTTAAAAAGTCTGATGCTCTACCGACTGAGCTATCCGGGCAGCTCGATGAAACTTTTGAAAATGCGTTATCTTTGGTGACGCATACTTCGTGGCACAGCTATATATGCTGTCTTGGCCGAGATTAAAATGTTTGCAACAGTTTGATATGAATTGCTTTCCAAAATTTTAAGACCTATGTAATACACAATTAACTGATACTTTACTTGAGTGAGGGAATATGACTTGGGAAACATGTGACAATGTACGCACATGTAGCTTAGCAGCCGAAGTATTCAAACACCTTAGGCCGTATGTATGAAAACCTATTAAATTGTACAGAAATAGCGTCCGCGGAAGGCCTATAATTGTTCAGGAGGAAGTGGGAAACGTTTGAGGAGTGTTTCCCGTGGAGTTAACAAGCACTAAATGATAGCAAGGGTTAGAAATTGGAGCTACACTGGCCGTTGGAGCACCAGTCCACTGGGCCAAAACAGTAGGTGTCTACTAGTGGAAAATGTCGCTCAGATCTTGACACACACGCAATGTTGTGACGTTTGGTGGACCAGAAAAGCATGCAGGTAAACTTTTGCTTTGCGAAGAGCTAAAGAAAATTCAAAAGAATTCTATTCGTTTTGTTTTCAAGTCACTTGTGAGACTCAACAAAGGGTAGGTGTTGGGTAGACTTCGCAATAGACTACTACAGAATTAACAACAGAAATACCATTTGGTAAAAGCAGTCAAGACTGGGTGTGGCCAGTTGAAACATTGCAAAACAAAAACATATTGCGCCCGAAATGGGACTCGAACCCACGACCCTCAGATGCCTTCCAACTGAAAGCTTTTAAAAGTCTGATGCTCTACCGACTGAGCTATCCGGGCAGCTCTATGAAATTTGTGAAAATGCGTTATCTTTGGTGACGCATACTTCGTGGCACAGCTATATATGCTGTCTTGACCGAGATTAAAATGATTGGTCGAGATTCGTGTGGTTGCAAGAGTTTGATATGAATTGCTTTCCAAAATTTTAAGACCTATGTAATACACAATTAACTGAAATTTTACTTAATTTAGGGAATATGACTTGGGAAACATGTGACGATGTACGCACATGTAGCTTAGCAGCCGAAATATTCAAACACCTTAGGCCGTATGTATGTAAACCTATTAAATTGTGAAGAAAAAAAACCTCGGCGGAAGGCCTATAATTACTGAGGAGGCAGTAGGAAACGTTTGAGGAGTGTTTACCGTAGAGTTCACAATCACTAAATAATAGCAAGTGTTAGAAATTGGAGCTACACTGGCCATCGGAGAACCAGTCCACTGGCCCAAAACAGTAGGTGTCTAGTAGTGAAAAATGTCGCTCAGATCTTGACACACACGCAATGCTGTGAGGTCTGGTGGACCGGAAAAGCATGCAAGTAATCTTTTGCTTGCCAAGAGCCAAAAAATATTCGAAAGTCTTCTATTTGTTTCCAAGTCACTTCTGAGACTCAACAAAGGGTAGGTGTTGGGTAGACTTCGCAATAGACTACTACAGAATTAACAATAGAAATACCATTTGGTAAAAGCAGTCAAGACTGGGTGTGGCCAGGTGAAACATTGCAAAACTAAAATATATTGCGCCCGAAATGGGACTCGAACCCACGACCCTCAGATGCCTTCCAACTGAAAGCTGTTAAAAGTCTGATGCTCTACCGACTGAGCTATCCGGGCAGCTCGATGAAACTTGTGAAAATGCGTTATCTTTGGTGACGCATACTTCGTGGCACAGCTATATATCCTCTCTTGACCGAGATTAAAATGATTGGTCGAGATTCGTGTGGTTGCAAGAGTTTGATATGAATTGATTTCCAAAATTTTAAGACCTATGTAATACACAATTAACTGAAATTTTACTTAATTTAGGGAATATCACTTGGGAAACATGTGACGATGTACGCACATGTAGCTTAGCAGCCGAAATATTCAAACACCTTAGGCCGTATGTATGTAAACCTATTAAATTGTGAAGAAAAAAAACCTCCGCGGAAGGCCTATAATTACTGAGGAGACAGTAGGAAACGTTTGAGGAGTGTTTACCGTAGAGTTCACAATCACTAAATGATAGCAAGTGTGAGAAATTGGAGCTACACCGGCCATCGGAGCACCAGTCCACTGGCCCAAAACAGTAGGTGTCTAGTAGTGAAAAATGTCGCTCAGATCTTGACACACACGCAATGCTCTGAGGTCTGGTGGACCGGAAAAGCATGCAAGTAAACTTTTGCTTGCCAAGAGCCAAAAAATATTCGAAAGTCTTCTATTTGTTTCCAAGTCACTTGTGAGACTCAACAAAGGGTAGGTGTTGGGTAGACTTCGCAATAGACTACTACAGAATTAACAACAGAAATACCATTTGGCAAAAGCAGTCACGACTGGGTGTGGCCAGGTGAAACATTGCAAACATATTGCGCCCGAAATAGGACTCGAACCCACGACCCTCAGATGCCTTCCAACAGAAAGCTTTAAAAAGTCTGATGCTCTACCGACTGAGCTATCCGGGCAGCTCGATGAAACTTTTGAAAATGCGTTATCTTTGGTGACGCATACTTCGTGGCACAGCTATATATGCTGTCTTGGCCGAGATTAAAATGTTTGCAACAGTTTGATATGAATTGCTTTCCAAAATTTTAAGACCTATGTAATACACAATTAACTGATACTTTACTTGAGTGAGGGAATATGACTTGGGAAACATGTGACAATGTACGCACATGTAGCTTAGCAGCCGAAGTATTCAAACACCTTAGGCCGTATGTATGAAAACCTATTAAATTGTACAGAAATAGCGTCCGCGGAAGGCCTATAATTGTTCAGGAGGAAGTGGGAAACGTTTGAGGAGTGTTTCCCGTGGAGTTAACAAGCACTAAATGATAGCAAGGGTTAGAAATTGGAGCTACACTGGCCGTTGGAGCACCAGTCCACTGGGCCAAAACAGTAGGTGTCTACTAGTGGAAAATGTCGCTCAGATCTTGACCCACACGCAATGTTGTGACGTTTGGTGGACCAGAAAAGCATGCAGGTAAACTTTTGCTTTGCGAAGAGCTAAAAAAAATTCAAAAGAATTCTATTCGTTTTGTTTTCAAGTCACTTGTGAGACTCAACAAAGGGTAGGTGTTGGGTAGACTTCGCCATAGACTACTACAGAATTAACAACAGAAATACCATTTGGTAAAAGCAGTCAAGACTGGGTGTGGCCAGGTGAAACATTGCAAAACAAAAACATATTGCGCCCGAAATGGGACTCGAACCCACGACCCTCAGATGCCTTCCAACTGAAAGCTTTTAAAAGTCTGATGCTCTACCGACTGAGCTATCCGGGCAGTTCTATGAAATTTGTGAAAATGCGTTATCTTTGGTGACGCATACTTCGTGGCACAGCTATATATGCTGTCTTGACCGAGATTAAAATGATTGGTCGAGATTCGTGTGGTTGCAAGAGTTTGATATGAATTGCTTTCCAAAATTTTAACACCTATGCAATACACAATTAACTGAAATTTTAATTAATTTAGGGAATATGACTTGGGAAACATGTGACGATGTACGCACATGTAGCTTAGCAGCCGAAATATTTAAACACCTTAGGCCGTATGTATGTAAACCTATTAAATTGTGAAGAAAAAAAACCTCGGCGGAAGGCCTATAATTGTTGAGGAGGCAGTAGGAAACGTTTCAAGAGTGTTTCCCGTAGAGTTCACAAGCACTAAATGATAGCAAGGGTTAGAAATTGGAGCTACACTGGCCGTTGGAGCACCAGTCCACTGTCCCAAAACAGTAGGTGTCTTCTAGTGAAGAATGTCGCTCAGATCTTGACACACACGCAATGCTCTGAGGTCTGGTGGACCGGAAAAGCATGCAAGTAATCTTTTGCTTGCCAAGAGCCAAAAAATATTCGAAAGTCTTCTATTTGTTTCCAAGTCACTTGTGAGACTCAACAAAGGGTAGGTGTTGGGTTGAATTCGCAATGGACTACTACAGAATTAACAACAGAAATACCATTTGGTAAAAGCAGTCAAGACTGGGTGTGGCCAGGTGAAACATTGCAAAAATAAAAACATATTGCGCCCGAAATGGGACTCGAACCCACGACCCTCAGATGCCTTCCAACTGAAAGCGTTTAAAAGTCTGATGCTCTACCGACTGAGCTATCCGCTCGATGAAACTTGTGAAAATGCGTTATCTTTGGTGACGCATACTTCGTGGCACAGCTCTATATTCTGTCTTGGCCGAGATTAAAATGTTTGCAAGAGTTTGATATGAATTGCTTTCCAAAATTTTAAGACCTATGTAATACACAATTAACTGATACTTTACTTGAGTGAGGGAATATCACTTGGGAAACATGTGACAATGTACGCACATGTAGCTTAGCAGCCGAAGTATTCAAACACCTTAGGCCGTATGTATGTAAACCTATTAAATTGTACAGAAATAGCGTCCGCGGAAGGCCTATAATTGTTCAGGAGGCAGTAGGAAACGTTTCAAGAGTGTTTCCCGTAGAGTTCACAAGCACTAAATGATAGCAAGGGTTAGAAATTGGAGCTACACTGGCCGTTGGAGCACCAGTCCACTGGCCCAAAACAGTAGGTGTCTTCTAGTGAAAAATGTCGCTCAGACCTTGACACACACGCAATGTTGTGAGGTCTGGTGGACCGGAAAACCATGCAAGTAAACTTTTGCTTGGCAAGAGCCAAAAAATATTCGAAAGTCTTCTATTTGTTTCGTTTTCAGGTCACTTGTGAGACTCAACAAAGGGTAGGTGTTGGGTAGACTTCGCAATAGACTACTACAGAATTAACAATAGAAATACCATTTGGTAAAAGCAGTCAAGACTGGGTGTGGCCAGGTGAAACATTGCAAACATATTGCGCCCGAAATAGGACTCGAACCCACGACCCTCAGATGCCTTCCAACAGAAAGCTTTAAAAAGTCTGATGCTCTACCGACTGAGCTATCCGGGCAGCTCGATGAAACTTTTGAAAATGCGTTATCTTTGGTGACGCATACTTCGTGGCACAGCTATATATGCTGTCTTGGCCGAGATTAAAATGTTTGCAACAGTTTGATATGAATTGCTTTCCAAAATTTTAAGACCTATGTAATACACAATTAACTGATACTTTACTTGAGTGAGGGAATATGACTTGGGAAACATGTGACAATGTACGCACATGTAGCTTAGCAGCCGAAGTATTCAAACACCTTAGGCCGTATGTATGAAAACCTATTAAATTGTACAGAAATAGCGTCCGCGGAAGGCCTATAATTGTTCAGGAGGAAGTGGGAAACGTTTGAGGAGTGTTTCCCGTGGAGTTAACAAGCACTAAATGATAGCAAGGGTTAGAAATTGGAGCTACACTGGCCGTTGGAGCACCAGTCCACTGGGCCAAAACAGTAGGTGTCTACTAGTGGAAAATGTCGCTCAGATCTTGACACACACGCAATGTTGTGACGTTTGGTGGACCAGAAAAGCATGCAGGTAAACTTTTGCTTTGCGAAGAGCTAAAGAAAATTCAAAAGAATTCTATTCGTTTTGTTTTCAAGTCACTTGTGAGACTCAACAAAGGGTAGGTGTTGGGTAGACTTCGCAATAGACTACTACAGAATTAACAACAGAAATACCATTTGGTAAAAGCAGTCAAGACTGGGTGTGGCCAGTTGAAACATTGCAAAACAAAAACATATTGCGCCCGAAATGGGACTCGAACCCACGACCCTCAGATGCCTTCCAACTGAAAGCTTTTAAAAGTCTGATGCTCTACCGACTGAGCTATCCGGGCAGCTCTATGAAATTTGTGAAAATGCGTTATCTTTGGTGACGCATACTTCGTGGCACAGCTATATATGCTGTCTTGACCGAGATTAAAATGATTGGTCGAGATTCGTGTGGTTGCAAGAGTTTGATATGAATTGCTTTCCAAAATTTTAAGACCTATGTAATACACAATTAACTGAAATTTTACTTAATTTAGGGAATATGACTTGGGAAACATGTGACGATGTACGCACATGTAGCTTAGCAGCCGAAATATTCAAACACCTTAGGCCGTATGTATGTAAACCTATTAAATTGTGAAGAAAAAAAACCTCGGCGGAAGGCCTATAATTACTGAGGAGGCAGTAGGAAACGTTTGAGGAGTGTTTACCGTAGAGTTCACAATCACTAAATAATAGCAAGTGTTAGAAATTGGAGCTACACTGGCCATCGGAGAACCAGTCCACTGGCCCAAAACAGTAGGTGTCTAGTAGTGAAAAATGTCGCTCAGATCTTGACACACACGCAATGCTGTGAGGTCTGGTGGACCGGAAAAGCATGCAAGTAATCTTTTGCTTGCCAAGAGCCAAAAAATATTCGAAAGTCTTCTATTTGTTTCCAAGTCACTTCTGAGACTCAACAAAGGGTAGGTGTTGGGTAGACTTCGCAATAGACTACTACAGAATTAACAATAGAAATACCATTTGGTAAAAGCAGTCAAGACTGGGTGTGGCCAGGTGAAACATTGCAAAACTAAAATATATTGCGCCCGAAATGGGACTCGAACCCACGACCCTCAGATGCCTTCCAACTGAAAGCTGTTAAAAGTCTGATGCTCTACCGACTGAGCTATCCGGGCAGCTCGATGAAACTTGTGAAAATGCGTTATCTTTGGTGACGCATACTTCGTGGCACAGCTATATATCCTCTCTTGACCGAGATTAAAATGATTGGTCGAGATTCGTGTGGTTGCAAGAGTTTGATATGAATTGATTTCCAAAATTTTAAGACCTATGTAATACACAATTAACTGAAATTTTACTTAATTTAGGGAATATCACTTGGGAAACATGTGACGATGTACGCACATGTAGCTTAGCAGCCGAAATATTCAAACACCTTAGGCCGTATGTATGTAAACCTATTAAATTGTGAAGAAAAAAAACCTCCGCGGAAGGCCTATAATTACTGAGGAGACAGTAGGAAACGTTTGAGGAGTGTTTACCGTAGAGTTCACAATCACTAAATGATAGCAAGTGTGAGAAATTGGAGCTACACCGGCCATCGGAGCACCAGTCCACTGGCCCAAAACAGTAGGTGTCTAGTAGTGAAAAATGTCGCTCAGATCTTGACACACACGCAATGCTCTGAGGTCTGGTGGACCGGAAAAGCATGCAAGTAAACTTTTGCTTGCCAAGAGCCAAAAAATATTCGAAAGTCTTCTATTTGTTTCCAAGTCACTTGTGAGACTCAACAAAGGGTAGGTGTTGGGTAGACTTCGCAATAGACTACTACAGAATTAACAACAGAAATACCATTTGGCAAAAGCAGTCACGACTGGGTGTGGCCAGGTGAAACATTGCAAACATATTGCGCCCGAAATAGGACTCGAACCCACGACCCTCAGATGCCTTCCAACAGAAAGCTTTAAAAAGTCTGATGCTCTACCGACTGAGCTATCCGGGCAGCTCGATGAAACTTTTGAAAATGCGTTATCTTTGGTGACGCATACTTCGTGGCACAGCTATATATGCTGTCTTGGCCGAGATTAAAATGTTTGCAACAGTTTGATATGAATTGCTTTCCAAAATTTTAAGACCTATGTAATACACAATTAACTGATACTTTACTTGAGTGAGGGAATATGACTTGGGAAACATGTGACAATGTACGCACATGTAGCTTAGCAGCCGAAGTATTCAAACACCTTAGGCCGTATGTATGAAAACCTATTAAATTGTACAGAAATAGCGTCCGCGGAAGGCCTATAATTGTTCAGGAGGAAGTGGGAAACGTTTGAGGAGTGTTTCCCGTGGAGTTAACAAGCACTAAATGATAGCAAGGGTTAGAAATTGGAGCTACACTGGCCGTTGGAGCACCAGTCCACTGGGCCAAAACAGTAGGTGTCTACTAGTGGAAAATGTCGCTCAGATCTTGACACACACGCAATGTTGTGACGTTTGGTGGACCAGAAAAGCATGCAGGTAAACTTTTGCTTTGCGAAGAGCTAAAGAAAATTCAAAAGAATTCTATTCGTTTTGTTTTCAAGTCACTTGTGAGACTCAACAAAGGGTAGGTGTTGGGTAGACTTCGCAATAGACTACTACAGAATTAACAACAGAAATACCATTTGGTAAAAGCAGTCAAGACTGGGTGTGGCCAGTTGAAACATTGCAAAACAAAAACATATTGCGCCCGAAATGGGACTCGAACCCACGACCCTCAGATGCCTTCCAACTGAAAGCTTTTAAAAGTCTGATGCTCTACCGACTGAGCTATCCGGGCAGCTCTATGAAATTTGTGAAAATGCGTTATCTTTGGTGACGCATACTTCGTGGCACAGCTATATATGCTGTCTTGACCGAGATTAAAATGATTGGTCGAGATTCGTGTGGTTGCAAGAGTTTGATATGAATTGCTTTCCAAAATTTTAAGACCTATGTAATACACAATTAACTGAAATTTTACTTAATTTAGGGAATATGACTTGGGAAACATGAGACGATGTACGCACATGTAGCTTAGCAGCCGAAATATTCAAACACCTTAGGCCGTATGTATGTAAACCTATTAAATTGTGAAGAAAAAAAACCTCGGCGGAAGGCCTATAATTACTGAGGAGGCAGTAGGAAACGTTTGAGGAGTGTTTACCGTAGAGTTCACAATCACTAAATAATAGCAAGTGTTAGAAATTGGAGCTACACTGGCCATCGGAGAACCAGTCCACTGGCCCAAAACAGTAGGTGTCTAGTAGTGAAAAATGTCGCTCAGATCTTGACACACACGCAATGCTCTGAGGTCTGGTGGACCGGAAAACCATGCAAGTAAACTTTTGCTTGCCAAGAGCCAAAAAATATTCGAAAGTCTTCTATTTGTTTCCAAGTCACTTGTGAGACTCAACAAAGGGTAGGTGTTGGGTAGACTTCGCAATAGACTACTACAGAATTAACAACAGAAATACCATTTGGCAAAAGCAGTCACGACTGGGTGTGGCCAGGTGAAACATTGCAAACATATTGCGCCCGAAATAGGACTCGAACCCACGACCCTCAGATGCCTTCCAACAGAAAGCTTTAAAAAGTCTGATGCTCTACCGACTGAGCTATCCGGGCAGCTCGATGAAACTTTTGAAAATGCGTTATCTTTGGTGACGCATACTTCGTGGCACAGCTATATATGCTGTCTTGGCCGAGATTAAAATGTTTGCAACAGTTTGATATGAATTGCTTTCCAAAATTTTAAGACCTATGTAATACACAATTAACTGATACTTTACTTGAGTGAGGGAATATGACTTGGGAAACATGTGACAATGTACGCACATGTAGCTTAGCAGCCGAAGTATTCAAACACCTTAGGCCGTATGTATGAAAACCTATTAAATTGTACAGAAATAGCGTCCGCGGAAGGCCTATAATTGTTCAGGAGGAAGTGGGAAACGTTTGAGGAGTGTTTCCCGTGGAGTTAACAAGCACTAAATGATAGCAAGGGTTAGAAATTGGAGCTACACTGGCCGTTGGAGCACCAGTCCACTGGGCCAAAACAGTAGGTGTCTACTAGTGGAAAATGTCGCTCAGATCTTGACACACACGCAATGTTGTGACGTTTGGTGGACCAGAAAAGCATGCAGGTAAACTTTTGCTTTGCGAAGAGCTAAAGAAAATTCAAAAGAATTCTATTCGTTTTGTTTTCAAGTCACTTGTGAGACTCAACAAAGGGTAGGTGTTGGGTAGACTTCGCAATAGACTACTACAGAATTAACAACAGAAATACCATTTGGTAAAAGCAGTCAAGACTGGGTGTGGCCAGTTGAAACATTGCAAAACAAAAACATATTGCGCCCGAAATGGGACTCGAACCCACGACCCTCAGATGCCTTCCAACTGAAAGCTTTTAAAAGTCTGATGCTCTACCGACTGAGCTATCCGGGCAGCTCTATGAAATTTGTGAAAATGCGTTATCTTTGGTGACGCATACTTCGTGGCACAGCTATATATGCTGTCTTGACCGAGATTAAAATGATTGGTCGAGATTCGTGTGGTTGCAAGAGTTTGATATGAATTGCTTTCCAAAATTTTAAGACCTATGTAATACACAATTAACTGAAATTTTACTTAATTTAGGGAATATGACTTGGGAAACATGTGACGATGTACGCACATGTAGCTTAGCAGCCGAAATATTCAAACACCTTAGGCCGTATGTATGTAAACCTATTAAATTGTGAAGAAAAAAAACCTCGGCGGAAGGCCTATAATTACTGAGGAGGCAGTAGGAAACGTTTGAGGAGTGTTTACCGTAGAGTTCACAATCACTAAATAATAGCAAGTGTTAGAAATTGGAGCTACACTGGCCATCGGAGAACCAGTCCACTGGCCCAAAACAGTAGGTGTCTAGTAGTGAAAAATGTCGCTCAGATCTTGACACACACGCAATGCTGTGAGGTCTGGTGGACAGGAAAAGCATGCAAGTAATCTTTTGCTTGCCAAGAGCCAAAAAATATTCGAAAGTCTTCTATTTGTTTCCAAGTCACTTCTGAGACTCAACAAAGGGTAGGTGTTGGGTAGACTTCGCAATAGACTACTACAGAATTAACAATAGAAATACCATTTGGTAAAAGCAGTCAAGACTGGGTGTGGCCAGGTGAAACATTGCAAAACTAAAATATATTGCGCCCGAAATGGGACTCGAACCCACGACCCTCAGATGCCTTCCAACTGAAAGCTGTTAAAAGTCTGATGCTCTACCGACTGAGCTATCCGGGCAGCTCGATGAAACTTGTGAAAATGCGTTATCTTTGGTGACGCATACTTCGTGGCACAGCTATATATCCTCTCTTGACCGAGATTAAAATGATTGGTCGAGATTCGTGTGGTTGCAAGAGTTTGATATGAATTGATTTCCAAAATTTTAAGACCTATGTAATACACAATTAACTGAAATTTTACTTAATTTAGGGAATATCACTTGGGAAACATGTGACGATGTACGCACATGTAGCTTAGCAGCTGAAATATTCAAACACCTTAGGCCGTATGTATGTAAACCTATTAAATTGTGAAGAAAAAAAACCTCCGCGGAAGGCCTATAATTACTGAGGAGACAGTAGGAAACGTTTGAGGAGTGTTTACCGTAGAGTTCACAATCACTAAATGATAGCAAGTGTGAGAAATTGGAGCTACACCGGCCATCGGAGCACCAGTCCACTGGCCCAAAACAGTAGGTGTCTAGTAGTGAAAAATGTCGCTCAGATCTTGACACACACGCAATGCTCTGAGGTCTGGTGGACCGGAAAAGCATGCAAGTAAACTTTTGCTTGCCAAGAGCCAAAAAATATTCGAAAGTCTTCTATTTGTTTCCAAGTCACTTGTGAGACTCAACAAAGGGTAGGTGTTGGGTAGACTTCGCAATAGACTACTACAGAATTAACAACAGAAATACCTTTTGGTAAAAGCAGTCAAGACTGGGTGTGGCCAGGTGAAACATTGCAAAACAAAAACATATTGCGCCCGAAATGGGACTCGAACCCACGACCCTCAGATGCCTTCCAACTGAAAGCTTTTAAAAGTCTGATGCTCTACCGACTGAGCTATCCGGGCAGCGCGATGAAACTTGTGAAAATGCGTTATCTTTGGTGACGCATACTTCGTGGCACAGCTATATATGCTGTCTTGGCCGAGATTAAAATGTTTGCAAGAGTTTGATATGAATTGCTTTCCAAAATTTTAAGACCTATGTAATACACAATTAACTGATACTTTACTTGAGTGAGGGAATATGACTTGGGAAACATGTGACAGTGTACGCACATGTAGCTTAGCAGCCGAAGTATTCAAACACCTTAGGCCGTATGTATGTAAACCTATTAAATTGTACAGAAATAGCGTCCGCGGAAGGCCTATAATTGTTGAGGAGGCAGTAGGAAACGTTTCAAGAGTGTTTCCTGTAGAGTTCACAAGCACTAAATGATAGCAAGGGTTAGAAATTGGAGCTACACTGGCCGTTGGAGCACCAGTCCACTGGCCCAAAACAGTAGGTGTCTTCTAGTGAAAAATGTCGCTCAGATCTTGACACACAAGCAATGCTGTGAGGTCTGGTGGACCGGAAAAGCATGCAAGTAATCTTTTGCTTGCCAAGAGCCAAAAAATATTCGAAAGTCTTCTATTTGTTTCCAAGTCACTTCTGAGACTCAACAAAGGGTAGGTGTTGGGTAGACTTCGCCATAGACTACTACAGAATTAACAACAGAAATACCTTTTGGTAAAAGCAGTCAAGACTGGGTGTGGCCAGGTGAAACATTGCAAAACTAAAATATATTACGCCCGAAATGGGACTCGAACCCACGACCCTCAGATGCCTTCCAACTGAAAGCTGTTAAAAGTCTGATGCTCTACCGACTGAGCTATCCGGGCAGCTCGATGAAACTTGTGAAAATGCGTTATCTTTGGTGACGCATACTTCGTGGCACAGCTATATATGCTGTATTCGCCGAGATTAAAATGTTTGCAAGAGTTTGATATGAATTGCTTTCCAAAATTTTAAGACCTATGTAATACACACTTAACTGATACTTTACTTGAGTGAGGGAATATGACTTGGGAAACATGTGACGATGTACGCACATGTAGCTTAGCAGCCGAAGTATTCAAACACCTTAGGCCGCATGTATGTAAACCTATTCAATTGTACAGAAATAGCGTCCGCGGAAGGCCTATAATTGTTGAGGAGGCAGTAGGAAACGTTTCAAGAGTGTTTCCCGTAGAGTTCACAAGCACTAAATGATAGCAAGGGTTAGAAATTGGAGCTACACTGGCCGTTGGAGCACCAGTCCACTGGGCCAAAACAGTAGGTGTCTTCTAGTGAAAAATGTCGCTCAGATCTTGACACACACGCAATGCTGTGAGGTCTGGTGGACCGGAAAAGCATGCAAGTAAACTTTTGCTTGCCAAGAGCCAAAAAATATTCGAAAGTCTTCTATTTGTTTCGTTTTCAGGTCACTTGTGAGACTCAACAAAGGGTAGGTGTTGGGTAGACTTCGCCATAGACTACTACAGGATTAACAATAGAAATACCATTTGGTAAAAGCAGTCAAGACTGGGTGTGGCCAAGTAAAACATTGCAAAACAAAAACATATTGCGCCCGAAATGGGACTCGAACCCACGACCCTCAGATGCCTTCCAACTGAAAGCTTTTAAAAGTCTGATGCTCTACCGACTGAGCTATCCTGGCAGGTCGATGAAATTTGTGAAAATGCGTTATCTTTGGTGATGCATACCTCGTGGCACAGCCATATATGCTGTCTTGGCCGAGATTAAAATGTTTGCAAGAGTTTGATATGAATTGCTTTCCAAAATTTTAAGACCTATGTAATACACAATTAACTGATACTTTACTTGAGTGAGGGAATATCACTTGGGAAACATGTGACAATGTACGCACATGTAGCTTAGCAGCCGAAGTATTCAAACACCTTAGGCCGTATGTATGTAAACCTATTAAATTGTACAGAAATAGCGTCCGCGGAAGGCCTATAATTGTTGAGGAGGCAGTAGGAAACGTTTCAAGAGTGTTTCCCGTAGAGTTCACAAGCACTAAATGATAGCAAGGGTTAGACATTGGAGCTACACTGGCCGTTGGAGCACCAGTCCACTGGCCCAAAACAGTAGGTGTCTTCTAGTGAAAAATGTCGCTCAGATCTTGACACACAAGCAATGCTGTGAGGTCTGGTGGACCGGAAAAGCATGCAAGTAATCTTTTGCTTGCCAAGAGCCAAAAAATATTCGAAAGTCTTCTATTTGTTTCGTTTTCAGGTCACTTGTGAGACTCAACAAAGGGTAGGTGTTGGGTAGACTTCGCAATAGACTACTACAGAATTAACAATAGAAATACCATTTGGTAAAAGCAGTCAAGACTGGGTGTGGCCAGGTGAAACATTCCAAAACTAAAATATATTGCGCCCGAAATGGGACTCGAACCCACGACCCTCAGATGCCTTCCAACTGAAAGCTTTAAAAAGTCTGATGCTCTACCGACTGAGCTATCCGGGCAGCGCGATGTAACTTGTGAAAATGCGTTATCTTTGGTGACGCATACTTCGTGGCACAGCTATATATCCTCTCTTGACCGAGATTAAAATGATTGGTCGAGATTCGTGTGGTTGCAAGAGTTTGATATTAATTGCTTTCCAAAATTTTAAGACCTATGTATAACACAATTAACTGAAATTTTACTTAATTTAGGGAATATGACTTGGGAAACATGTGACGATGTACGCACAGGTAGCTTAGCATCCGAAATATTCAAAGACCTTAGGCCGTATGTATGTAAACCTATTAAATTGTGAAGAAAAAAAACCTCCGCGGAAGGCCTATAATTACTGAGGAGGCAGTAGGAAACGTTTGAGGAGTGTTTACCGTAGAGTTCACAATCACTAAATGATAGCAAGTGTGAGAAATTGGAGCTACACCGGCCATCGGAGCACCAGTCCACTGGCCCAAAACAGTAGGTGTCTAGTAGTGAAAAATGTCGCTCAGATCTTGACACACACGCAATGCTCTGAGGTCTGGTGGACCGGAAAAGCATGCAAGTAAACTTTTGCTTGCCAAGAGCCAAAAAATATTCGAAAGTCTTCTATTTGTTTCGTTTTCAGGTCACTTGTGAGGCTCAACAAAGGGTAGGTGTTGGGTAGACTTCGCCATAGACTACTACTGGATTAACAATAGAAATACCATTTGGTAAAAGCAGTCAAGACTGGGTGTGGCCAGGTGAAACATTGCAAAACAAAAACATATTGCGCCCGAAATGGGACTCGAACCCACGACCCTCAGATGCCTTCCAACTGAAAGCTTTTAAAAGTCTGATGCTCTACCGACTGAGCTATCCGGGCAGCTCGATGAAACTTGTGAAAATGCGTTATCTTTGGTGACGCATACTTCGTGGCACAGCCATATATGCTGTCTTGGCCGAGATTAAAATGTTTGCAAGAGTTTGATATGAATTGCTTTCCAAAACTTTAAGACCTATGTAATACACAATTAACTGATACTTTACTTGAGTGAGGGAATATCACTTGGGAAACATGTGACAATGTACGCACATGTAGCTTAGCAGCCGAAGTATTCAAACACCTTAGGCCGTATGTATGTAAACCTATTAAATTGTACAGAAATAGCGTCCGCGGAAGGCCTATAATTGTTGAGGAGGCAGTAGGAAACGTTTCAAGAGTGTTTCCCGTAGAGTTCACAAGCACTAAATGATAGCAAGGGTTAGAAATTGGAGCTACACTGGCCGTTGGAGCACCAGTCCAGTGGGCCAAAACAGTAGGTGTCTACTAGTGGAAAATGTCGCTCAGATCTTGACACACACGCAATGTTGTGACGTTTGGTGGACCAGAAAAGCATGCAGGTAAACTTTTGCTTTGCGAAGAGCTAAAAAAAATTCAAAAGAATTCTATTCCTTTTGTTTTCAAGTCACTTGTGAGACTCAACAAAGGGTAGGTGTTGGGTAGACTGCGCAATAGACTACTACAGAATTAACAATAGAAATACCATTTGGTAAAAGCAGTCAAGACTGGGTGTGGCCAGGTGAAACATTGCAAAACTAAAATATATTGCGCCCGAAATGGGACTCGAACCCACGACCTTCAGATGCCTTCCAACTGAAAGCTGTTAAAAGTCTGATGCTCTACCGACTGAGCTATCCGGGCAGCTCGATGAAACTTGTGAAAATGCGTTATCTTTGGTGACGCATACTTCGTGGCACAGCTATATATCCTCTCTTGACCGAGATTAAAATGATTGGTCGAGATTCGTGTGGTTGCAAGAGTTTGATATGAATTGCTTTCCAAAATTTTAAGACCTATGTAATACACAATTAACTGAAATTTTACTTAATTTAGGGAATATGACTTGGGAGACATGTGACAATGTACGCACATGTAGCTTAGCAGCCGAAATATTCAAACACCTTAGGCCGTATGTATGTAAACCTATTAAATTGTGAAGAAAAAAAACCTCCGCGGAAGGCCTATAATTACTGAGGAGGCAGTAGGAAACGTTTCAAGAGTGTTTCCCGTAGAGTTCACAAGCACTAAATGATAGCAAGGGTTAGAAATTGGAGCTACACGGGCCATCGGAGCACCAGTCCACTGGCCCAAAACAGTAGGTGTCTTCTAGTGAAAAATGTCGCTCAGATCTTGACACACACGCAATGCTGTGAGGTCTGGTGGACCGGAAAAGCATGCAAGTAAACTTTTGCTTGGCAAGAGCCAAAAAATATTCGAAAGTCTTCTATTTGTTTCGTTTTCAGGTCACTTGTGAGACTCAACAAAGGGTAGGTGTTGGGTAGACTTCGCAATAGACTACTACAGGATAAACAATAGAAATACCATTTGGTAAAAGCAGTCAAGACTGGGTGTGGCCAGGTGAAACATTGGAAAACAAAAACATATTTCGCCCGAAATGGGACTCGAACCCACGACCCTCAGATGCCTTCCAACCGAAAGCTTTTAAAAGTCTGATGCTCTACCGACTGAGCTATCCGGGCAGCTCGATGAAACTTGTGAAAATGCGTTATCTTTGGTGACGCATACTTCGTGGCACAGCTATATATGCTGTATTCGCCGAGATTAAAATGTTTGCAAGAGTTTGATATGAATTGCTTTCCAAAATTTTAAGACCTATGTAATACACAATTAACTGAAATTTTAGTTAATTTAGGAAATATGACTTGGGAAACATGTGACAATGTACGCACATGTAGCTTAGCATCCGAAATATTCAAACACCTTAGGCCGTATGTATGTAAACCTATTAAATTGTGAAGAAAAAAAACCTCCGCGGAAGGCCTATAATTACTGAGGAGGCAGTTACTGAGGAGGCAGTAGGAAACGTTTGAGGAGTGTTTACCGTAGAGTTCACAATCACTAAATGATAGCAAGTGTGAGAAATTGGAGCTACACCGGCCATCGGAGCACCAGTCCACTGGCCCAAAACAGTAGGTGTCTACTAGTGAAAAATGTCGCTCAGATCGTGACACACACGCAATGTTGTGACGTTTGGTGGACCAGAAAAGCATGCAAGTAAACTTTTGCTTTGCGAAGAGCTAAAAAAAATTCAAAAGAATTCCATTCGTTTTGTTTTCAAGTCACTTGTGAGACTCAACAAAGGGAAGGTGTTGGGTAGACTTCGCAATAGACTACTACAGGATTAACAACAGAAATACCATTTGGTAAAAGCAGTCAAGACTGGGTGTGGCCAGGTGAAACATTGCAAAACAAAAACTTATTGCGCCCGAAATGGGACTCGAACCCACGACCCTCAGATGCCTTCCAACTGAAAGCTTTTAAAAGTCTGATGCTCTACCGACTGAGCTATCCGGGCAGCTCGATGAAACTTGTGAAAATGCGTTATCTTTGGTGACGCATACTTCGTGGCACAGCTATATATGCTGTCTTGGCCGAGATTAAAATGTTTGCAAGAGTTTGATATGAATTGCTTTCCAAAATTTTAAGACCTATGTAATACACAATTAACTGATACTTTACTTGAGTGAGGGAATATCACTTGGGAAACATGTGACAATGTACGCACATGTAGCTTAGCATCCGAAGTATTCAAACACCTTAGGCCGTATGTATGTAAACCTATTAAATTGTACAGAAATAGCGTCCGCGGAAGGCCTATAATTGTTGAGGAGGCAGTAGGAAACGTTTCAAGAGTGTTTCCCGTAGAGTTCACAAGCACTAAATGATAGCAAGGGTTAGAAATTGGAGCTACACTGGCCATCGGAGCACCAGTCCACTGGCCCAAAACAGTAGGTGTCTTCTAGTGAAAAATGTCGCTCAGATCTTGACACACACGCAATGCTCTGAGGTCTGGTGGACCGGAAAAGCATGCAAGTAAACTTTTGCTTGGCAAGAGCCAAAAAATATTCGAAGGTCTTCTATTTGTTTCGTTTTCAGGTCACTTGTGAGACTCAACAAAGGGTAGGTGTTGGGTAGACTTCGCAATAGACTACTAGAGGATTAACAATAGAAATACCATTTGGTAAAAGCAGTCAAGACTGGGTGTGGCCAGGTGAAACATTGCAAAACAAAAACATATTGCGCCCGAAATGGGACTCGAACCCACGACCCTCAGATGCCTTCCAACTGAAAGCTTTTAAAAGTCTGATGCTCTACCGACTGAGCTATCCGGGCAGCTCGATGAAACTTGTGAAAATGCGTTATCTTTGGTGACGCATACTTCGTGGCACAGCTATATATGCTGTCTTGGCCGAGATTAAAATGTTTGCAAGAGTTTGATATGAATTGCTTTCCAAAATTTTAAGACCTATGTAATACACAATTAACTGATACTTTACTTGAGTGAGGGAATATCACTTGGGAAACATGTGACAATGTACGCACATGTAGCTTAGCAGCCGAAGTATTCAAACACCTTAGGCCGTATGTATGAAAACCTATTAAATTGTACAGAAATAGCGTCCGCGGAAGGCCTATAATTGTTGAGGACGCAGTAGGAAAGGTTTCAAGAGTGTTTCCCGTGGAGTTCACAAGCACTAAATGATAGCAAGGGTTAGAAATTGGAGCTACACTGGCCGTTGGAGCACCAGTCCAGTGGGCCAAAACAGTAGGTGTCTACTAGTGGAAAATGTCGCTCAGATCTTGACACACACGCAATGTTGTGACGTTTGGTGGACCAGAAAAGCATGCAAGTAAACTTTTGCTTTGCGAAGAGCTAAAAAAAATTCAAAAGAATTCCATTCGTTTTGTTTTCAAGTCACTTGTGAGACTCAACAAAGGGTAGGTGTTGGGTAGACTTCGCAATAGACTACTACAGAATTAACAATAGAAATACCATTTGGTAAAAGCAGTCAAGACTGGGTGTGGCCAGGTGAAACATTGCAAAACTAAAATATATTGCGCCCGAAATGGGACTCGAACCCACGACCCTCAGATGCCTTCCAACTGAAAGCTGTTAAAAGTCTGATGCTCTACCGACTGAGCTATCCGGGCAGCTCGATGAAACTTGTGAAAATGCGTTATCTTTGGTGACGCATACTTCGTGGCACAGCTATATATCCTCTCTTGACCGAGATTAAAATGATTGGTCGAGATTCGTGTGGTTGCAAGAGTTTGATATGAATTGCTTTCCAAAATTTTAAGACCTATGTAATACACAATTAACTGAAATTTTAGTTAATTTAGGAAATATGACTTGGGAAACATGTGACAATGTACGCACATGTAGCTTAGCATCCGAAATATTCAAACACCTTAGGCCGTATGTATGTAAACCTATTAAATTGTGAAGAAAAAAAACCTCCGCGGAAGGCCTATAATTACTGAGGAGGCAGTTACTGAGGAGGCAGTAGGAAACGTTTGAGGAGTGTTTACCGTAGAGTTCACAATCACTAAATGATAGCAAGTGTGAGAAATTGGAGCTACACCGGCCATCGGAGCACCAGTCCACTGGCCCAAAACAGTAGGTGTCTACTAGTGAAAAATGTCGCTCAGATCGTGACACACACGCAATGTTGTGACGTTTGGTGGACCAGAAAAGCATGCAAGTAAACTTTTGCTTTGCGAAGAGCTAAAAAAAATTCAAAAGAATTCCATTCGTTTTGTTTTCAAGTCACTTGTGAGACTCAACAAAGGGAAGGTGTTGGGTAGACTTCGCAATAGACTACTACAGAATTAACAATAGAAATACCATTTGGTAAAAGCAGTCAAGACTGGGTGTGGCCAGGTGAAACATTGCAAAACTAAAATATATTGCGCCCGAAATGGGACTCGAACCCACGACCCTCAGATGCCTTCCAACTGAAAGCTGTTAAAAGTCTGATGCTCTACCGACTGAGCTATCCGGGCAGCTCGATGAAACTTGTGAAAATGCGTTATCTTTGGTGACGCATACTTCGTGGCACAGCTATATATCCTCTCTTGACCGAGATTAAAATGATTGGTCGAGATTCGTGTGGTTGCAAGAGTTTGATATGAATTGCTTTCCAAAATTTTAAGACCTATGTAATACACAATTAACTGAAATTTTAGTTAATTTAGGAAATATGACTTGGGAAACATGTGACAATGTACGCACATGTAGCTTAGCATCCGAAATATTCAAACACCTTAGGCCGTATGTATGTAAACCTATTAAATTGTGAAGAAAAAAAACCTCCGCGGAAGGCCTATAATTACTGAGGAGGCAGTTACTGAGGAGGCAGTAGGAAACGTTTGAGGAGTGTTTACCGTAGAGTTCACAATCACTAAATGATAGCAAGTGTGAGAAATTGGAGCTACACCGGCCATCGGAGCACCAGTCCACTGGCCCAAAACAGTAGGTGTCTACTAGTGAAAAATGTCGCTCAGATCGTGACACACACGCAATGCTCTGAGGTCTGGTGGACCGGAAAAGCATGCAAGTAAACTTTTGCTTGCCAAGAGCCAAAAAATATTCGAAAATCTTCTATTTGTTTCGTTTTCAGGTCACTTGTGAGACTCAACAAAGGGTAGGTGTTGGGTAGACTTCGCCATAGACTACTACTGGATTACCAATAGAAATACCATTTGGTAAAAGCAGTCAAGACTGGGTGTGGCCAGGTGAAACATTGCAAAACTAAAATATATTGCGCCCGAAATGGGACTCGAACCCACGACCCTCAGATGCCTTCCAACTGAAAGCTGTTAAAAGTCTGATGATCTACCGACTGAGCTATCCGGGCAGCTCGATGAAACTTGTGAAAATGCGTTATCTTTGGTGACGCATACTTCGTGGCACAGCCATATATGCTGTCTTGGCCGAGATTAAAATGTTTGCAAGAGTTTGATATGAATTGCTTTCCAAAATTTTAAGACCTATGTAATACACAATTAACTGATACTTTACTTGAGTGAGGGAATATGACTTGGGAAACATGTGACAATGTACGCACAGGTAGCTTAGCAGCCGAAGTATTCAAACACCTTAGGCCGTATGTATGTAAACCTATTAAATTGTGAAGAAAAAAAACCTCCGCGGAAGGCCTATAATTACTGAGGACGCAGTAGGAAACGTTTGAGGAGTGTTTACCGTAGAGTTCACAATCACTAAATGATAGCAAGTGTGAGAAATTGGAGCTACACCGGCCATCGGAGCACCAGTCCACTGGCCCAAAACAGTAGGTGTCTAGTAGTGAAAAATGTCGCTCAGATCTTGACACACACGCAATGCTGTGAGGTCTGGTGGACCGGAAAAGCATGCAAGTAAACTTTTGCTTGGCAAGAGCCAAAAAATATTGGAAAGTCTTCTATTTGTTTCGTTTTCAGGTCACTTGTGAGACTCAACAAAGGGTAGGTGTTGGGTAGACTTCGCCATAGACTACTACTGGATTAACAATAGAAATACCATTTGGTAAAAGCAGTCAAGACTGGGTGTGGCCAGGTGAAACATTGCAAAACTAAAATATATTGCGCCCGAAATGGGACTCGAACCCACGACCCTCAGATGCCTTCCAACTGAAAGCTTTTAAAAGTCTGATGCTCTACCGACTGAGCTATCCGGGCAGCTCGATGAAACTTGTGAAAATGCGTTATCTTTGGTGACGCATACTTCGTGGCACAGCTATATATCCTCTCTTGACCGAGATTAAAATGATTGGTCGAGATTCGTGTGGTTGCAAGAGTTTGATATGAATTGCTTTCCAAAATTTTAAGACCTATGTAATACACAATTAACTGAAATTTTAGTTAATTTAGGAAATATGACTTGGGAAACATGTGACAATGTACGCACATGTAGCTTAGCATCCGAAATATTCAAACACCTTAGGCCGTATGTATGTAAACCTATTAAATTGTGAAGAAAAAAAACCTCCGCGGAAGGCCTATAATTACTGAGGAGGCAGTTACTGAGGAGGCAGTAGGAAACGTTTGAGGAGTGTTTACCGTAGAGTTCACAATCACTAAATGATAGCAAGTGTGAGAAATTGGAGCTACACCGGCCATCGGAGCACCAGTCCACTGGCCCAAAACAGTAGGTGTCTACTAGTGAAAAATGTCGCTCAGATCTTGACACACACGCAATGCTCTGAGGTCTGGTGGACCGGAAAAGCATGCAAGTAAACTTTTGCTTGCCAAGAGCCAAAAAATATTCGAAAGTCTTCTATTTGTTTCGTTTTCAGGTCACTTGTGAGACTCAACAAAGGGTAGGTGTTGGGTAGACTTCGCCATAGACTACTACTGGATTACCAATAGAAATACCATTTGGTAAAAGCAGTCAAGACTGGGTGTGGCCAGGTGAAACATTGCAAAACTAAAATATATTGCGCCCGAAATGGGACTCGAACCCACGACCCTCAGATGCCTTCCAACTGAAAGCTTTTAAAAGTCTGATGCTCTACCGACTGAGCTATCCGGGCAGATCGATGAAACTTGTGAAAATGCGTTATCTTTGGTGACGCATACTTCGTGGCACAGCTATATATGCTGTCTTGGCCGAGATTAAAATGTTTGCAAGAGTTTGATATGAATTGCTTTCCAAAATTTTAAGACCTATGTAATACACAATTAACTGATACTTTACTTGAGTGAGGGAATATGACTTGGGAAACATGTGACAATGTACGCACATGTAGCTTAGCAGCCGAAGTATTCAAACACCTTAGGCCGTATGTATGTAAACCTATTAAATTGTGAAGAAAAAAAACCTCCGCGGAAGGCCTATAATTACTGAGGACGCAGTAGGAAACGTTTGAGGACTGTTTACCGTAGAGTTCACAATCACTAAATGATAGCAAGTGTGAGAAATTGGAGCTACACCGGCCATCGGAGCACCAGTCCACTGGCCCAAAACAGTAGGTGTCTAGTAGTGAAAAATGTCGCTCAGATCTTGACACACACGCAATGCTCTGAGGTCTGGTGGACCGGAAAAGCATGCAAGTAATCTTTTGCTTGCCAAGAGCCAAAAAATATTCGAAAGTCTTCTATTTGTTTCGTTTTCAGGTCACTTGTGAGACTCAACAAAGGGTAGGTGTTGGGTAGACTTCGCCATAGACTACTACTGGATTAACAATAGAAATACCATTTGGTAAAAGCAGTCAAGACTGGGTGTGGCCAGGTGAAACATTGCAAAACTAAAATATATTGCGCCCGAAATGGGACTCGAACCCACGACCCTCAGATGCCTTCCAACTGAAAGCTTTTAAAAGTCTGATGCTCTACTGACTGAGCTATCCGGGCAGCTCGATGAAACTTGTGAAAATGCGTTATCTTTGGTGACGCATACTTCGTGGCACAGCTATATACGCTGTCTTGGCCGAGATTAAAATGTTTGCAAGAGTTTGATATGAATTGCTTTCCAAAATTTTAAGACCTATGTAATACACAATTAACTGATACTTTACTTGAGTGAGGGAATATCACTTGGGAAACATGTGACAATGTACGCACATGTAGCTTAGCATCCGAAGTATTCAAACACCTTAGGCCGTATGTATGTAAACCTATTAAATTGTACAGAAATAGCGTCCGCGGAAGGCCTATAATTGTTGAGGAGGCAGTAGGAAACGTTTCAAGAGTGTTTCCCGTAGAGTTCACAAGCACTAAATGATAGCAAGGGTTATACATTGGAGCTACACTGGCCGTTGGAGCACCAGTCCACTGGCCCAAAACAGTAGGTGTCTTCTAGTGAAAAATGTCGCTCAGATCTTGACACACACGCAATGCTCTGAGGTCTGGTGGACCGGAAAAGCATGCAAGTAAACTTTTGCTTGGCAAGAGCCAAAAAATATTCGAAGGTCTTCTATTTGTTTCGTTTTCAGGTCACTTGTGAGACTCAACAAAGGGTAGGTGTTGGGTAGACTTCGCAATAGACTACTACAGAATTAAGAATAGAAATACCATTTGGTAAAAGCAGTCAAGACTGGGTGTGGCCAGGTGAAACATTGCAAAACAAAAACATATTGCGCCCGAAATGGGACTCGAACCCACGACCCTCAGATGCCTTCCAACTGAAAGCTGTTAAAAGTCTGATGCTCTACCGACTGAGCTATCCGGGCAGCTCGATGAAACTTGTGAAAATGCGTTATCTTTGGTGACGCATACTTCGTGGCACAGCTATATATCCTCTCTTGGCCGAGATGAAAATGGTTGCAAGAGTTTGATATGAATTGCTTTCCAAAAGTTTAAGACCTATGTAATACACAATTAACTGATACTTTACTTGAGTGAGGGAATATCACTTGGGAAACATGTGACAATGTGCGCACATGTAGCTTAGCAGCCGAAGTATTCAAACACCTTAGGCCGTATGTATGAAAACCTATTAAATTGTACAGAAATAGCGTCCGCGGAAGGCCTATAATTGTTGAGGAGGCAGTAGCAAACGTTTCAAGAGTGTTTCCCGTAGAGTTCACAAGCACTAAATGATAGCAAGGGTTAGAAATTGGAGCTACACTGGCCATCGGAGCACCAGTCCTCTGGGCCAAAACAGTAGGTGTCTACTAGTGAAAAATGGCGCTGAGATCTTGACACACACGCAGTGTTGTGACGTTTGGTGGATCGGAAAAGCATGCATGTAAACTTTTGCTTGCGGAGAGGAAAAAAAACAAAATTTAAAAGAATTCTATTTGTTTTGTTTTCAGGTCACTTGTGAGACTCAACAAAGGGTAGGTGTTGGGTAGATTTCGCAATAGACTACTACAGGATTAACAATAGAAATACCATTTGGTAAAAGCAGTCAAAACTTGGTGTGGCCAGGGGAAACATTGTAAAAATTAAATATATTGCGCCCGAAATGGGACAAGAACCCACGACCCTCAGATGGCTTCTAACTGATAGCTGTTAAAAGTCTGATGCTTTTTTTTTCTTGAGAAATATTTTATTTCCTTCAGTATACATGAAACGGTATAGACATTTTCTTACAAGTTTGCCCTGAGATTAAAAACTTTTTCATCACAGTGCATCCATTAATATCTTGCACACAGCTTTCCAGTGTCTAATCTGGCAGGTTTATAATTAGTTCACCAGTAGCATTTATCTTGATGAAAGGATTTTTGTTCAAGTAGTGCTTGTTAAACAAATCTTTACGTTTTCCCCAATACAAACTAGAGGAAAGCATATTTGTTTTTAATAAGGACTTAAATAAAGCCTTAACTGACCCTTGTTTTCCGTCATACACCATCACATTTCTTATTTTGTACATTGCTAATCTGGCCAAACTGCAGACAATATTGACAAAAACGAAATTTACATTTTTCACCTTCCTCGTTACTCCGAACAGCAACAGCTCCTGGTGAGACATCTGGTTTAAAACGCTTGGGTGAACAGAACGGAATAATGTTTCTAGAATATCGCAGATATATTTTATAAAGTCTGAATTATTAGGACAATGAGTAAATGAATGAAGCAAGTCTTCTACATCACCATCACACAGATTACATTTGTCACAGTCAACTAAGCCGATGCGGAAAAGCTTTTCTTTCGTGTAAACGACATTATGAAGAATTTTCCAGTCCAGCTGTACCGACTCTTTCCAGGGAGACCTACAAGTGGCCACACAATGCCAACATCAAAATTAGGAAACACCCTGCTCCAGTATCTCGCAGAGGCTGGTTCCCTTATCAAATTCTGTCTGACATATTTGTACAAAATACCTGTTGTGAATGTATGCAGTTGAAAAACAGTCCCCTTCACAGTGATACAGGGTTCACTCTCTCTCTCTCAAAGCAATTATTGATTCTACCCAATATATTTAGCCATTCAATTGGTATCGCAGACTTTATACTGTAACAACTTTAGAAATATTTGCATCCGGACATTCATCTAACACCATCTCAACAATAGCACTTTCTGGAAGAAACCCGGAGATAACAATATAGAGAAAATCCTTAATACAAAAAGACTTTGCTCTAATAAAAAAGTCGAAGGTTTGAGCGTGTTGTTCTATAGCGATGTTTGGATTATAGAAAATAGGTTGATAAAGAACCTGTTGTGCATTTGTAACACACACAGTTACATTTTTCCGCAGGTATGACCAGGCTAACATCATTTCGGCGTAAAAAGGAGGAATACCGCACAACAGGGATTTATTCAATGACATATAAAACAAAGGCATGTATAGGTTCAGATTTTGCCATCTCGATAAGAAAAACTTGAAGAAGGTCTTCCATACAGCAGACCGGGTATCATCGAAAAAACGGCCCATAAATTTCAGCCGCAAAGCCTTCACTTTGCTCCGTATATCTGGCAGACCTAAACCGCCTTTAGTCCTGTCATTTATAATCGTTCCGTAGGACACCAAATGAGCCTTACCGCCCCAAACAAAATCCATGCACATGTGTTTTACATCTTGTAAAATAACATCTGGGACTGGTAAAACGGCCACGTTGTACCAGAATCTAGACAATAATAAGGACATTATAATTGCCACTTTGCCTTGCAAGGACAATTTGCGTTGTTTCCACATATTAACAGTGCACTTTACACTTTTGAGCTTTTCTGTCCAATTTCGCTCATTGCATACGTTTTGGTTCGGACCAAGAAGCACGCCTAGGATTTTTATTGTGTCCTTTACAACAGGAATGTTTTCGATTTTGTCAACGTTGTCATTAATACCACAACAATAAATTTCAGATTTTTCAAAATTTACCTTGGCATTTGAAGCCTCACAATATTTATTGACAGCACGCAACACACTTTTAACCGAAGAACGATTACAGACCGTTACAGTTGCGTCGTCTGCATGCTGAAATAGCAAACATTGTGTGTTCATGCCAGGGATATCGATACCCTTTACATCTGGTGATCGTCTTAATAATGAGCCTAAAGGCTCAACGCTAAGAACATACAATAGTGCGGATATGGAGCAACCCTGTCGCACAGATTTACATACGGAAAAATACTGGGTCACATGCCCATTGCACTTTACAGAAGACCTTATGTCGGTGTAGAAAATTGAAATCCACCTGCGAAAGTTATCACCAAATCCATACTGTGTTAAAACATCATTTAAAAACCCATGTGCTACTCGGTCGAAGGCTTTCTCTTGATCGAGTTTAATAAAATATGCTTCGACTTCATCGTTTTCTACATAGTACAAGGCATCACGTAGACTGCATATTGTGTCGGCTATATCCCTACCGGGAACACAACATGTTTGACATTCATTAACGATAGTTCCAATGACTTTCTTAAGTCGGTTGGCCATACACCTAGAAATTATTTTATAATCCACGTTGAGTAGGCCGATTGGGCGCCAGTTTTTAAGGAGGGACCTGTCTCCTCTCTGCTTATAAATAAGTGAAATAACTCCACTTTTCATTACCCTTGTCAGCTGCCCTCTGTTCAAGATATCCTCAAAAACATCAAAAAGAATTGGGCCTAAAGGTCCCCAAAAGTGGCGATAAAACTCCACCGTCAACCCGTCATTACCCGGGCTTTTATTACCGGCCATACCACCTAAGGATGTTGTCATTTCTTCCAATGTTAGAGGCTGCTCGCACAGGAGCCTATCTTCTTCATTTAAGGCTACACCTATAGAACCTAACACAGATTTCTTGGCTTCTTCATCAATCGGGTCATACTTGTACAAGCTACTATAATATGAGTACACTTCACCCAAAATGCCTCTACAATCTGATACAGTATTGCCATTTGACGCCGTCAAGCTTTTTATGGTTTTATCTTGTTGTTTGTGTTTTTCCAAATTCAGGAAGTACTTTGTGTTTTTATCACTCTCGTGTACATAGAGGGCTTTAGATCGTAAAATAGCACCCTTACACTTCTCCTTTTCAAAAACCTCGAGTTCACCCTCAAGTTGCACAATATACTTTAAATCATAATTAGGCACAACACTGGCACGTCTATACTCATTGTCTAATTTTCTCTGAATAGCATTAATTTCTTCGTATTTTTCTTCCGACGTCTTTTGCCATATGACTGTGAAAAGGTCTTGATTTTGTACTTAAGGTTATCCCACCATGTACAAATGTCGTGAACATACAACGGATAGGTCGACTGTTTGTCAATTAGCTGATTCACGGCAGAGGAAAAACCATCGTCATTTAACAACGTGTTATTAAAAACATATAGGCCAGGGCCTCTTTCCACACCAGAAAATTCAAACTTTGCATAAACGATGGAATGGTCACGATAGGGAGAAAATTTTATATGAACGTACTGACAACTAGCCTACAACTGCCTACAAATTAAACAATGATCTATTCTACTCTGGCGCAACACACCGTCCACATGACGTCGCCACGTAAAACCAGTTTTATCAGGATACCTTGTACGCCACAAATCTGCTAGATGGTAAGTCTGCATAGTATTGCATAATACCGCCCTAGACTTATCTCACTCCAAAGTAAGGCTTGAGCGATCCTCCCGTGCAAAAACCGTGTTAAAATCGCCCATCATGATGAGGGGTCTATCGCTCACTACATGCACTAGATTTTTAAAAAAGTCAGTTCTCTCCGCAACAGAATTCGATGCGTAAACATTGATGATATCGATTTCATGTCCCTGAATAGAAATTGTTACCTTAATTTAACGACCAGAGTCACTGAAAAAAACATCCTTAATGTAATGTTTATGATGTTGTCTGATCACTAAGGCTACACCTTTAAACTTGTCTGGAGAATTACTATAATGTATATCGCCGTCTATAATGTGTTTAATGTTTTCTGTGAAAGCATCATCCCAGTGTGTTTCCTGTAGCGCAATAAGTCTGAAGTAATATGATGGTTAAGAACTTCCTTTAACTTATTTATATCCCTGAGTCCATTACAGTTCAATGTGGCAAAAGTAAACATAAGAAAAAGAATGAAAAAGCATAGACATACCGCCATGATGATAATTCTTAAGAGGAAAACTATTAGCGTCAGTTTACTTATTGTCCTTCTTCTTGTATGGGACCATCCTTCTCGCTTTGTTTAGATTCGGCTGGGGTTTGTACCGTCGTCTACGTTTGCTGATCACATCAGAAAATCCCGATCCTAGTGAGTAGTCTGTGTCTCCACAATCGCTGTCTCTCCCCTAATCTTGATCAACCCTCATCGCACCACTTGGTACAAGGTAATCCAGGTCATTGTTGCCGCCGCCACCCTCACTCCGAACGGGCACGAGATCTCCTCTCTCCAGCGCCCGCTGCTTTGGATCTGCTCTTCCATTACCGGTCTTTGCCGCCAGCTGAGTCTCAAGAACATCTGGATTGTTTAGCTCGGGCGCATGCGAAATAACAGACAGGCTTTCATGCCCACCTTCGTCTTCGTGAACTGTTGTCGCCTGGTTGACCGCCCGCTGATCGTTCTCCGATTCTGAGGGCTGGCAAGTGAACATGTTACAGGTGCCTCATTCTATGCGTTCGTTGCATATGCAAGGGGAACAGTTGCAATCGAAACACTCTTCACAGTAGCACCTTTCATCTCCTTTACCACAATTCTCACACCGGGGGGTGGCGCACGCCTTTGCCATGTGGGCTTGGCGCAAACAGGTATGGCAGCGAAATTCTGGGCAATCCTTAAATAAATGATCGTCGGACAAGCACAAGGAGCAGACCTTTACTTGATTGTCATGTACAACACGAAAATATTCGTAGCTGTTTCCCGTGCTAAACTTCATGGTATACGGCAACGATTTCACATTTGGTGGAAGAACAACACGCACATACCTTGTTCCATCGGCTATATTGGTACCTTTGTAAAAGCGCCGTTTGATTTCCGTCACCATTTCCACATTCATTTCCAAGAGTTTGGCTCTAATTTCACTGTCCTGCACATAACTCGACAAGTGCATGAATGACACGACCACAGACCTTCTTGTAACCTCTGTGCACGAACACTCCTGGCCCTCTACTGTAATCCCATCTTTCAATAAATCACACACTTCTTTCTCTGCCACAGTAGTCTCGAACCCAACGGTACCTTTCGGCACACATGCAAGAAGACTGTTTAGTCCACAAACACGTTCAATTTCCTCAATCACCTTTTCAGAAGATATTCTCCTGTTGTCTCCAACCTCCACAAGTAACGATAAATCCTTCTGGTACAATCTTCCATTCCGGGAATACCCATTCATATTTGAGGAGGCTATAGCGTAAAAGCCAGGCCTCAGGAAACAACGCCAACAACAACAACAACTCGCAACTCACAAAACACGTCCGACCACCTTGGCAGTCACAACCGAACTCTATCCTCGGTGACGAATACTTCGTTGCACAGCTATATATCCTCTCTTGGCCGAGATTCATGTGGTTGCAAGAGTTTGATATGAATTGCTTTCCAAAATTTTAAGACCTATGTAATACACAATTAACTGATACTTTAGTTAATTTAGGGAATATCACTTGGAAAACATGTGACAATGTAGGCACATGTAGCTTAGCAGCCGAAATATTCAAACACCTTAGGCCCTATGTATGTAAACCTATTAAATTGTGTAAAAATAGCGTCCGCGGAAGGCCTATAATTACTGAGGAGGCAGCATCAGGTGGATTTGAACTGAAAGCGACCGCATTGGTGGGAGGCATGGAGTCATAACGCCGTGCTGGTGAGCGAACCTCCTGGGCCGCGGAAGACTCTAGGCCTACCATTAAACCCACAGTGGGCAAGCAAACTGATAAACTTAACAGTCCTCCTAAAGTGGAATAGAAGTGTTAGAAAAATACTTTTTAAAGTGTTTAAACTCTGAACAGCATATAAAATGTTGCGTCCTGAAATGATTGTCAAGGTGAGATAGTAAAGAGATAATACCGTGTATTGAGGTAATAATAACCTAAAAGTAGGTCAATTCTAATAAACGTTTAAAATAACCAAAGTAAAACGTTGTATCGTGGATGTTAACGCCAGTATTGCGAAGTTGTAAATATTTTTTCGTTTTGACCTGCAGTGTTCCATGTCAGGACCAACCAAAAATTTCTTAGCTGTTCAAAAGTCTCAAACCGGGTTAACATGGGGACTTCGTGCAAGGATGCATGAAAGTAATCACGGCAGTTTACGGTGGAAACGGCTAACAACCTAGAAACAATATTTTTTGCATTTATCGTCGGCGAAGAGCAAAAGATAAAAGCTACACTGTCTTCATGCTGCTCTTTAGCACCAGGCCCTCCGCAAATGATATCTCGCAGTGTTTTCCTTGTCACTTTCGTGACGCATTTTCTCCCTTTTTGTCTTTGTTATTTCTATTACCAAAACATTTTGTGTACCCTTTACAAATCTTCTTTTCAAAAACCGTACAAGCGAAAGGGTCGAAAGTGTCTGATGTGGTTAACATGGGAGCTTTGTGCAAGATTGCATGAAAATTATCACTGCCGTCACTATGAATCAGCCCAGGAGCAATGTGTTCTTTCTTGTCACTAACTGTGAGCTTCGTACAACACTGCATCGAACTAATGACTGCAGTTTACTGTGAAAACCGCTAACAACATTGAAACAATGTTTTCCTTTACGTGTTTTGTTATTGGCAATAAGGAAAAGATCAAAGCCACATGCCTCAAGGCGAGTCTTTAATACTATCCCCATTGCATATCGCACTTTGCGGTCAAAACCGGTGCATTAAAATACATTTTTTCAAGATCTTTCCGGCTTTTTTCTCATTTGATAATACTATTCTCTGTACAATTCGTGCAACGTTTATTAATCTTCTTGTCGAAAACCGTTGAAGCGTTCGGGCTGAAATTTCATACAGTGTGGAGAAAACAGTATTCAACCAAAATTAGCTTATCGCCACCAGAAGAACAGCTTGAACCGAGGCGTCGAAACCGACATTCGTTTACCAGGCGTCAATCAAAATGGGCGTTTCGGGTCAATATCCGCAAGACTAGTTTCCAAAATCGACAAATAACTCAAACCAAAGAAAGTATATTTTATATACTTCTTAGAAGGTATATAAAATATAACAATAATACAACAAATTTGAGCGAAAACCCGCAAATGCTGTCTAATTTGGCCTTGCATCCTTTCAGAGAAAGCGAAAGTAAAGGAACTGGTTAATCCAAATAAGGTAACAGCACAAGCAGATTTATCGGGACATGGACAGTTTTCTGGGATATTCCGTTGAATGTCTTAGTTCCGTAATGTAACACCCACACGTAATTAAGCATATTGTAATACGTTAAGTCAACAGAGGTTTGTCGAAAAAACCTCAAAAATCGACTAGATTATTCATATATACATGCACTGTCATTATAGAACATGGGTGGTGAACATGGCGATAATCTGACCTTCGCTGCCAATCAACGTCATTTCTATCATGAGCAGAAGACAAATCCATCAAACTTTTAACCAAGTTTACCGCTGTCTCAGTCCATCGAGCTACACCCAGACGTGTTTGGGGAACAAAAGATGTTTATATTGTATCCATAGGCTTCGGCTTTTGCTGTCACCTGACTTAATGCCGATGGGGTTATGGTTGGAGTCCGCGAATAGACCAGAGCCCCCTCGTAAACCAAACCCCCAGTATCCGTGCAATGATACACAAAAAGATACCCATCCTCACTCGAAAAATCTAAAATTCTAAACTCTTCTTGTCCATAGAGACCATACTGGGTGCTGGTGAAGTTCAGAATGCCGCCATTTTGAGCGTTCGGTTGAACAAGGGAGTCTACCGTCTCCACATGATGGACAATGCCGTCTGAAGCGATGACGTCAAACTTCCGGGTCCTTTGTCCTTGAAGAGGCTGAGGACCAATGGTGTAATCGGACGATTGGCAGTTAAAGCAGTCCGATGCCGGATTGCTGCCTTTGACGGTGTACCAAAGGCCTTGTACGTCTGTCAAGGTGAAGTTGCTCAGATACGTGGCCGGCCTGTGGCATTGGGGCGGTGTGTCCGGACCCAGCTGGATACAGTCGTGATCGGTGGCGGTGCATTTCATGAAGGCTTCGAACGGTGAATCGTCGTAGGAAGTCAAACAGCCGAACGCACAAGTGAAGTTAGACGAACACGCCTGCACGCAAGCCAGCGCCAACTTGCAGTTTTTGTCCAAGGCACAAGCGTTCATTTCTGGCGAGCAATATTGCAGTATGCAATACGTGTTCACGTGCTGTCCATTCACAGTCTCGAAGCCAAAAACCATCAGCAAGACCAGGGCATTCACAGTGACGGCCATTGTGTAACCTAAATCAACACTGAGAAGTATAGAAATCGTGACTTCGACTTATAGCTGGAGCGATGTATAAATACAGACTGTCGACCAGAGGTCATGACGTTCAACAGCAATTGGGGACAGTGTTAACAGTAGCGCAGTTTCGCTCTTTATTTTAATCTTGCCAGACACATATCTACACGAACTCCAGAGAATGTCCCACTTGCAGGCGGCGGTTCGCGGGCTTTATCTCATGTTATCAGTGAATCACAAGCCTTTACACCAAACCTTTGTAGATTTTGTTATCTTGTCTTACAATGTCTTGCAAGAGTAGGCCTTCTCGATACCATCTGCCAGTTTCAGACGCAGACATCAAGTTATTTTTAATCTTTATACTCCTATGCGAACTAGTCTCCAGTGTCAGTAAGGAGAAATACACATGTATATATATATATAAAAAAAAAACAAAACACGGCGACTTTAATCCCTTCCAGATGAAATGGGAGCTGCTTAATATGTTCTTATGAAGGCATGAATAATGAAGTTACAAGTTTATTACAAGTACCATTGTACTACTAAAGGAAACCCAGCTAGAAGTCTGTGATCACTTACTCTTACGCCTGATTTACGTCTGATAAAACCGAAAATTTACCCATGTCAGGCTATCAATGCCGTGAACTTCTAAGGTCATACTATATTACGGATATTTTGTACACGTGACGTTTGAAAATCTTTTATCGGCATATATCTTCACAAATAAGCCACGCAGCCATCCAAAAGTTGCCCAGAAATCAGTTCTCGGCCTTTTGGAGGAACTGCGAGTTGAGATCTGCAAAGTAATGACCCGGTAAATGTCTTGGTGAATAAACTTGTTCAGTTGTTAAAATTGGGGGGCTATGGGTATAAATATATATTCCAACTCTTTATAGGCGAGGTCCAGGGGTCGATTAGGTATGTAGGTCCACGCCTCCATAATACCGTAGATGAGCTCTCATTTTTGGGTACTGACAGATGGGATTTGACGAGTATTATCTGGCACGGTGGATAAAGGTTTTGAAAGATCAAACTGGGCGCTTCGAGTGTAAAAATCATACTCAACACATTAGGCGAGAGCCCAGGTCCCCCTAGGCCCCGGAAGCTCCACGACCCTACATAGATGAATAAGGTCTCAGCCATTGTAGGGCACTGAGAGTTGGAATCTGCCTGGGAAAAAAAATGACCTGTTTCTTGACATGGTGTATGAACGTTTTAAAAGATTAAAAGTGGGGCTCCCAGTTTAAGAAAAGGCCTATCACAGTACATCTGGTGAAAGCCCTGCGACGGGTTTAGAGGTCGGGATTCCAGTGTAAAATGCTGGTTCCCCGACTTTCAAACAATATACTCTAAGTTTTAAAATTCGACACTTTCTATCCTGGGACACAGAATTTGAATATCTTGCTATAATTTTTTCTTCCCAAATTTTTTTCACTGCATGTGATATTAAAATCTCCATAAAGTGGCTAATAGAAAAGTACAAAGTTTCAATTGTTAATGTGACTTTCAACACTTTCTCCCTTCACGTTATTTGTGAAAGCCAGTCCGAGCCATCCATAGGTCGATTTGCGATCCCAAACAACTGGATTCAACTTGACAAAACCTTGCAAGCCACCTTGTATGGAAGCCGGATGAGGCCATCTCGTCCCGCAAATCGCGCACCAATGCTGTCCTCGTGTCGCGGGTCTGGACCCGCGGGGGCGCGGGACGACAGGAAGACGACGGTATCGTCCTCGTGTCGCGGCCCGCGACCTATCAAAGCCTATTTCACGTAGGCCTGCGTGCCATGTGGGTAAGTATGTCACCTGGAGCCCATTCCGTTGACAGAAATTGACACGTTTTTCTGGGGTTTATTAAAATAACATCAATGCTTTTGGATTTTGAGGTAATAGTTAGTTCATATTAAAGTAAAAGACAGCTCATGACTGAGGCACTATTTATTAAACAGATTACAAAATTTTCTTTTAAATGCAAAACCATGTTTGAATTTTTATGAATTCTTAGCTGAATTATCTTCATCTGAAGTGTGGCTATTTTGCTGCCTACTGGGGATCTGGAGGCGCTTTATGTTTTTAAGCTTATGAGAGACTGAGCAGTCAGAGAGCTAGGAGATATCAGCTGTTTATAAACTGTGACGTAAATCTTCCGAGTTGACTGTCAATGTAACATGTAAAAACATAAGAACAGCCCAATGTTTTAATGTGGTATGTTTTTATTATAATAACTGCTTGTGTGAACAACACTGCAAAGTATTTCCAAACAATTGTGTTGTGGAGGTAGTAAGTTTCTTGATTATTTCATGTTATAAATTTAGATATATACTTATGTTTCCACTATAAAACCTGAGCGGTTTACTACAGTCCAAGATGAAAAGAGTGTTCCGCACTTGCAACAATTAAATCACTGCTCACACATAATGGCTGCGTTCAATGTTAGCCGACGGAATATGGTTAAATGTCGATTTCCACTGTCGTAGTAGTAGTTAGAAACATACTTTACCGAAATATTTATTTATTTATTTGATTGCTGTTTTACGCCGTACTCAATAATATTTCACTTTTACGACGGCGGCCAACATTATGGTGGGAGGAAAGCGGGCAGAGCCCGGGGGAAACCCCCAACCACCCACAGGTTGCTGGCAGACCTTGCCGCGTAGGGCCGGAGAGGAAGCCAGCATGAGCTGGTCTTGAACTCACAGCGAGCGCATTGGTGGGAGGCTTCGGGTCATTGTGCTGCGATAGCGCTCTAACCGACTGAGCCACGGAGGTCCCATTTTCCGAAATACACATAACACTGTCCAACCTTTTGACAAACAAAGTGAAAGACAGCGCATGTTCAAAGTTAAATTAAAGGGCGAGGTATGACAAAGCGAGAAATCTGCCGCATGCGGGTTCGATAAATTGATCAAGAATTTTTTTCTACATTAATTTTTCTTTTAATTTCGAAATATGTAATACATGAGTGTATAAGATTTTGCCCCCCCCCCAAATATACATTTTAGGATCAGTGAAAATGTTACAGTCAACTGAAAATTGGGCCTATTCAAACTCCGATTTAAGCATGAAGGAAGTGGAGTCGCAGAACAAAACTTGCCGAGGGCTTGAATTTCAGTGAGTTTGATCCTTATGCATGTACTTAATATATTTTTAGGGGTCCACTTCCTTCATGGTGAAAACGATGACTTCGTCGTTTGATTTGCACCACCCATCTTTCACCTTGACGTGTATCGAATGCACGTCCTAGTAATCTTATGTTGAGTTTAGTGTAGAGGTTAGCAAATGATGGTGTGGGCAAGGGGGTCCTGGATTCGAGCCAGTCTTGTCATTTCCATGAAACTGTGTTGTTGTTTTAGATAAGCAATTCTGTAATAATATCATACATATATAATTAAATATTTTAAAAACTGAAGAACTGATGAAAATACCCGTCGATCTCACATGTTTCATCCACCAGTAGTTCCTATGGGTTCGATCTGCTGCAAACAATTATTTTCATTATGGAAATATAAAAATGATACACATGTGTTGTATTATATTCACATTCTGTAAAATTGGTCCATCGTGTAATTTTGTTTACAGTTATATTTTAAAGAAACGTAAAGTAGAAAATTATTAACTTGATTAGATCCTTAGAAAAGGGGACGACAGACCTTCCGTCAGATTGCACCGTGCTAAAAGAAAAGCAAAAAGGCAATGAAAAATATTGAATGCTGGAAACCAAACAACAGTGTGTATGTATATCCGATAACTTGTTCGGATGACCAGAATGTCGATGACCCGGTTTGGCGTTAACTGATGATTGACAGTCGACACAGATAAGGAGAGGAACTAGCTAACCCCTTCTTCAGCACTAAAATTTTACTTAATATGAACTAACTGGCTTATAACATAACCTGATTTTTCATTCGCCGTCAAAGGATACATTTCCATTCACAAAGCACAGGGTACAGACCACGATTATTTTCAGTCTAGGCAGCATTTCCACCATGTTCGACCCTTGCGGAAACATTGATGACACATACGGCGACTTCGATCTTCAGTTAAGCCATGCCGATTTTCTGCCTCTCTGCTAGTAGTAGAGTGGCACAAAATGCTACTCAAGATTCAGGGACTTCATCTGTTTGTATTCCGTGTTGTGTGAACAAAGTTGTCCTTATTGAAAACGGCCAAAATTATGTATTGATATGTGAAAACTCCAAGGTTATGAACTGTTTTTCCCGGGAATAAGTGTAAAAGGCAATAAACACATAAATCCGGCATATATTTGGCTGAAAATTTGAGCTTGGATAGTTGCTCAAAATAATTTTTTTGCTAGTGTATTGGTCTTAATTTAAGGTTTTAAATTTCATAGAACATAAAAATTCTTAAAAGTGAATGATTTTGTACCCTGTATTTGCTAGTAATAGCATACTTTGCAAAGTTCGGCCTACTGGGTATGAGCTGTTACACTGTCTTTGCGGGTGTTCAGAATGGGACAAACAACACATTGTGTTGGTTTCTCCAGCGGCTTGGCACGCTACAGTATGGGTGAGAGCTGTCAATTAGCCGTCTACACCCACACACCGGTTTGCACCGTCCTCGTTCTCATCTGGCTTCCATAACCTTGAGCAACAGTGACCAACGGATCAACGGAAGTGAATATCCCTCGAGTTGGTGGAAAGTCTGGAAAGACTGTTGAGCCTGCAACAGATCGGCTTCTATCGGTGATTGCTAGCCCGCCTAGATCGACTGAAATCAGCACCTGATTTGATGTCCTCTTGCATGCAATTGCCTGCACTTATATTAGTCCCACGTACATGTGGTATGCGGGTGGGGCCTCCGTGGCAGATCGAGGTGGTTAGTGAGCCAGCGCAGCGTAATGACACAGTTGCCTCTCACCAGTTGCCTGTCTTAATAAATATTTTTTATTATTTATACATCAGTGAAATCCCAGCATTTCTTTCACCGATGAAAGTATTATTTTCACTGCTGTGAGATATCACATATTGACGTCATCACCTCAAAAAAGAAACATTTTATTTTAGAAAGTTCCAATGTGATCTCAGCGGAATGACGTCATAATGCAAGTGTACTCAACTACTACATTCTCGCGTCACGCATGAAGACACGACGTCATATAACACGTCATGTACACGACGTCACGCTCTAGGCAAGTCTGTGACAGCCTACGGCTGGAAAAAACGCCGAAAACTCTATAAAGTACACAAAATCATGATACTGTTAGGTTATAAATAATAAATAGAATATTGCACATTGAAGGTTGAATTCCATAAATATTGTTCTCCTTCTCGTCTCGTGGGTTACCATTTCCACCTCTCACTCGAACTATATTTATGGTATTCAGTCTTCACTGTACAATGTCCTCTATGTAGTACGCACAAATAATTTGTGTTACAGATAACATAAGTAAAATACCAGATAGAGAAACGCATGATTATTGAGATATTATCTCAGTATTTCACTAAAAGTTCCGTGTGGTGTTTTCTGGCCTGAGAACATTTATAATACGTCTGTAAAATTTCTTTCAGTATGATATTCCTTCAGACGATGTATCTTTTAGCCCTGTCACTTTACTGTTTAAAAAAAAAGTAAAGTTATGATATGTGTCACATAGAACAAACGTTCAGCTACATTCAGCATACGATTTAGAAAGAGCCTTATAAAACAACAGGTAGACTGGTCAGAATTCTTTTATAGAAACCTGCAAAGGGAGAGGAACGTGATCATGCCTCTTTTCTATAGTTAGATTAAGTTGACTGCAACTACCATTGCAACCCATGTTAAAGAGATAAGTAGCTAAGGTAGTAACAATCAACATAGTCTACGACTGGTTTATGCAACAGGGTCCAGAATATTAAGATGTCCGTCCTTGAAATCAGGACAATAAAAACACCGGTGGGGGGAGGGGTAAGGGGCCTCCATGGCTCAGTCGGTTAGCGCGCTAGCGCAGGGTAATGGTCCAGAGGCCTCCCACCAATGCGGTCGCTGTGAGTTCAAGTCCAGCTCATGCTGGCCTGCTCTCCTACGTGGGAAGGTCTGCCAGCAACCTGTGGGTGGTCGTGGATTTCCCACGGGCTCTGCCTGGTTTCCTCCTACCATAATGCTGGCCACCGTCGTATAAGAGAAATATTCTTGAGTACGGCGTAAAACGCCAATCAAATAAATAAATAAATAAATAAAAACACCGGTTTTATTAACCTTGACTGCACGACCAGTTATGTATAGTCAAATTCAGTTCGCAAATAATATTTCCCTTTTCCAGATTACTAATTTTCCTGTGTGCATTTGCAAAGAATATTTGCCTTATGTTTCCGTTCATCATTTACAGGTAGATAATGTTACACAGTAAACCTACAGTTCGTGCATTGAAACTAGCCTCTTAACTACATGTATACTTTACATATGTGTTTCCCTAGGATAATTGAAATTACTCATACTTAAAAATTGCCCCCTATGAAGGCATAGTAATGTCCAGATTAACATGTTTTGCAATTTATATGAACAATCACAGCAAACAAGCTGGCCCTATCGTCTTGTGTCTGAAATGCAAACACACGTGTAGCTTAGTAACTGCTATTAACATCGCTGATTTTTTCCCTCTGATTCTATTTAAGCCTTGGTGCCACTCTGTGCATACAGCACGCCTCTGCATTTGCTCATGTGTGTTTAAGAGGCGCATGAGTAGAGAAAAGAAGATTAGTGTCCGTTTTAGTGTTTCAACTCTTGACTATCTATGCGTACATTACAGATCAACGTGAAGGGTAATCATCAAGGAACACAGCCATACCAATGTTATGTGAAAAAGATCTGTGGTTTTGGAAATCTAGGGGACAGAGTAGAATCCGTTGGAATGTCAACACTTTATCGACGGAAGAGCTGAATCTAGACAAGAAGAGAATACATACAACTTAATTAATGAAAATGCATTAGAAGTATTTATTAATCATCATTACACTGAAGATATTCTCTTAAGTTTGCACATATGAGGTTTACCATAGATGAAATGTATTGCAACATAAAACAACTACATCAGAGAGAATAAATCCAGAGCAGCGAGGACATATTGGGTTCATGTGCATAGATGAGTGGAGAATTGCACAACATAGGCTAGCCTATCTCCATCTCGTCCGAAAGCCCTGGTGACATTTTAAATGGAAAACTTCGCATGGCTGCTTTTTTCAAAGCCTGAATAGAAGTGACATAACAGGAGAAAAACTAATCCTGCAGGCCGGTCCATGATGAGGTGCAAACTGCCTTACTCATGCAGGCTACTGTCCACTGTCGGGCAGTGACCTTGGTTGAAAATCCCGCCAAATGCGCAGAGCGCTAAAAGTGGTGACGTCACGCTAGGCACATTCAGCAGTCTGGAGAAGGGGATGGAATCGTACGCCTTGGCACCATTCGCATTGCCCTGACGCCACCATCTTCATTTTATCAAGTCAGACAGCAAACGCATGATAAGACCAGAGCATGACCCTGTGCCTTTGTACTCTGAATTAAACCTCCCATGGCCACGCAGACTTAATGTTTTATGTACGATACCGTGCTGCAAAACACTACACCAGTCGGACAAAGCATGGTCTGTTTTACTCTGTTGACTAAGTTAACTCGTAGTGTTCGTCCTCCAAGCGCTTTCAGTACATTTGATTGATACGTGTAAATTTACTACGTGCATAAATTATTTGCCAACTAGAGCAGGCAAGTGTCTGATAAGATAACGATGACGGCTTTCAAAGTTCCGGCCAGAGTGATCATTCGCCTAGTCGATTGATCAAGGCAGCAAATGAAGTCATAAACGCTTAGCGATGCACGGCGTGTCTGACTTGATGTAAGGAAGATGCTATAGGCGTACGGTGGCTTGAATACGACACTGAACAGCTTGCTGCACACCACAATTAATGTTTCCGGGTCCGGAAAGAGGAATGTAAATCCTGGGTACAGATATTTTCTTTTACTCCTCTGGGCTGCCTTTTTTCATTTTTTCTCCTTCTTGAGTCGTATCATTTTGTAGGACAGGCTTCAAAGTTTCATTCCAGGTATAAATCTGTGTGTTTTTCAGGAAATGGAGGCAGATGCACATAAGGCAAAAGTAGTGATAAATCAGGGCTCACTGATCTTTCACTGGGTGGGCTTGACCCCTGTCAGCTGGTTGTCAAATTTGTGCAAAATTTCATCCGTCATGCCCGATCGGGAATTTGACTGGAGTTTTCTCAGGGGACAAGGACTATGAGGCCCGGAGGGATTAGGGCTTGCAGATTTAGGGACGGTGCTGTGAGGCCAAACGTTAACATGTAAGTAAATGGGAAATTACTTGTGGCATGTAGCCAGCTGGTGGAGACCAGGGGGTTGCTATCACGAGACGCACGGAACCTGCTGACGTCACTTAACCGGGTAATTTTCGTGGCTAAAAATAGATCAGCCGAGGGTGTGTACGATGTTAATGTCTCAAGATTGTTCAACCAGGGTTTTACTTGCGTTGTCTGTTTTATTTTGAGGTAAACTGTTTGCGTTAGAATGGTGGGGTATGGGAAAGTGTCAACATTTCCCTGATGGAAAACATCATAAGCTAAAGTAAGGTAAGGTCTATCGGCTAAGGCTCTCCAAAACCCTTACGTTGTTGTTGTTTGGCTTCGACTGTCTACTGTGACGTGTTCTTGCTCATTGTACATAACGAAAATGAAGGAGAAATTATTCCTTTTTCTGATATTTATGAATAGGAATTTAGCTCATTTATATGTTGCAGCCAGTTTAACAATTGTAATGGTTTTATTCAACCAGTAAGATTACTACAGAGCGGCCACATACCTAGCCAGCTATGGTATACTGTAAGTCGGCTATCCATTGATCAATAGACAGTTTTTACTTGAGTGAAACTGAAACGGTTGAGTCAGGTTTTTTTCGTAGCCTGCTTACAGTAGTTGGCTAAATGACCCTCGGCCAACTAACTGACTTTAGACGGGTGCAGAAGGTTTGTGAAATATGTGGCAGGGCTGCAAGCGTCTTTTAGAAAGTACTTCCCACATTCGAGGTGAAGCCGTGTGTGGTTTTTTAGCATTGGTTGCTCCAACAGAATACATGTACAGTACAACTTGGACAACTGATCTCAGTGGTAAGTGACTTTCAAAATGGATCCACCGTGGAGGAGTTTTGTACCTGTGTGCATTTACTGGAGGCTGTGCGGCCAGACAACACGGGACAACCAACAGCTTAGATATGTGGGACTCTGGAAATAAATGTTGTATTGAAGCCTATATCAAACTGAGAGGGACAGCACCGCATGATGGCAAAACAAGGCTTCAGGGAGTAGTAAGGATCTAGGGCTTCGTCTGTATAGATAATAATCTATGGGTAAACCCTCTAGAGCTAACCACACTCCTGCTCAGCATTAAAAATGAAGGCCGGCTAATTTATAGTGCAGCCTCACTGGAATGCCATGGTGAAAACACGACACCCTCGTCACCCAGCCACATTATACCGATACCATACCAAACAGTGCTTGGCTTGTTTTTGACTTCAAGGGAAGTCACACGTACATATCAAGATTACAAGTGATGTTAAAGTCTTTGGTTTGACGCGATTCAGGATTAATTCTGGGATGTACCATGTATGAGGCAGATGCATCACTGCACATAGCCAGAAAGGAGTTCAATGCTCCATGTTAAATTGCCTGATAGCAAAGATGTTGATATGTTGCGAGAACAGATGAAATGTCTGAAGTTTTAATTCTTCACTGACATCGTTGAAAATACAAGTAGGCCTACATGTGTAGAGTAGTGTTGCAGACAAGAATAACATGGTGATAAGTTTTGGACACATATATTTTTGACTGCATTGTTTTGAATCAGATAGGTAGGCATTATCATGTTACAAGGTATTGATCAGCACGGAAGAATCCATCCACAATAAATCCATGAAAATCTATTCATGGAGCTCAATTTGAAATATACTAAAACTCAAGTTTTTTTTTTGTGCGCCTGTGGTGTGTTATTCCCCAAAATAACCAAGAAGCGCAGTTTATTTTGAAAAAAAAACTCAGTTTAGACTTGTTCCTCATTGTGGTTCTCCTGATGAGAAAGAGTCTTAAAAAAAACTCGGCAGAAATAAAATGCATTGAATACAATGAGAGACTCCGAGCATAATGTATCATATCCTGTCATGCCTCTGTGTCCTACTAGCAGATTAACTGACTAGTTTTTCTATTAAAATTTCAGGTCATTTCATCATTTGCCATCATCAGGAAAGTGCTGTGATTTCATACCCTCGACCAAACCCTTAGCAGTGGAAGCGTTCTTCAGAGCGGCTTGTCAGTGACAACGACAACACGCTGCCCCAGTAGCAGCTGAAGCAGCAAAACACAGAGCTGCATTTTGCCTCGTAAACATCACTTTCCAGAAGCCATGATGATGATGGCAGAATTTCTGCCGGTCAGCAATCTGCAAACGGACGCCGACATCTACAACGTGAACATTGACTACCGACTGAAATTGAAACAGCTAGATGAGGAACTCATCAAGCAAGACTTGGACTGTCTGAAGTTCCTGTGTCGCGATGTCATCCCGGCTGCCACGCAGGAGGAGATTTCTCGAGGCATTGACCTGTTCCTGGAACTGGAGGTGAAGGGCAAGCTAGGCCCGTCCAACCTGAAGTATCTGGCTGAGTGCCTGATAGGCATTCAGAGATCTGACCTGCTGCGAAAACTTGGGATCAACCCCCAGGAATTCTGCAGTAACCTTGTTTCGACGGGGGAAGATGTGTCTCCCTATAGGTGGGTTAATCCAGGATAAGGGGGAACTGGTTTAGCTAGCAGTAAGTCCATCGTTAAAAAGGTAACTGTCCTTCCACCCACCTCAAGTGAGGAGTGATGACTGGTTTAATTTACATTAAGGTCAGGGTTAAAAATGTGTTTGTTTATAAGTGTAATCTGACTGACCCTTAATAAAAAGGGCTCTTCCCTAACATTTTTATTGCAAGTTTAATAGAATTTTTTTTTCTTTCCCTCCATTTCAGTTTCTTTAAAGTTATCATCTTTTATTATAAAGAACAAAAATAAAAAAAAAACCTAAGACAGTAACAGTACCTATGATGTACAGCATTCTCTCCAGTACCAAGCTGTCAGACCAGCCCAAAAAATCCAGTCTATCCACAAAGACAATAAACAATCACTGTTTGTGTCACTGTTTTGGCACAGTTTAGTGTACATTGAAGACGGCTTTAATGACCACCAGTAGATTGTGCATATCTGTGTGCCACGTGCAGGAAAGTTTGTAGTAATTTGCCAAAAGTTGGTGGTTTAGCCTGGTTTCTTCAGCCCATAAATCTGATTGGCATCCTATTTGTGAAAACTTCATGAGTATGACAGTATTATAACAGTCTAAGGGCTAAATGTATAGCCCAGTCTGTGTAGCCTTGCCTTGCTGGCCCAAATGGCTAAAGTGCAGACTCGCTGCAACAATCAGGCTTTTGACCAGTGAAATCAAGTGTTTGAATCCAGCTGTTGCCGATTCGTCTGTGTGATTAAGTCAGGTCGTGTGTGAGGCACTGTACCTGCTAAAAATGGTGGGGTGAGGGAGGGGGGGGATTTTTTTCTGTAAGTAAAGGAGTTTGTTTTCCTGTTTCTGTTCCTTCTTCTCATCAGCCATGTCAGCGGCCAAGCCCTCAAATACAATGACAACTCTACCCCATATAGTTAAAGTACTTCGGAGGTTTTGCCAGCCCTTTTCTTTTAGAAACTCAATTTGAACAAATCAGAGAACTCAATAAATTTTCATCGCCCATGTATCTAAAACTAAATTTATTTCATATAAAGTCAACACAAATTTGTCTAAGACTCAAGTTTCCAGTATTTCTCGTTGTGGTTACCACTACGAGAAAGTGGCTGGAAAAATCCCAATTTACTTTCTGATCTCTCCACCCATACATAAAGACCTCACGGATGTCATATCAGTGAAAAACTTTGAGTATGGCATTAAATGTCAGTCAAATAAATAGATAAATAAATAAATGAAGTGGCTTGGTTTTGATTTGACAGAAAACTGCTTGTGGTGATAGGCGAGGAGTTGACCAGGAAAGACTTGACGGCCATGGTATACATGGCAGCACCTCAGCTGAACTTGTCCAAGATCAAAATGAGCAAAATGAAAGATCCCTACCAGTTTTTCCTAGCCCTGGAACGCGGAGGACTGCTGAGCTCTAAGGACGTGAGCATGCTGATCAACTTGCTGGTTCACACAGGAAGAGACGACCTCTTGGAGAAGGCCATTCATTATCAAGGTACTGGCTTTGGTCTGTGTGAAGATGTAGTCGAGGGATCACGAGGTGTTTTGAGGGATCATGAGGGGTATGGAGGGATCATGAGGGGTATGGAGGGATTATGAGGGATCATGAGAGGTATGGAGGGATTATGAGGGGTATGGAGGGATCATGAGGAATCATGAGGGGTATGGAGGGGTCATGAGGGGTATGGAGGGATCACGAGGTGTTTTGAGGGATCATGAGGGGTATGGAGGGATTATGAGGGATCATGAGAGGTATGGAGGGATTATGAGGGATATGGAGGGATCATGAGGGGTATGGAGGGGTCATGAGGGGTATGGAGGGATCACGAGGTGTTTTGAGGTGTTATGAGGGATCATGAGGGGTATGGAGGGATCATGAGGGGTATGGAGGGATTATGAGGGATCATGAGAGGTATGGAGGGATTATGAGGGATATGGAAGGATCAGGAGGGATCATGAGGGGTATGGAGGGATCATAGGGATCAAGTGAACTTGGGCTTATGCATAGTCCTTCATTGTTTGACTTGTTAATGAGAAGTTTAGTTTATGAAGCTTTCTACTTTCATTTCAAACACAAGTCTGCCTGAATGTTGGTTTTGTTAAATGGCCACTTTGAAGGCTTCACAAAAGATGTAATTAATATCCTCTGCCTACACAGAATAATGCACTGAGTCAGAGAATGTTTCACTTTGTACGACGTCGGCCAGCATTATGGTGGGAGGAACCCGGGCAGAGCTCGTGGGAAACCCATGACCATCCGCAGGTTGCTGACAGACATTCCCACGTATGGCCAGAGAGGAAGCCAGCATGAGCTGGACTTGAACTCACAGCGACCGCATTGGTGGGGGGCTTTCTGGGTCATTGCGCTGCGCTAGTGCGCTACCTGACTGAGCCACAGATACACTATGATCCACGGCTAACACCATGATCATTCCCTCTATATTCTTCTCCAGCTGTGTGAACATAGTCAGTTTAACATTTGGTATTCTTCCTCTCACAGGAGTTACACGTATGTAGCATGCATTTAGCTATTAAGTGAAATGTTGTTAGAGCGCAGATAGAGACACATGTACAGTCTGCATGGCTAAGGACAACTGAAATGGAAAGACCTCGCAAAAGTGACGTCACAAAACTATTTGCACAGATTCGTTCAGCTCTGAATATGCTAAATAAACTTCTTGTCGACCCTACTCTTGTCGACCCTACCCCTGTAATGTGTGCCTGTGTATGGAAAGGCCAATGTGACCTAAAGCTTTCCCTTAGGGCCAGAGAAAAGTCGGCGCGACATGACTGTGGACACACATTTTCAATATGGTCAATATTTTCAATATGTACAATCAGAACATTTCACTGCATTTAATTTTTGAAGAAAAAAAAAAGATCTTAAAAAAATCACTGATCGAAGGTATTTTCAGATTCAGTTCATAAGGGTCTTCTTTGCTGACCATAACTTCCTTTTTGTTAGGTTTTTCTCTTCATAAACACACAGCATGCTTGATGGGATTGGTTAGATCATTTGACCCTGGTTAGATCTTCCTTTGTTTTCAGAGTCCCTCACTGGAAGGGTTGGAGGAGTAGAGATAGCTAAGGCAGCTTTAAAGCCCCAGGTGTCAACTGGAGACGAGATGGCCTCCCAGCCTACTATACCGATACATGGGGTCGAGGCTCAGATGGCCGTCATGCCCACCTCTCCCGCCGACCTGAAACCCATGTGCACATCCGTCGGCATGAACCCCGATCTCAACCCCGCTTTGAACCCCGATCTGAACCCCGCTTTGAACCCTCAAGGTAAGTTGGAAAATTCCAAGTTTCTTTCAGTTTAACTCCTCGAGTGCAACAGAGCAGTTATCTTTATGTATTGTTTTTGTTTAACATTTATTTAGCCCATCCCTAAAAATATGTTCGTAGGGCATAGTACCCCACCAGCACTTCAAAACAAGGGCCTACTCAGAGGTTTTTATTGATATTTTGATAAAAGTCAGTTTTAAAGAGCCAGGACAAAAAACAGAAGAGTTGTGTACTGACCTACCCTATTTTTTCTCATCAGTCTTGCTGAAGCCCGATCTAGCCATTTCTTCGCTTTTGTATCAAGAACCAAAGTTAAAGGCAAACTGTCCAGGTTGATCCATTTTTTGTGAGCAAAATTGGCACAGCATACACCAGAGGTATCTGAAACACAGAGCCGAAGTAATTTAAAGAATAAAACTCGCTGATTTTTTTTATGAAGATAGATATTTTTCAGGACTGATAGGTTTCGTGACGCTTGGTATTCTGTACATGCTTATCTGCCCTTGATATCCCTCTGGTGTATGGCGTCATCCTGACGGTATGCTCTTATGTGTGGCAATCAACTGTGCTAAGCGCACACGAGTTGCAATGGGATTAGTTTTCAAGACCGATGTGAACCGAATGAGCACTGTAAATTATGCACGAGCCAGTTTGAGGATAATACAGGCGAAAACAGCCTCAAAACTGGAAATGCCACTGTTATATCATGCATATTTGGTACAGTGGCATCATTTAATGACAGACAAGTCATGTGTTATTTTTTTCTCTGAATGTTTGGTGTTAAATATATTTTTATTTTCTACAAGTAATGATTCTCACCAGATGCACTTTTTTGTTTGCATCTTTCTTTTTTTTTATTTTATGTCATGGGTATATCATTCAGTTATTAGTAATGTGAAAATTAGAACCAGGACAGTTCACCTTGAAGTCAGGATGGTTGTCTGGTATATTGTATGTACCAGATGCACTTTTTTGTTTGCATCTTTCTTTTTTTTATTTTATGTCATGGGTATATCATTCAGTTATTGGTAATGTGAAAATTAGAACCGGGACAGTTCACCTTGAAGTCAGGATGGTTGTCTGGTATATTGTATGTACCAGGCTAAAAACAGAGGTTTATTTCTGGCACTCACGTTTGCTCCACCTGGGCAGTAGCTAACCACTGTCGTATAGATGACAAATTCTTCACTGTGCTGTTAAAAATCAGCCACATAAAAAAATAACCAAAACAGTTTTTTTCTGGTTTTGTGTTTTATCAGGTTTTTCAGCGAGGTATGCGTCAAATTTCAACTACGGACCCGAGAGTGAAATGCTGCCGAATATCACAGTCTCATTAGGTGGGTGTGACTGATGGTCCTTTCATAATAAACAGGGCTCCAGATAATTTTTTTTACCTGACAAGTATTTAGTCATCCATTTCAAATAAACATGAGTAAATGTAAAGCAGATGTGTAAGACAAGTTGGATAATTTGCCCTTCAGACTTCAATCGCTGCAATGGCACAAAAGTGTTTGGCCACAGTGTCTCTATTATGTGTTTTTCAGGTTCCCCCTATCTCACTGCTTTTAGAGTCTTGTTAACAGTAAACAGTTGATGATGTACGTTTTGCTGTTTGTGCAGTCTGTTGTTCATTGGAGACCATTTGTCTGTCAACGAATATAAAGTACATATTTATACATGACATCATAGGAAGTTCACCAGTAACTTCCCAAAGGTTGGTGGTTTTTGCCATGTCATCCAGTTTCCTCCACCCTTGAAACTGATGACCATTGATTCTGTAAGTGAAAAGTATGGCTTAAAAACAGAAGTCAAATTAATAAATAAAACAGCTCAAGTTTTGCTGAAAAAAAACAAAACAAAACAAAACAAAAAAACCTTATGTACATTGCAACATTTAGTGGACTTATTTTGGTTTTATGTGTTTTTTTGTTTTACAGAGGAGGCAGGTCTTCATGCTGCGAGAAATGATCGGCCTTTCAGTAAGTTAACTTTTGTGGATGAACACTTACAAAAAGAGGCAAAAAAGCACATATTTGAAAGGAAAGAAATGTTAAATATAAAACAGTCAGCTTCAGAAAGTGGTGTCTGAAAATGCTCTACTTAATGTTTTCAGATTTTCTGACTGAATTACTATAAATGACCTAAAACTTTGTCCAAGAAATGCATACTTACAGGCAAAAAACTACCATGAAATGTTACATTTGGAGCAGATACATTTTTTCAGAATGATGTCACCCTACCTTGAAGACAAATTTTAAATACACATTTAAATATATCGTACTTGTAGCGTCACCCGAGAAAAGACCACCTTACAATATAAGCAATAAAATTTTGGTTTATATTTTTGAATTTGTAGATGACATTTCAGCAGGCCCTCAACAGTTGCCATTTGGTAGGTTTCATCCTAGTTGTATATAGACCGTACGTGTGTGCTAAAGGTGAATTGCAACACACAAATTATTGTCAAAGTGAACAGTTGTCTCCTAGTAGTCAATCCTTAAAATACTGTTTCTTGGGGATAATCTGCCTTATGAGAGAAAAATTGAATTTCATCCCAAGCAAAATTTCAAATAACAAAGTTCCTGAACATCTCTGTTTTGTTTGCCTCTAGTGCCCAGATTTGAGGGGTACAGGGATTTGGGACATCAGCAGCAGCTGTCACAGAGGATGGAACAGCTGCATATAGCCTCAGAACCCGACCTGCCGTCCTACAGAATGGATAGGAAGCCCAGAGGTGAGCTGCTGGTTTGCCGGTCAAATAAAGCCGAATCTCCAGGGGGTCAAAGGCAAAGAAAACACTCACATGAAATGCCCGCATACAATATACATGTATGTAAGATAAAGGCCATACTTGAAAAAAATTTTGTTGTTCGGAGGGATTATTTTATACCCTTTTTTGGGGTGGTTGGATGGGTTACCCACAATGAAAATATTCAAAGGAGACCTAAAAGAGCAATTAAACACTTTCCTGTGGGAAAACCGGATGATTTTTTCTTTTTTTGTTTTTTTTTTTAAATTTTTTTAACCCAGTAAAATGCATTTGAAACGGTGTATCCTGCAGTTGTGACCATTGGTGCATAGCATTAGCTGACCGGCCGTCTGTCTTCCAATCTTTAAGATGGGAAAATCATCTGTGAGGATATGAAACGAGTGATGATGAACTGAAACAGTCCTCTTAAATGCACTAAAAAAGCTGCCTCTGTATGGGTTAGTTTTCACAATCTGCCATAATAACCAACCATACTGGGTTTGTAGTAAAATTTACTTGTGTGGAAAACATGTTTCAAAACATTGAACCTTGAAATGAGCTATTAGAAGAAACAAGCGAATGAATATGATGTCATTGACACTCACAGGGTGAAGGTGCCAACGAACAAGTGCAGAATGATTAATCCAACTTTTTTCGGTTCAAAGAATTGCAAATAATTGTAATAAACTAATTTTCCTGGGCAGTGTGTAATTTCATCTGACATAAATATCATTTTAGTATTTGCTTTGGCTTTTTGTCAAAAGGTTTGTCAGATACCTGCTGCAGTACTGTGGTTTTCTATTCCAGGCATTCAGGTGTGTAGGACACAACTGTAAATCATGTACAGTTTAGGCCTAAACATTTAAAAAAATGTAAAAATGTGGAAAAAGACACACTGTAAGGTAAATCTTGTCGCGAGGATGTGTGCATAAAATTGTCAATGCCAACTGCTAAAGAATGGGCAGAAACCCAAACAAGGGAGATAACTGTGGCCAAACTTCATGCTGGCAAGCCTAGCCGGTGACTTCCCTTGTTTTGCAGTCTTGTGGGATTACAGTACACTGTAGTTTGAACACACTAAAGCAGTACCGCAAGATAATTGTTTATTTATATATTAGCAGCATCCCTAATGCTGATGTGTGTCTCATTGTCTGACTCTCTTCACAGGGTACTGTCTCATCATTAACAACTTCAAGTTTTACTCGCTCCAAGCAGACCGTCAGAGCCGTCAGATGCCAGACAGACACGGGACCCAGGTGGATGCAAGTGAGATCCTCATACACCTCATAGGAACAGGGGTTGACATTATTGGCCTATTTCCCTCCAGTTAAAATCTAACTTACCTGTTGAGAGGCTGGACTTTGCTTTTGACGGGAATGGGAATCAGGTTCTCATCATGTCAAATTCATCGTTTTGTTACTGTAGAAAAAATGCATTCTTTCAGGTCACTAAAGTTGTGAACATGGAATCTCCAAAACTTACACGCTTTCAAATCTTTAGTTGGATCAGATTGTTGTGATGCTAAATTGGACACGATTTTGGTGGATTTCTACAAAGATAATGTACACTCAGTTTCCTCCCACCATAATGCTGGACACCATCGTATGAGTGAAATATTCTTGAGTACGGTGTAAAACACCAATGAAATATATACATATGACAGTGTACAAAAATCTGTTTACATTCTGGTAAAAAATGCTGAAAATAAAACTATGTGGGGTGTTGGGAGAATCAAGCAGTTTTCCCCAATTAATACCAAAGACGTAATGGTGGGTCAGCTGATTTCTGTTATGAGAGTGAATGTGCCTTTCTGAAGAAACTTTTGGGGAGAACTGGAAGTAAAAGCTATTCATTGCGTGTGATTGGTTTGTTAAACACACTCCTTGTGGAAATTTCTTGAATAACTTTGGGGCCAAAATTCAACATATCAAAACTGTTTTAAATTCTTAACATATATAGCCTGCACGTTTAGTGTTTGTTTATAGAATGGAGCATGGTGGTTAGCCTCCCTAGACAAGTGATGAAAAGCTTTTGGACAGGTAGAAAAAAAAAGTGAAAAAAAAAAACGAAAGAAAAAGAAAAAGACCAATTTGACATGGTGACATTGGGAAATATTTATGTTTGTGAGATGTTGACATTGTGGGACAAGGTTTGTGGGACATGTTGACATGGTTTGTGGGACATACTGACATTGTTTGCGGGGTGTTGACATGGTTTGTGGGGCATATTGATATTGTGTGTGGGACATATTGACATTGTTTGTGGGACATGCTGACATTGTTTGTGGGACATGTTCACATTGTTTGTGGGACATGTTGACGTTGTTTTTGGGACATGTTGACATTGTTTTTGGGACATGTTGACATGAGTTGTGGGGCATATTGACATTGTTTGTGGGACATGTTGATATGGTTTGTGGGACACGTTGACATTGTTTGTAGGACACGTTGACATTGTTTGTGGGACATGCTGACATTGTTTGTGGGACATGTTCACATTGTTTGTGGGACATGTTGACGTTGTTTTTGGGACATGTTGACATTGTTTTTGGGACATGTTGACATGAGTTGTGGGGCATATTGACATTGTTTGTGGGACATGTTGATATGGTTTGTGGGACACGTTGACATTGTTTGTAGGACACGTTGACATTGTTTGTAGGTGACGTTGACATTGTTTGTAGGACATGTTGACATTGTTTTTGGGACATGTTGACATGGGTTGTGGGGCATATTGATATTGTTTGTGGGACATGTTGACATTGTTTGTGGGACATGTTGACATCTCTTCTGCTGTTGTGTTTGTTGACAGAGAACCTTGAGCAGGTTTTCCAGCAGCTGGGTTTTCTGGTTGCTGTGGAGGACAACCTGACTGACGTACAGATGGTGGAGATGTGCACACGCTATGCCATGCAGGATCACAACGGCTTCGACTGCTTTGCCTGCTGTATCCTGACGCACGGTGTCAAGGACCACCTGTACGGCACCAACGGTCGCATGACACCCATCAACGAGATCACGTCCTGCTTCAAGGCTCAGCGCTGCTCAGGACTCAGGGGAAAGCCTAAGCTGTTCTTCATACAAGCTTGTCAAGGCAGGGAAAAGCAGAGAGGTAGGCACCCTTACCACCCTCGCATTTCTTACCAACCTACTCTTACTTTTCTGATTGGTTCAGGTTACAGCCCCCCCCCTTCCCCCCACAACACACCCCCAAAGAAATCATTAAAGATGATCTCATTGATTTCAGTGCAATAACTGCTCCAGGTGTTGATGAAGTATTGATTTGTGCACACGCCCCCTTCCATGAGACTGATCCGATCCTGTATGAATTTTATATACATGTCTTTTTAAGACTCTTCATGATTCTCCTTAATGCATGATCTCAGTGCAGAATTTGCTCCAAATATTGTTCAGCATTTTTTGTGCATAGAGTATATCATATTGTACTTCATTATTTATACATCAGGGAAAGCCCAAGATTTCCTTCACTGATAAAAGTGATATTTCATTAGTTAGATATCACTTTTGTTATTACATTTTGATATCACACACCAGATGCCATGATGTCAAAAATGAATGTTTCGTGACGTTCCAATTTGAGATGATGAAGATGATGTCATATTACAAGTTTAGCCAGTTGCTATATTACTACATCTCGCAAGAAGACACGATGTCATACTGGGGGCCTCCGTGGCTCAGTCGGTTAGCGTGTTATCGCAGCACAATGACCCGAAGCCTCCCACCAATGAGGTCGCTGAGAGTTCAAGACCAGCTCATGCTGGCTTCCTCTCCGGCCGTACGTGGGAAGGTCTGCCAGCAACATGCAGATGGTGGTGGGTTTCCCCCGGGCCCTGCCTGGTTTCCTCCCACCATAATGCTGGCCGCCGTCGTATAAGTGAAATATTCTTGAGTACGGCATAAAAACACCAATCAAATAAATAAATCAACAATGTCATACTTAACGTCATGTATATGACGTCCTACTTTTCACAGGTCATTGAAATTGTCTCAAATTATGATATAGTTAAAATATAAATATTAAACAAAATATTGTGAAGGTTGAATACCCTAAATATTGTTTGTGTCAAAGGTAGAAATAAGGAAGCATCTCGTGGGTTTACTATGCAATATCCTCTATGTGGCTTGCTATCACGGTTCTAGGTTTCCTCATGGAAGAAGATGCTCCTGTGAGAGAGGATAGCTTAGAAACAATACCAAACGAGGCAGACTTCCTGCTGGGATACGCCACCGTGCCGGGGTTTGTGTCATACCGCAGCAAGGTGAAGGGTTCTTGGTATATCACAACACTGTGCGACAGCTTGCTCAAGTATTCAGACAGGTAAGGCTTGCTATAGTTACTTCGTCTGATAGGTTGTCTGCCCTTGCAGTATCTGCAGTATCTCACATTTTACAATGACTTTTGAAGACCTTTTTTTTTTTTTCAGTGTTATTTACATAAGTGTATTTTACCTTCACAAACATCATCCAGAAAATGTGTGATCTCCCTGGTTTCCAGTTCAAATTTCCTCTTGGTCTTTTTTTCCATCCAATTATTACCCCAGACTTCAGCTGGTTTGCTTGTCCAGGTTCTTCCCTGTAGGCTCTACCTGGTTTCTTGTCCAAGTTTCCCCTATATTCTGCCTGGTTTTATGTCTAAATTCTCCCCAGACTGTCTGCTTTCATGTCCAAGTTCCCCCCAGACTCTGCCTGGTTTCATGTCCAAGTTGTCCCCAAGCCTGGTTGCCTGTGCAAGTCTGGTTTCCTGTCCAAGATTCCCTCATGGGTCTGTCTGGTTTCCTGGCAAGTTATTCCCCACATTATGATGGTTTCCTGTCTATGTCCCCCATCCATGCTCTACCTGGTTTTTCATCCCAAGCCCCCCCCCCACCCTCCACTGCCTGGTTTCATGCCAAAGTTTTCCCCCCAAAATTTTTCCAGATTTTTCCCCATAGTGTGGTGGTGTCCTGTCAATGTTTCCCAGCCAAGCTCTGTCTGCTTTTTGACTTCCTATCCAAGTTTTCCCCAAACCTGGCTTTCCTGTCCAAGCCTGATTTCATGCCCAAGTTCTCCCCGAGCTGTGTTGCCTGGTTTCATGTCCTGGTTTCATGTCCTGGTTTCATGTCCTAGTTTCCCCCCAGACTCTGCCTGCTTCCCTGTCTATGTTCCCTATCCATGCTCTGTCTGTTTTTTCAGTCCACCCCCCCCCCTCCCACCTGACTGCCTGGTTTCCTGTCTGTGTTCCCCACTCCATGCTCTGCCTGGTTTCCTATTCAATCATGTCCAAGTTGCTCCCAGACTCTCTGCTTCCCTATCCAAGCCCCCAGCTCCAGGCTTTAACTGGTTTCATGAAATTGTCTTGATATAGGTGATATAAATGAATAAACATTAATTGTTATTGATCTGGTACGATCGCAGGTATGACCTGATGAGCATCATGACCAAGGTCAATGAGGACGTGAGCGTGGCCAATGCAGTCATGGATGACGGACGATACAAACAGATTCCAGCACCCATGACAACACTGAGGAAGAAGGTCTACTTCAGGTGATACTACAACAACAAAAGGCATCCATAAGCTGACTTGATTTGTACCTTCTGGAGTTGAAAGAAAGTCTTTCAGAAAATCTAGCGTCTTCTAGCTTGATTTCAGCCTCTGCCAGCACTATATCTCAAGTCAGGTGATATATTCCGGAAATTCTAAGAGAAGAAATCGGGGAATTCTCAAGAGAAAAAGTATAACATGTTGATAGACCATACCGGATTTATTGTGGAAGTTCTAAGAGGAAAACTCATGGAACTCTGAAGGGAAACAGCTTAACCAGTGTTGTTGTTGAGAGGCTTCATAACGAGATTACTTGTGTCAAATGGTGCAAATCGGTTTGAAATCGTACCTGCATAATGTCAGGCGGTGCTGATGGGGATTGATGCAGTTGTGTCTGTAATGCGGCCGTGTAGACCACTAGCAAACAGGAGTGGCAGTTTTGTTGGTTTTTTGTTTTGTTTTTTTTGTTTGGAGATGAGGTGGGGGTCCATGGTGGGTATAGTAGTTCTGCTCTTGGTGTAAACTAGTGACCATCATGAATGGACACATGCCCAGCATGCTGTAGTTATATATTAGTTACACGATTACACGTGAGAGGATTCGGGAAATATATGGCGTCAGTGTCCCTTGTGATACGAAGGGCTGTATTTGTATAAATACATGTGGCAAGTGCTAGGATTTATTTTTGTTATTTATTTGATTGGCGTTGTATGCCGTACGCAAGAATATTTCACTTATACGACGGAGGCCAGCATTATGGTGGGAGGAAACCGGGCAGAGCCCAGGGGAAAATCCACTGCCATCCGCAGGTTGCTCGCGGACCTTCCCACAGTGGGGAGGAAGCCAGTGTGAAGATGATACAGACCAATGGTCATAGTATGCAAGATGATACACTCGAATGGATACAGTGTGCAAGATGATTCAGTTCAATGGACATAGTGAACTATATTTGCATATTCCAATGCAAATAATGGGCAAGATAATACATTCCAATAGACATAGTGTGCAAGATGATACACTCCAATGGACACAGTGTGCAAAATGATTCAGTTCGATGAACATAGTGCACCAGATGATATATGCCAATGGACATTGTGTGCAAGATGATACACTCCAACGGATATAGTGTGCAAGATGATTCAATCCAATCGACATAGTGCACCAGATGATATAGTGCAATGGACATAGTAAGCAACATGAAACACTCCAATGGAGAACCATGGAGACGGTGGGCAGCATTGTGGTCACGGGGAATCCCAGGAAACAGCGGCAAACATTATTGTAGAAGAGGTGACCTGGAAACAGCGACCAGGATTGTGGTACGAGGGGAGAAACCGATGAGACAGCACAGCAAGCATGGTGGTGACGGGGAAACCCAGGAGACGGCCGTAACCATTGTGGTGGCAGGGCGAAGCCCAGGAAAGTGCAGACAGCATTGTGGTTGGAGAATAAGAACACAGTAAATGAATACTATGTCTTTGGAAATCTGTACCCATATAACCATGATCTTCTCAAGCATTCTCTACCATATACTTTACATATAGTTATACACTGTTTGTTATTTTCTATATATTGGTATATATGCTTAGTTAATTGTTTTGTAACTTTCTCTTCGGGGAGGGAGAGTTTTTTTGTTTTGTTTTTTTTTGCTCTTTCGATTTCTTGGAATAGAGGGACATGATTGTGTGCGTATAGGAAAAGGTATAAACACTGCTACTGTGCTATCTATACACTTGATGTTTGGTTGTTATTTTTCGAATCTATGCTCAGTTCAGTGTGTGTCGTGTTGTGTTGTGTTGTCGAATCCAGAATCCGTCCATTTGCCTTGTCTCAGCAGTGCTGTCGCAAGACGTCACCAACTGTATATACAGTGTATGCTGTAGTAAATTTGCTGTGAATAGAAGCACTTCTTAATGGATTGTGCTAAAATTTTAAGGATTAAAGCGCAACAATGATTACCCAGATGTGTTCGTTCGTCGTTGTTCATTTTTTTTCCTGATCGTTACTTATTTTTTCCTGAAATTTAGTCGAGTTTAAACAAGCACATGTGCCAATCTCGCCCAAAGTTATTGGCTTCTGGCCCCTCGCTTAGTGATTGCCACACCCTGATTGGATGTAAAAAATCGGATCAACCAATCTACCCAGAGACAGGTGGAATGCACGACTTCCAGAGCTCCTTGTGGCAGCCAAAAGTAGGGCTCCCGAACACAAGTGCAACTTCGCAGTGGCGCCGCCTCAGGCCTCAAGATGCAGAGGTTGTAGGCTTTCGTGTCGTCTTTCACTAAGGCTCCATCGCCAATTGTTCCAGGTGGCTCCGAAGCTTTTGCGCTCATTACGTTTAGAGCACGGGGCTACAGAAGCTGACATTGCCAAATCCTGTAGGAAGCGCGCTGGCTTCGATACATATAGTTGGCGTGTAACGAAACTTCAGGCCTACAGCAAACCAGAAGACCACGATCGCGATGGTCTTACCTTCATCCTTCACCCTCCAGCCAGCCTCCAAGTACGAAGCCCAGTGTTAAATATCCAAATCCGACGCCATGGCCGTTACACCCTTCTTACAGTGTGCACACTTAGCGGTTATCTCGCTGGTTTAGGAAGCTGAAGTGACGCAGCGATATACCGCCACAACACACAATGACCGAGTCGTGGAGAGTAAAGGTTTTACTTAGCACCTGTGTGTCACTTTCCTTAAAACCTTAAGTTAGTGGATTGTGCTATTTAATGAGTACTTGATCAATGTATAAATCTCTATATGATTTCAATCCATCAATTCTCACAAGATTTTCCACACGTGACTCAACTCAGGGAATGTCAAAAGTTTCAAGACATTTGCACGGGAATCGCAATGTTACATCCTTTGCATTCACTGTTTCCCATAATAGTCTTCTACAAAATCGTCGGTAGAGTAGCTTGATTGGTCGATCGCAGCAATACGTCCAGTATGGAACGGGTTCATGGCAATGGTTGAAGAGATTGAGAGGATATCCTCCAGCTGTAGATTGCGTCCCTGTACCTTCAACATTTGAGCAAAGAAATATCTGACTGCTTTCAAGATCTGTGCCTTTCTGTAGATATCAGTTCGTTCTTACCCATAAATAGCTGATTTAGCACAACTTTGTAGAAGTGTGTGACACTGGCATATCAAATCCTAAGTTATTCTGCTTCAAATGAGATAAGATGAATCATAGGTGGCGGAATCGTCTCAATGGTTTTTGTACTTCAATTTCAATTTCTTGGGAATCAGCCCTGATTACAAAACTGGGCACAAACCATATATATTTATTCAACCTCACCATGCCCGCTGGAAAGCTGACCCATTGAGTTTTATGTTGTTGTATGAGTTTGCCAACAAACATGCCTGAAACTCACAAGTTTGTAGTTATTTATTTATTTGATTGGTGTTTTACGCCGTACTCATGAATATTTCACTTACACGTCGGCGGCCAGCATTATAGTAGGGGGAAACCAGTCAGAGCCCGGGGGCAACCCACGACCATCCAGCAGGTTGCTGGCTGACCTCACGTACAGCCGGCGATGAATCCAGCATGAGCTGGACGCAAGTTTGTAAGGTTATTGTTTAGTTGGACAAATCCCTAACCGGAAAAAGAGCGTGGAACGACGGTCCGCGATGAAAGCCGCTAGACTCATCATATTTTTACTATCTACAAGTAGATTGTGCTTTTAATAAAACACTTAAATACCTTGATTACTTTGGAGTTATACGGCGGCCAGCACTGTGGTGAAAGGAGAGAAAGCCAGGAGACGGCGGCCAGCATTGTGGTGAAAGGAGAGAAAGCCAGGAGACGGCGGCCAGCATTGTGGTGAAAGGAGAGAAAGCCAGGAGACGGCGGCCAGCATTGTGGTGAAAGGAGAGAAAGCCAGGAGACGGCGGCAAACATCATGGTTGGAGAGGAGGTGCCCTGGAGACAGCGGCCAGGATTGTGGTACGAGGGAAGAAACCCAGGAGACGACTCGGCAAGCATTGTGGTGGCAGGGGAAACTCAGGAAAAGGAGGACAGCATTGTGGTTAGAGGGGAAATCCCAGCAGACAGCGGCCAGGATTGTGGTACGAGGACACCAGCATTATGGTGGGAAGAAATCTAGGACAGAGCAGCAAGCATTGTGCTGGCAGGGGCTAACCCAGGAGAGGGTGGAAGCATTATGGTTGGAGAAGAAGTGCGCTGGACACAGCGGCCAAAACTGTGGTACGATTGGAGGAACCTAGGAGACTGTGCAGCAAGCATTGTGGTGGCAGAGGAGAAACCCAGGAAACGGAGAAAAGCATTATGTTGGGATGAGAAACATCCACTAGACGGCGGCCAGCATTGTGGTGGCAGGGGGAAAGACTGGTGAGGGTGGCAAACATTGTGTTGGGAGAGGGTTCCAGGAGACAGCGGCAAATATTGTGGTGGGAAGAAACCGTATTATGGTGGCAGTGGGAAACCCAGGAGATGGTGGCAAGTATTATGGTTGTAGAAGACGTGCCCTGGGCACAGCGGCCAGAATTGTGGTACGATTGGTGGCAGTTGCAAACCCAAAAAACGGCGTCAACCATTGTGCTGACAGGGGAGAAACCCAGGAGACGGGGGCAAGACCGGGGGGGGGGGATGGGAAACCTCCAGTAGACGGCTGCCAGCATTGTGATAGCAGGGGGAAACCTGGGAGAGGGTGGCAAGTATTGTTGTGACAGGGGGAAACCCAGGAGAGGGCGGCAATCATTGTGGTGGAAGGGAAGTAACCCAGGAGACGGCGAAAAAGCATTGTGGCAGGAAGCCTTGTTGTGATAAAAGGGAACCCAAGAGACTGGTGCCCTCAATGTGGTGGGTGGGGGAACCCAGCGGAGGGCGGCAAGCATTGTGGTGGTAGGGAGAAACCCAGGAGACAGCGACAAGCTTTGTGGTGGCAGGGTGAAACAGAGGAGAGGGTAGGAAGCATTGTGGTGGGAAGGGAAACCCTGGAGACAGCGGCAAGCAATGTAGTGGCACGGAGAAACCCAGGAGACAACGACAAGCGCTGTGGTAGCAGGGAGAAACCCAAGGGAGAGCAGCAAACATTGTGTTGGAAGAGGTAACCCAAGAGATATGCTGGTCAGTGTTGTGGTGGGAGGGGAGAAACCCAAGAGACAGCGGGAAGCATTGTGGTGGCAGGAAGAATCCCATGAGAGGTCGACAAGTCTTGTGTTGGAAGAGGAAGTCAAGGAGACGGAGGCAAGCATTTTGGTGGCTGGGAAGAAACTCAGGAGAGGGACACAAGCATTGGTGTTGGATAGGGAACCCAAGAGACTGCGACCAGTGTTGTGGTGGAAGACAAAACCCAGGAGAAAGCGCCAAGCATTGTGGTGGCTGGGAAGAAACCCGGGAGACGGCGGTAATCATTACGGTGGGAAGGAGAAACCCAGGAGAGGGCAGCAAGCATTGTGGTGGGAGGGGAGAAACCCTGGAGAGTGCGGCAAGCATTGTGGTGGGAGAGAGAACCCACGAGGCTGCGGCCAGCCTTGTAGTGGGAAGGAAGAAACACAGGAGACGGCGGCAATCGTTGCGGTGGGAGGGGAGCAACCCAGGAGACGGCGGCAAGCATTGAGGTGGGAGTTGAGAAACCCAGGAGAAGACCGCGGAAGCATTGTGGTGGGAGAAGAAACCCCAGGACAGTTCGGCCTGCACTGTGGCGTTTTGGGTTTCCCCCTCCCACCATCACACGACAAGATGATACTATTGATATTTAAATATCTCATTCACGCTGCCAGTTTCAAGTTGCACTTTCGTCGCTGCTTTCTATGCTGTAGTCTTTTATGTTATAAACATGTAGTAACTACAGACCCGATCTTCGAGTTTACCTTAATGTTCACATCATACACTTTTATGTCCTTGTAGAAATGCACGGTCCCAGGTGCCTCTCACCAACGCGGTTGCTCTGAGTTCAAGCTCAGCTCACGTTGGCTTCCTCTCCGGTCGTATGTTGGAGGGCTAGCAAGCCACCTGAGGTTTCCTTCGGGCTTGGCTCCCTTGCCTTTCGCCGCAATCCTGGCCGCCATCGTATAAGTGAAATATTCTTCAATATACGGCGTAAAACACCAAATAAATAAATAAAGAAACAAATAAATAAATACCTAGTACATGTACATCTAGATCCACAAAACACCCCGGTATATTCACCACCTGAAGTTAAGATATTTTCCCTTTCACATCTGACATGTGTCAACATGCTCGTGCCTGCAAACCCAGCAGCCAGACTAGGTAATCAGAATTTCAAGGAACGGCATGAACCGTCGAAACCGACATTCGCATACCAGTCGTTGACCAAAATGGGCCTTCCCGGTCAATAATCACAAGGCCAGTTTCCAAAAACGACAAATAGCGCCAACTACCACAGAACTAAGAAAACGTATAAAATAAAAATAAAATTAGGGCGGATTCCTGCAAAGAGGAGCAGCCAATAGATTCCAGTGATGACGGAAACAGCAATGAATGAACTAGGAGGATGAATAAAATCAGTATTCAAATCGTGTACCATTTTGGTATATGTGCTTTCCATGATCGAGTATGTATCTAAGTTGCGCTTTATCGCCACGATATGACTGGGGTATTGCGGGTGTGGCGTTAAGCTATAATCAATCATTCAGTTACGGTGTGTTGGCAACTGTTCGTACATCCAATGTGACGGGGCCTCCGTGGCTCAGTTGGTCAACGCGGTAGCGCAGCGCAATGACCCAGAAGCCTCCATTCAATGCGGTCGCTGTGGATCCAGCTCATGATGAGTTCCTCTCCGACCATACGTGGAAAAGTCTGCCAGCAACGTACGGATGGTAGTGGATTTCCCTCGAGCTCTTCTCGGTTTCCTCCCACCATAATGATGGCTGCCGTCGTATAAGTGAAATATTCTTGAGTAGGGCGTAAAATGCCAATCAAATAAATAAATCAACATGACGGTCATACTCAACATGAACATACAATGCTGAAAATATGGCCCCTAGCCCCAGTTTTACCTAAATTCGACACAGTTATCAAGTTATGAGACCTTGAAGAACCACTATAGTTGTTCTTGTTTTCTCGGGATCAAATATATTTATTTTACTCTTTGAGGCAAAAACAAAATTAAAACAAAACATGAAAGCCGTGTTATGCATATTTACGCAAAATTTTACATATATAAGGCTTATGCGTGTGGTGTACATATAATGACAATATGAACGGTTGAGCATCCACATTATAACCTTAAAGATAACATAATGCTAGGATAAAAGTTAGTTTATGGTCTGCTAGGCGCAAATACCTCCAATAAAAGTGCGGAGAAATGATTTTCCATGTTTTCTTACACATATGGTTTAGCCCAGCACATTTGGCTGATTGACAGAGTGACAGTTTGTCGCTTAACGCAATAACCAATAATAATTCAAAGGGTGAAGAAAACCGGACAGGCCGGAGAAAAGCCACTTGCTTTCAGCAAATAACTGAGGAACCTTCTCCACATCTGTGAGACAGAAGTTTTCACTCGATATGGTGTTAAATCTGCGTCACGTGACGTGGTGGAAGGCAAGACGCTTCTCAACGGCCACTTGGCCAGTCTAAGCCGCTACTGCCAATTCCGTAGAGCTATTCGGCGGATCCACCTGCCGAGGATGTATACAACGCACAAGCAAAGGTCTATGTCACGACCACTTTTACTTTAAAATACGAATATGCAGACAGTATTGATCACAAAACTGAAGGCAAGTAATTCCGATTACTGAAGTCAGGAGTTGTCAGTCTACAGGTACATAAGCCTGTGTATTTCTATACTTTACATATATCCGCGTGATGCTGCAAACATAGTAGCCGAAACAGATATTGACGACTATATTTTCAATATTTGATGGTTACTTACTTCTTATTTTATGCAAAACTGTTGTGTGAAACCGATGGATATTGACAATACATTATTAGTAGATTGAATATTGCAGTCCACATTATAGGTATTGGCGCTTTAGGATTTCTTTTCTCTTGCACACGCGTTTCGTAAAATGACCTGCGCAGGACAAATCATTAAATAGGTTTGCACAACGAATGCTAATACCTTTACATAAAAAAAGGTGTCATACTTTGTAAATAACACAGCTATCAGCTTTGCTTGTCACGGAAGACTTACGCTGCGCATTGTATGCATGAGACCTTCGAAGTGAAGCAGTCTGTCAACTGAAAGACTTAAAATAAAGTGTAACAAGAAAACCATTTCAAGACATTTTCTTAGTCACCTTACTTTAAACCTTATGCCAACAGTTTCTCACCAACAGCAAATTTTGACGCGAACGGACGGACAAACGGACAAGGCGTCACTATGTTTCCTCATTCCAGCAAAGGGAAACTACAGCCGCAGTTACACCTGGAAAAAGTGGTGGCTCGAGTCCGGCTCGGGGCGGGCTCGGATGTTTACACTAGCTGAAAAAGGTTGCCTAAAATAAGCTGGCTCCATTTAGGAGGGCTATTTTTTGAATCCGCCAAATTTGGTGGTCTAAATCAGAACTTCTCAGTTTAGTTCACTATTTTCGTCCATGTAAACGTAATACGAAAAAAAGCCGTCTCAGATTAGTTCACCAACAGGAGGAGCTATAACGTTGCCATGTGACATTGCCGATATTTCATCTGCTCAGAGTCAGAATGGCGATCAAAATGTTGATCTTCACGGTAATAATTGAACAAAGGAAAAATTACTGCTGCCTTCCCGCTGTGTAAGTGAACGCAGGTGTCACAACTAGACAGTAAGCCCACGGTCAGGGATGGGAAAATTTATAATAAACTGGCTGATAAAATTGCAAAACAATTAAGGCAGACCAAAATCTAAGGCGCACATCGCTGAAGACGATCGATCAACTACGATGCATTTTGGTATTATGCCATCCCATACTAATATCCATTGTGACAGGTGCGAGTCTGCGTCCCCTGTAAGAGAATCAGACTGTAGATGTACTGGTCGGAGTGTCAATGCAAACAGCCATGAATTGGTGAAATGAAATTATTTAGGCCTGCAATCTGACGCTAGTGTAACTGCGGCTTATGTAACACCTTTCCGGAAGTCATTGCTAAGGTTCACTGCGCATGTACGCCACCGGCAGAGGGAGACTCCGGTCAAACTGTTTCATAAGTTCAATTGCTTTAGAGACAGCTTCCACCGGGTCGGATGCTACTCGGACATTTTCTAAGCTGGCTGTCCACGAGTTCCTAAAGTTACTTATCTTTTTAATCTTGTTGTCAATGATAACGTGTGGAATGTCGAGAAGCACGGCGAGAACGTGTCCATGGAGACGATCCGTGATTAGGACACGCCCCCTTTGTATGAACATAAATCCGGTGGTCGTGTAAAGAAAGGTGTTCTCCATGACGTTCTTGCCGATGGGAGATTTGAAACGCCACCAATCGGAAACCATCATGGAGACGTTTTGCGGCAGAGGCGGTAGTTTGTACTTGGTCGACTCACCATCGGATCTGCGCAGCCAGATTATGTCATACACGGGCGGCATGAATCGCTGCACGCGCCCTGTAAATAGTGCGACGTCCGGAGCCAAGTAAGTTTTCGGCTTCCGAAAATTCTGCCTCACGAACTCTAACGAGACGCGGTCCCGCAACATAATAGTAAGGTCACGATGACTGTCATAGATCTTCTTGGACAACGTGAAATGTTTGGGGTCGTGAAACCACGTGCTTTGAGGAAACACGACGATTTTGTGATCAGGAAACTTCTTGAAGATTTTGTACCTCAAGTGGTCGTTGATCGGATACCCGCCCATGTTGCCTCCCCCACTGCACAAGATCAACAGGTCATTCTTGCTGAACTGAGCCGCTATTTTCTGCGCACGCGCCAACGCCGTGTCAGTACAGTTGCCATAGTGACAGTTGTAGAGCACCTCGATATTCATCACTCTCAGTAGATACAGCTCGCCCATGTTGATGGCCGGGTCGCCTTTGTTCTCAAAGTTCGCCATGTCGAACAGGAAGGCGTATTTGTATGTTCCGAATATTTCGGTGGAAAGACGCAGCAAGACCCTTTGTGCTTCTGAGATGACTTCCTCGGTGGTCGTCAGCTGGCGCGACAGAAGGTCCGTCTCGTTGGAATGCTCCGTCAGCCTCCAGGTGAGAAATTCCTTGATTTTCGGATCCATGTATATCTTGTTTCTTGGCTGGATTTGAGCGAAAGTCGAATCCCTGTCTTCGTAAGCCAGTAATCCCCTGGAAGGTTCTTTTGCGACGGCTTTCAACCCGTGCGAGGCGTAGAAGGATCCCAGGTTGTGAAACCCGTGAATCCCTATTCTCCGGAGAGGGATTAATCCCGTGAACAGCACGACGCAGGTGAGACATACCGTCAGTGCCAGCGTCAAGCGCTTCCGGTTCTGAGCAGTCACGTCTGAAAGGAAACAGGAAGAGGGATGAGTAAATGAGTGTATGAATGCATGATTATGGATTAACACGACATTGGCAAGACATCAGATATACTGTGATGATAAACGAATATATGATTTCTGTCTAACGCCATATTGGAGTATAGCAGTCATAACGTAGCAAATAATGGATGTCAGGGCCGCTACGAATCGGGCGACGACGTACAAGCACTTTAAACGTACTACGCCTGTCAGACGTCCACCTTTAATGCGCGCTTGGCCAAAACTGCTATTAATCGTCCATATTTTCAAAGGCCCACCTTCAGAAAAAAATGTTTGTAGCAGCACATGCGCACATCGCTTCATTCGTCAATAACAAGGAATAGTTTCCAATACTTCATTTTTTAATGGGTCTGTTCGTGAGAACCGCAAGAGGCGTATTATAGAGGCATCAAAAGATGTGGAGAAATTGCCGGAAGTAGTTTCAACGAAACACTTAGTGTCAGCGCGTTTAACGAAATAGACCGTGTGTTATGGTCAAATATTGGCTTCCCTTCGTGCTGTTTTCTTCATTGTTTGTTGGGATTTATATGCAATTATTATGCATTGGATAAAACTTTTAATTATGTCTGGAGTGGAGCTTTTATTTATTATCCTTTCAGTTTTATATCCCGAACGATCATCGAATGGGCTTGCGTTATTTTGAGGCTGGTAACGGTAAATGTCACATACCAGTCGGTACCTTGACTGCCCGTGGTAGAGTATGTAGCGAAAAGATTTACACCATCCAAGACAGCTTACATGGACATATTTAACAGCTGCTTAGTGTGCTCACTCCAACCTTGCGGCTATCAAACACCTGGGTAGTCATTAAAGTGGTGGAAATAAAGAATAATGTGGAAGTTAATTATCAGACTGCGGGTATGCCATTTTACCTGACCCCTTTGGTTACTGCCAAAGAATAACGGAGTGGACGAGCGAAAGCCGGAATAGAGGGTGTGTCAATCCATTTAGATGGACTAAGAGTGTTATTTTATAATTCTGACATTCATAGCAACCCTGAGTCCATCACCTGTTCTCAAGAAAAATCGCCGCAGATCTCGAACTCAAAGTCGATGGAACTGCTTTCGATCCCAATGGATTACTGTCCAAGCTACCTTACTTGTCACATTTATAACCTGTGCAAATTTCCAGGCAATGTACAATTCACACAGGAAGTGGCGCTCCATGTAAGTTTTGTAATTCAAAAAGATTAAATAATGAAATTTGTCACACGAAATAAAGTATTGTCATCAAAATGATAATCACGAGAGATATAGCACAGAGGCAAAAGTGTGATAATCACAAGATATAGCACAGAGGCAAAAGTGTGTGAAATGAGGCTTTTACAGAGACAAGGGTACAAGTGATTGTTGTTTTTTTTTTGTTCGTTTTGTTTTCTTCATATCAGCGAAACAACAATAACGCCGTGTTACTTTTTATTTTCTACTCAGCTTTAGTGGGCGGTGGTTTTGTTATCCACAACTGCCGAAAATCGCCGAATGCTGGCTACTAATGAACACCTTGATATTGATATACTGTATTAAGACTTTCGTTTCTTAGCAACCACATCGAAAATAAGCTTCACAGGGTGAAATAATGGGACAATAGGACAAGAGCATATTGAACTTTATTTACTAATATTACAAAACGTGCACAGGTTATGCTTGCATGGTTTTCTAATAAAGCTCACATGCAATTTTTGGCCTTTCTATCTCTTTGCCGCCTGTTTCATGGTAACTTTAACAATGGTTCTGTGCATATGAGCGCCTGCAAGCATCTGTGTTTGCTATTATAGAATATTAGAAATATAGAAAAAAATATCCTGAAACAGTTGCAGCTTTGTGGACAGTCTTAATTCTGTACTGAAAGAAATTTGTTACCCAACTTCATATGATGGACGATTGAAAAATATGTGATTTTCAGTTCATTTATTTATTTATTTCATTTGTGTTTTACGCCGTGCGCAAGAATATTTCACCTATACGACGACAACCAGCATTATGGTGGAAGGAAACCGGACACAGCCTGAGATCTGTCAAGCTCTGTCCACAGACCATCCGCAGGTTGCTGGATTTTCGGTTTAGTATACATGTATATGCGTCTTGAAAATGCCTCTTCCCCATCCTCAACAATCAGGTGTCTGATTCAAGTTAAAAATTTTAACATACAAAATAACTGTTAGCTCTGATGTTGAATGATGAATCTTTAAACTTTTTAAAAAATTTTATTTATTTTCATTTGAGAGTAATTTCTGTACACGTGCATTTCATATGACTGTACTACATTTGTTGATCAGTTATTCTCTATGAGGTTTTGTGCATAAGAATAAATTCCCATAGCATTGGTGTTAGCAGTTGAGTGATGCCGTGCAAGGTCTCAAGTCCCCTGACAATCCTCAAACCACGATCAAGTGGTGTCAGTTTTCAGTTGACAAAGTACAATTAGCTTATGCCTTTCACCAGTTACAAGCAGTAGTGGTATTTTCAAAGGATTCAAAGCATCCGGCTAGCATCTTGCCAACGCACATGATGCAAGCTTGAAAAAAAATTTATAATAAACAGGTATTATAATGTATTGCCTTGACCTATTGCTACGTACAGCAGTGGCACAAATAATGAGATTAATAAGATACTTTGGGCAGTTGGTGCTCACGCTGAACAAATAGAAACGGCAAGGACTCTAGCTGCAAAATTTTGATAGGGAAAGTGTCTAGAGTCTTACAGAACATCACAATATGATGTCCTAGTGCAATGTATTCTCTTTAAACTAGTGTCATGAGCTGGTAAGACAGGATCGGCATAAAATGGTGCAAAGTACTGCTGCCGGATCCCCCATTACAGACACAACAACGGATAGGCACTTCGTGCGTGGAGAAGACTAACGAATTGTACTTGAAGACAACTGGTCACTAGTTACAAGAAGAATAAAATTAGAAGAGCAATAGACCCATTTCACAGCCCTTCGGCTCTAGTTACCAGATGGTATTTGTTTGATTGAGATAATATACTGGCAACCGCATGTGTAGATCGGTTCTGCTAATCCCCCCCCCTCCCCAAAAGGGGAGTCGTCACCTGTTCTTCCTTACAGGTTTGACAATTTGACGGCATACACCGAGAGATCACCTCATATAGTGAACCGCGTCATTTCCTGTTGTGACACTACATTTCTGGTGAGCTACCTAAGTGTTTCATGAGCGCACGTGCATGGAAGAGTGTGACGCAAAGGGTGCATAGTTTCTGACCGTTTTATTAACCGCACTCATGGTCACATTTGTTTATATCATTGTACCTACAGGAGAAAATACGTGAAAGGCACAAAACAAACAACTTGCATACAATCTGTGGCACATGCGGTATACATCTATATTTTACGGTTAACTTAGCAGACTTGGCTACTTATCCGGCTTTTACGACACATACAACATGCCGAGTATTTATTTATTTTAAGTATTTATTTAATTGTTACCTAACGCCATATACTGAAGAGCTTATGACTGATACGATGGCGGTCAGTTTTATGGGTGGTGGAAACCAGAACGTCCTGCGTAAACCTCGAACCTTTGGCAAGTTTTGACGAACTTTTCCACACGTGACATACAGACTTGCGCAACTTACTTATAGGAGGCTAGTGGTCACGAACAAAGGAAAGGCTGCAGGGGGTGGTTGTCGACCAGTTTTCACCAAGGCACACTAATGGAATTATTGATCACACTAATGGAATTATTGAGAACACGAATGGAATTGCTGACCACACAAATGGAATTAATAGAACTGCTGAGCACACAGATGGTCTATAATGCATCTGGTAAAAGCCACTTTCTCATCAGAGGCGAAAAAACAGTTTGAGGATAAAAGATCATGTCAGATTGTTCGGGAATTCTATGTAGTATATTTCGTACAGCATTACTGTGCTCTGGAACACGAAGACACCGATGCAAAATGGCTAATGTTTGTGTACGCGGTCTACCCTTCCGTAAACGTCCGAAGCAGATCGAGGGATACCGAAGTCAACTGAAACTTGGCAGCCCGCCATTAGTTTTCCTACCGACTCACTGCAGGAGACTAGCGGGGAAGTAGGTTAGTACAAAGAGCCTTGGGGTCTAATTTCATTCGCGTTGTTAGACGGGAAACTAAACAGTCAGAACACGGTCTTGATGCTTAATAATAACCCAGTGCTTTTGCTCAGACACACGCAAATCAGTTTTGCAAGGCGCGCATGCGCCATGACCTGTGACAGCTCTTGCTTGAATATCAACCCATACAATCAGCTCGTAATTAGACGCTAATTAATTGCCAACAGCGTCGAGTATGGAGAGCATCAGATTACTCCAAAGAGAGATGAAGGTTTCCTTCCCTTTATAATAGCCTGGGTGGGTCCCAGCTGGGTCCAACACTTAGGATTTGTTATCAGCTGCGACGCTGATGTATGGGTGTGTGTGTTTGACTCGACGCTATCAGTGACCACGGCGACCCTAACACATACGCCGTTGTATATAAACACTGATTAAAACCCTCATTTCAAGGGTGAGAGAAATTCATTACATTTTCTCCGACTGCTCTTTAAACAGTCAAACCACAGATCAACTGTGAGCAAAGGTTTTTAATAATCCCAAAAGATTACGCCGGCCTTATTTATTTATTTATTTATTTATTTATTGTTTTAATTATTGATTGATTGATTGATTGATTGATTGATTGGTGTCACTGAGGTTCCGCCATACTAGCAGTATCCATGGAAGATCCAGCTACATGTATCACTGGTTTCCCTGGGTTTTCATGTACCCAAGTTATAACCTTGGTTGAATCCTCACTCGTCTGACAACGGTTTCAGAATGTACCTGGAAACCTGAAACCCGGAAACCCGATGGTGACTGGTTGGGTGATGTCAGACTTGGCGATCCGCCCAGTGACTGTTTTCGGGACGGCATGTCACCATGCGGCAAACGTTATCACTATTTCTTGTTTATTTATTTATTTCTTAGGGGTTTTACCGTACTCAATAATATTTCTCTACTACGACGGCGGCAAGCATTATGGTGGGAATAAACCGGACAGAGCCTGAGGGAAACTCACCACCGTCCGCAGGTTGTTGGCGGACTCTCCCACTTACGGCCGGAGAGGAAGCCAGCATGAGATTAACTTGAACTCACAGCAACAGCATTGGTGATAGACACCTTTCTCATCACGCCGCGTTGGCACTCTAACCAATTTCGTTTATTATACATTCTTGGAAGCCAAATAACGAATCCAAGCTGAAAATCTTCCCACAAAGCCATACAACGAATCCAAGCAGAACTGTCTTGTTTCCATTAGTGTATTCGTTTCGTATTCGTTTTTTAACCAATGCACTCTAGAGGCGAAGTATCCTAGTTCAATCATGACAAGGTTAAGAAAATATCCCGATATAAGCACATACACATATCATATGTTTATATACATATACCATATGTATGTGTACAGACAAGAACCACTTTCTTTCCCAAGCTAATTTCGTCTCACACCATTTTTTTGTTTCCCAAAGTAATACACCAGCTGCGAACAGCTACGATTATGCCAACAACATGCTGTGTTGCTACTCTTAAAAACTGCTTTATAACCATTTTATGTCGACACAACCAAATATGTGTCGGCTATCAAAAGTCTGTTAATTGGCATGGAATGCATCCTGAGCTTACATGCAGCGTGTTTTTTCCTCTCAGCTTCTCCTCCGCCCCTTTCCCCACTCTCCCTCAGACTTCTGTAGTGTTACACTGACTCGGGATAACGAGAACTTCTCCTGACCCGAATTCACTGAGCGACAATCCTCAGTAGCCCCTGATGTCATTCTATTCCTGCTACGGTGGGTGTTAAACTCCGAAGCGCGTATATTTTTTTTAGTGTACATGGTTGGTGTTTAGTCCCAGAATCCGGTTCATGTTATTTTTCGGAATAACGACGAATTCTTTTGACACGATATCCCCGAGCGTCATTTCCCATTATGTGCCGAAGCCATTCTTTTCCTGTCGTGTCGGGTATGATCAAGTCACATGTGAAGTCCCGCATGAGCCAGATCGAGAAAGGTGTGATTTTCTGTTGCACCAGCCAATTAACACTAAACATCGACGGTACACATCACCTCCGTAAGTAACAAGGTCTGCCAACTACCTGCGGATAGCCGTGGGCTTCCCCCGGGCTCTGTCCGGTATCCTCCCACCGTAATGCTGGTCGCCGTCGTATACTTGAAATATTATTGAGTACGGCATAAAACACCAATCAAAAAAAAAATATATATATCTGCCTCGCGTATAGAAGAATACTGGGTATGATGCCGTGGTGAAATATTACGAAATATATATTTCAGATATAACAAAAAAATGTAAAAGCGGCGTGTTTGATGCGAAATGATTCTTATGTGCCCTGCTGTGACCATCCAGTACAAAGAGTAACCGTATAGTGCCCTGCACTAACGGTACAGGGTCGTGATGGAACCCTGCAGTAACTATAAATTGCCTGGAAGTAACCATACAGTGTTACGAAGTAACCATAAATTGCCTGGATGTAACCGTACAGTGCCGTGAAGTGAACATACAGTGCCATGAAGAGACCACAGAGTGTCGTACAGTATGGTGAGGTGGCCGTACAGTGCCTTGAACTAACCCTACAGTGCAGTGGAGTAACCGTGCATACCGTGAAGTGACCAAAGAGTGCCGCGAGATATCGTACAGTACCGCGAAGTATCATTTCTGTGCGGCAACCGCACAGTGCCGTACAGACACCGTGCATTTCCGCACATTAACTGTACAGCGCTGTGCAACAACACAATGCCGCGCAGGGAACGTGTAGTGCCTGCAAAAGGCTAGCCATACGGCGGCGGGCAGCAATTGTATAGTGGGGTGGAATAACCGTACAGTAGCGAGCAGTAAGCATACAGTGCCGTGCGTTAACCGTAAACTGCCGAGCATCCACCCAGCAGTACATCACACAAAGCATAGTACGTGTACATGACTCGGGCAACACTGTTACAGCCGGTGTAATTGGAACATGGAGAGTTCTAGTATTAACACTTCTGCACATGCCCATTTGTTGTCATGCAAAATAATCTTTTTGAGTTCTTCTGATCTACGCTTACGTCGCTCTTAAATCTATCAGTATATAATTTTTTTGGTTGCCATTTTGACATGATTTCCGATTATCATTATGCAGGGTACGCCAGTTTTTTTACTTGACCGCTGGTATAAACCTTACGGCGTTTTACGACAATTAATCAATTCATTTTCATATGTCACAACTACCTAACACCTGAACGGATTCAGAAAGCACTGTGTGATTTTAACGACTGGGTGTGTGTGTGTGTTTTTGGGTGTTCGTTTGGGGTTGAGTGGGTGGGGGAGCTTTTGTCGGTAAATGAATTAGGACTCTCACACTACTTGAGCCACATTCACAGAACTTCATCGTTCACATGCCTCTGAACTTTATTCGTAAATGACATTGTCTGGCTTAGTCCACCATAAGGCAAGGCGGTTTGCGAGAAAAGATTGGTAGACCGATTATCGAAATTTTGTAAAGTTGGGCGTAGACCCAGTGCCTGGTTACGAATTTTCAGTCAAGAGTTTTGATATTGTTTACTGATATTCTTACCTTTATCTGTTGACACTTTATTTGACGCCTGTCCATAGACGTAAACCAGCAGCCCGCATGTGCAAAGGCCTAGAAACAGGACGTTTGTTGGCGAAGCTTGCCTGTTCCCCACTGAATACAACAGCAACACCACCAATATCCGCTTCCAGATGTTGGCGACGGAATGGCTGACGACGGACAGGTACTGGAGCACGATACCGGTCGACACGTAGGAATAAACGACGTGGAATGTGGATGAGATGAAGAGACAGGCGTAGCTGAATATGATGGAGCTATTGCCCGGATGTGAATACAAGATGGCAGCACCCGTAACTATGGTGACGACGTAATACGCCCCCACTGTCCGGTGCGGTCTAAAGGAAATGTTTTTTTCTTTGTTCAGAAATTTGATGCCCAGGTTTCTGATGGCTAAGATGACGTTCGAAACGAGGGCGTACCAAGCCCCGTAACCCAGCGTCATGTCGGTGAAAGGGTTGCCGATGAAACCTACGGCGCCGCACACGATCACTGGCAAACTGAGCCAACCAGTGACGCTCAACGTCGTACCCATCACCAACATGGACATAATGGCGCTTGTGATTGGCTCCATCAGCTTAATGGCGAACGTGGAGTCGGCGTGAATGAGAGTCATGCTGTGATTGGTTGCCATGGTGGCCAGCACGTGCGATACCACGGCGACGCAGAGACAGTCTTTCCTGTCGTTTTCGGCACTCCATGACGCCAAGAAGGGAATTCTCAGGAGACTAAAACAGGTGAAGATCTGTGTGAACGTCAATATGATGACGCCGTAAACGGCTGCGTCATCACCCCACATTTCCCGCGAAGTTTGCAAAAACTGCTTAGCAGCATAGTGACAAACGAATGACGTCAGAGTCCATAACAGGAAAACTGCCAGGCCTTTGCCAACCGTGGTCACTGAAGATCTGAAAGTAAAAGCAGAATTTTAAACGTGATTAACACTATAAATTGTGGTATAGAATAAAAGACTACACTATGGAGTGTAAAACGAGAGCAACCACGAGATCATGATACACGTAACTTGTCACACGTAACCGGTAAAGACCGGCCTCTGGTCAGTTTGCGTCAGTTTAAGTTTTATTCTAATTGTTCGTATAAATGTTTAAATGGAAATGAGTTACACGCCCCCTAGTACTATGGCTTATGCAGAATTAGGTAAAAACAAACGTAGTGATGGTGTTAGCAATTCATTAGGGGTGTTTGGCAGCAAAATAAAGTAAAGATGTTATCCAACAACGTTGCCGGGGTTCACGCTATTATCTATTTAACATATCTGGCCCCATAATAACTTCATGGTAATGAAAAGGAGAAAAACCTGAACTGATTGAAAAGGAACGAACTGGATTTGAACCCGTGATTGCCAGGTATCATATACAATGGGCCTGTTGCTAAAACCAGCGCAGAAGTTAATGCAGCTTTGATCTTTTGCTCATAGCCCATAACAAAGGACATAAAGATGGTTCTCATGGTAAACTGCACTCAGTGATTTTCAGCTTTACGGCTATAACGGTTCCCTGTCATGTGTTATCTAAATATGGGTGAATTCCTGTTGTTCATACTTTGTATTTTACACATATGGCCCTTGCACTCAGTGATTTTCAGCATTACTGCTGTAGCGGTTTTCTGTCACATGACATCTAGAGTTCCACTTTTTCGAACTTCGCTCGCAATTTGCGACAAAAGTATACATCACAGGAAGAAATAAGATCCGCGATCAGGATGCAAAACTACGTCAGGCAGCACGTAGGTGTAAACGTACGCGAAGCTTAAACTTATTATGAGGGGGTTTCCAGTGCGCCTCGCGTTCACGTACAAGGATATACGTCAAAATGGTGAGCACCACGTACAAGACGTACGTGGGAGAAACACACGGGGAATTCCTTTCTGTGGTGTCTCTATACTCAATATCTTTCAGTGAAGTTTATTTTTAAAGCACCATACAGTAGTTTCATAAAAATACATACCGTTTCTTTGATCAGAAACAGAGAATACTTGGTGCTAGAGGAGATGAAGTTGAACACGGAAAAAACTTCCCAAAACGTCAAGATGCATTCTACGTGTTAACGACTCGCAATGCTTGGAAAAAATTTATTTATATCTGAATTCAAATCACAGGCATGTGACTACCACTTGTAATGTTTTCAGTTCGTACTACTACTAAGCATAGGCGTACGCCAGGACTGCATCATTTATGTCATTTGATTCAAAGTACAAAACAGTAAATGATAAGTTCAGGAAAAAACAAAAAACAAAAAAAAAAAAAACAACTGAATGTATATAAGTATTAATTAAATAGTAAAACCAAATGGACTTTACGAAAGACACTGCATGTAATCATCATCTTTACAACATGTGATAACTGACAATAAATACCACTCATCCATCTCAGCAATTTTTGTGAATCACAGTTTATTATACTGTTTTCCACCTATTTATTTTATTTAGTTATTTATTGTCTTAATGACCATACCTGTACACTAGCAATCATATCTCTCACGTACACGATACGATTTCTAATGGTCTGAAACGCTCAACACGGGAACGTGTGCGGCGACGTCACGACGTTCAGGTTTCCGTGCGCGTACAAGCGAGCGTACGCTTTTCTAATGGTTCCTACTCATTAAATTCTAAAACTTTTCGTAACCTGACAAATTTGGTAGTTAGTGCATTTCCAGAGTTCCTGAGATATGAAAATGACTTTTGCACACATAATTTGACCCTACGTATTCTATCCGCGTAATAAATTTTAGTTCGACCGGATACAGAGTTTCTTGAGAAAACGACATGAAAAGGACATGTTAACGCTTTCTGTTAAGGCCAATATGAGAAAGTAGGTGACACTGAAAAGTTCAATTTTCTGAGAAAAATAAAAAAAAATTTACAGGCTGCATTTCGAAAGTGAACTGGATTTGAACCGTAAATTTCTAAATATTGTGTGCCAATATATAACTGGACTGGTGCTTAATAATTGCATGATAACAAAAAGCCTGTGTGGACCCCTAATAATAATAATGCGAACGATTTCAAGAGGTTTCCCACAGGGACCCTGTGTGAACTCCTCATCTGTCTCAGTTTTATTACTATTGCTCTGCCTACGTGCACAGACATACATCAGTGTAACTGGGACACTTCATTGATATTTATTGACTACCTCGGTATAAATCATACATTTACATTACAGCATTTATAAAAAGCGCCATCTAATCATGGTGTCTCATGCGTGCAAGGCTCATGCTTATGGCGGCCATCTAATGTAAGTTATACCAGCGTGTTGCGTGGGTATACGGCCTGATATTTCCTTTAATATTATCATTTAATTTTGATATTTTCACGAGCCTGAAGCGAGAGTAGAACTATAGATCTCTGAAGAGCATTCTGGGGGACATTTAATTGTCTCTGTACCGGTATTTCGGCCAGAACACCCCGCGTTCTGTGCGGCCTGTGCGGCCGAGGTCGATGTCACGGTTCGCACGGCGATAAGCGCACGGGCTCGGATCGATGCACTGACTGCGCAGACAAAAAATAGTTCCCTTTAGTCGACTGCTAGATAGTCATTTTCGATTCAGTTTGCAAGGGTTTGCAGTTTAATGGTCTCGAAAGGATGCGACATGAAACTTTTCTTAATGTGGTTGTTAACAGCTGAATCATTAGCGCTGTATGGAAATAAAGTCACTGACTCGTACATTACTGACCATCGTTGTTATCGGCCGGCGCGAGAATCATGGACTCTCTAGCATACAGAAAAAATATCAAAGTCACAAGACTGTATCGCTTGCCTGTTTTGCGCATACTGTAGCCTATTAAAGGCAGATAGACAAATCAGAAGCCTAGAATGTTCTCGAAATTGTGATAATGGGTTGCATGTGGGTAGTTTGACCATCAACGGTTCATTTCTAAAACGTACGCTCTTAATTAATCAAAAACAATTTGGCGTTTCACAAACAATTTTGGACAAATTAAAGATTTATTTTAATTAAAATTTGACGATCGAAAAGTCTAATCGTTTCATACATCCTTCCACAGACCGATTCCAAATAAAGTTTCAGGGGTGCCTTAGCCTTTATAATGGCGTCAAATACTAAACAAGTTATTTACTTACATATTTATTCATTTGGTTGTTGCTTAATGACATACTCAAGAAAATTCGGTTTCATGGGTGGGGAAAATGGGAGTAATCCACCTACATTTGGCATGTTACTCGCGAACTTTTCTACATGTGTCGTAGTCGGTAGGGACATGTGTGCCATAATGATGCAAACCCTCAATAAAGTCAATACATCGGCCACAGAGTTGACAGCTGTCCACATAACCCCAGATACGTGTAGAACATACACGTGGCACATCCGGTACTATGCAGTGAGCTGAACGCCACAAAAAGGTACAGAATCTAAAAGACTACAGCGTGGAGAGTAAAACTAGAGCAGCGACGACAGTGTAATAGTTGGCAAATGGTCACACAAATCCAGTAAAATCCGGCCTCTTATGAATTTGCCTCAGTTAAGCTACGTTCACACTTGGCACTGAAAAGCCGGATCATGTCAGGCCACGCCTTGGGGGGGGGGGGCTTGCGGACCCATTTCCATGGAAAAAATCGTGACAGGTTTAAACTGTCCACCAATCAGCATAATTCAACATTTAAGCATGGCGGCAAGCACAGTTCGCACTGAATTGCCGAGTCATGAAGTGTGAAGGAATAAAGTGTTGTTTGATCTTGGAAACTACTATTACAGCCATTTCAGAGAAAAGATGATGTGCGGAGCGAGATCGGCCAACGTGTGGGACATGAAAACGATCACTTGATTACATGTATTGAATTAAGCGGCCTTAGCTACTTTGCCTCGTATCGATAATTGGCCATTGAATAACCTAGTTTGAATTACAAAAACAACAATCACACGGCGTAATTTCTTCGTAAATTTTTAATTACATATTGATTACTAATGGTATTGTCTCGTGATCCATTGCTAAACCAAATAATGACTGGTTCATTGAAGAATTGAATTCACTTAGGAAACCGTATCCGTGCTCCGAATTTCCCGTGTGTGAACGCAACGCTCCGAAAACGTTATTGTCCAGGAATTCCGGGCCCTGGCACCTTTGTTTAAGCAGAACTGGGTAAAGAAATGCGGTGATGTTACAAGGATTTTATTAGACGGTAATGCTCTGGAGTTAAGCATTATCTTGCTACATGTTATAAGCAGATCTGAGATTGTTCAACAGATCGTGACGGCAATGGCTCGGGGTCATCAGGTTTAATCTGTAATCGTGCGGACTACAAGACACTTGGCGAACCAAATTATTTGTTCCCGATTCTAACCTGCGAATCTCCCATCTGGATAACAGTTTTCGCCGAATAGGGCGTTACCCTCGCTAGGTACGAATGAATGCATGAATGAATAAATGACTGACGGTCAGTCCACTGTGTGGTAAGAAAACAGAGAGCGGTATTAAAGGACAGAAGCCTCATTTTGAACAAGCAAAACCTCAAGCTCACCGGTCAATACTAAATATAGAAAGGTCGTCGAGTAAAACAAAAAGCCCGAGACTCTCCCCTGTCTACTGGCCAGAGGATATCACAATACAGCCATTCATGTATTGGAGCTGTGAGAAACAGATATAGGAAGAAAAAGTAGTCGTTGGTGGTTATTCGAGATTATGTTCATCTGGGCACTTCACCTGCTTGAGGCAGAGGGCAAGCAGACGATGAGGTGAAAGATAACAAGGTGTGGGATGGGAAAATGAGCAAGGTTGGACAATATTCTGAGAACTACAGCTGATAATAACCAGACATTACAGTATGTTTTACTTATGATGGAAACATGACTGTTATTGTACCTGATAATTTATCTCAATTACTAATAATGTTATATATATTATGTATATTTGGTGTTCGATAAGGATTATTTTTAGCCTTTCATTGCTGTGCTATGTTTAGTATAAATAAAGGTATGGTCGAATACAAATTTGCCAATATTAGTCATCTGGAGACCGTAAGTTGATTCCCATGGGTGAATTGTACAGATATGCACACAATGCGAGTGGTCTTCAAACAAACATTAGACTGTGTTTAATATTGTCACCAAGGCCCATGTTCAAGGCTGATATTGAACGCCCACATTCTGTGTCATAGAAATTAAAACCACTCATTCAGTTCACACTCTCAGCACACTTACTGGTTTGATGACAGAGATTCACAACAAACATGTATATCAATGGGAGACTTTTCATCTGAAGAATCGAGCGAATTAATTGTCAAACAAATCAGTTTTTTGTGGGTTATTCTAATCTGTGCTAAATTTTAATTACCAAGATTATGTTGACTTTTGATTACGCTTCTGGTTAGGAAACCAAGAGAATATCTCATTGACATTCTTATTCTCAAGTGTCTTGCTATTTCTTATATTTATTGGGACCGGTTGGGGAATTGTTTGATAGAATATAACCGAGAGGCCCACAGCCGGAAATTCTGACTTCTCTTGCATTCATGTGTTCCATTCGCAGTTGAAATATTTTTCTTAGTATACATTTGCTTTTTCTTTAAATTTCTTAATCAAGAAAGCACATTTTCCTTCAGCCGACATGACACAACGACAAATTAAAGTAGTATATACTCATAAACAAGTTCTAAAGTTACGAGTTATAGCTTTTTCGACAACTTAAAATCATAATGGCTGTGATTTTAGGGAATTTCAAACAAAATTATTATTCTGAAATAATAAAATCTCAGAAATTATTCATTTACCCATCCACTGATACAGCATGATTTTTGTTTTCTTTGATGCCAGACAAATTTCTCTAAACTTAAATCAACGTAGTATTTCAGTTCTATGCATGATAGAACTGAGCAAAGAAAACTCGAAACATTTGTCTTCCTTGAAATTACACTTGAAAATATTTAACCTTTCTGTTATGCAATATTGAACTATCAGTGACTTTCCTCAATTCTAAACTGTTTAACTTTTATTTAATTTTCATTACTAAGATTGTGTCGACTTTTGATTATGCTTCTGATTATGAAACCAGGATCATATCTCACTGACATTTTTAATGTGAAATATCTTGCTATTTCTTAAATTTATTAGAACTCGGGGAAAATTGTTTGATGGAATATAACTGATAGACTTACAGCCGGAATTTCTTACTTGTCTTGCATTCTTGTATTCATATTTGTTTCCATTCGCCGTTAAAATTTTTTTCTTACCGCGCATTTGCTTGCTCTTTAAATTTCTTAATCCAAAAAGTACATTTTCCTTCTGCCGAGATCACAGGAAGGTAAATTATAGTCGTATATACTCATAAAAAAGTCCAAGTTAGGGGTTATCTTTTTGTATTGCTTCATAATGAAAAAATATGCTTGCATCATAATGGCTGTTACTTCTGACAATTTCACAAAAAAAAAAAATTATGAAATAAGAAAATGTTCGTAAGTATTCATTTACCCATTGACTGATCCAGTATGAATTATGGTTTTCTCTGATGCTAAACAAATTTCATCAAAACATTATCGGCATAGTACTTCAGAACCATGCATGGTATTACATAGGTCTATGCAGGGAAAACTGCAAACATTTAATCTGTCTGGTATGCAGTATTAAAATATCAGAGATTTGTCTCAATTTTTAACTTTTTGGCTTGGCATATTGTTCTCCTGCCCAGATGTGTTAGATCTTTGGGTCAAATAGCAGCACACTCAAAGCATTTGTTCAAAGTTTCTAGATAGCAGTTCTACTGTATTCGGATTCGGGTGACTCTTGACTGTCGTCTAAACTGATGTCTTTCTCGTTTTCTTAATTAATTTAATGTGCGGAGCCGAAATTTCTTCAAATACATCTTCCAGATTGCGAAATGAAAATTTGGATTGTGATATTTCTGCGTTAACACAGATAAAAGTCGCGTAGGGACAGAATCATATTTGCTGCTATTGTACCTTCATTTTGCGTTAGGCACCCGACTAAAATATGTCAAAGTGACCAAACAATACCTAATTAAATAAATTACGCAACCTGTTCATACGTGAAAAGTATCACAAGCAAAAAGTCACCACTTCCATCACACACATGACGCAAGTGACGTTGTCAGGAATTTGTTTGCAACTGCTCAAAATCTATTTTAATACCGCAGCCTAGCGATTGAACCAAGGGGGCGCGCTCGGGTAGAAGAGTGGCTGAGAATTTTGTTACAAGATTGGCCAGGGAGGGCAGCTGATAGTGTGTGGTGTTACGAGACCACCTGTCAAAGCATAATTGCGGTGCGAGAGAACATCAAGAGACTAACGAAACATTTAAACCTTTAGGATTTTAGGAAATTTTTTTTCTTCGCGCACATGTACAACAGAGCGGAAGCTCCGCGGTTGGATATTTCTTAAAGGAAACAATATTTTCTTGGAGGTTTTTAAAGCTCAGAGAGGCTAAACGCATCCTGAACTCTTCGGGGGTTTTCGGTCGGCTATCACCCCAACAACACCAGTTGCTCTGTAAATTGTTTGGAATTTTGCTTGGTTTGTGTAACTGTGCAAGTATAGTTGGATCCAGGACGTTTTCGTGAGCAGACCTTTCGTAAGGCGTTCTTATTCCGGAGAATGAATTAACTTTGTAAATGAAATTTCCCAGATTACACTAGATCCCAGATGGATGCAATGCCGGAAGGAGAACGTTTTGCACGAGACGGCCAAAGCTTTTTCACATCCCAAGGGTATAAAAAAGGGGCAGATAACTATGTAGGTAGCTATGGGTCGTCTATTTTTTAAACGTGTACATATGTGTTGCCTAAAATGCTCATTTCGTTTGCTATGAGCTCGATAAATGAAGTCAGAAGTCTCTAACTTTACATTAATTCATGAACGCTACAAACAAGAAAGCATGCCGAGCACGCAGGTACGCAACAAGTCGGTACTTTAACCGGCCCGAACGGCGAAGGCAGGGCGAGCTTAGGCCATCATTAAAAACATGTTTGCTGTGGTTGACCCGACCAAACCTCCAAAAATAGGGATCTACTATTAAACTTTTTGAGGCTTTAGTTGTAATTTTTTTAAATTTTCTCTCCATGATTATTTTTTAAAAATCTTTTAAAGATGTGTGAGAGTGTGATACTCTTTCTCTTCCTTTCCCCTTTTTCACTCTCGTCACGGCTGCAAAAACTCTGAAGAACACAGTTTAACTGCATAGAACTTACATGTAAATCGCAGGGGTTTTTTAGGACAAAATATATGGAAAGCCCTTACTGGTATTTCTTTTCTAAATATTCGCTTGTGTATTTATGTCCTATTCATGTGCACTAACATGTTAAAGATCAGTTGATTGTATATATGTGAAAGGGAAGCTACAAACTCAGTAGTGCAGTATACTTTGTAAACATATCTAATACCGCAAAGAAGATTCGGAAATCTTATTGGTGGCATCAGCTACACTATAAAATGACCAACGCCCAACGCGTTTAATGGATGATTAAACTTCAAACAAGCGTTTTTAATAAATATACACATATATTTAAGTATTAAATGTAAGTGTCAAAAGATGTACATAGGTGTATAATATAATGTTATAATTTCCAAGTGTTTAATATCTGATGCATAAGAGTGTTTATAAATTAAACATCGAAATTTACGGTGTACGAGTACAAAGCTGCTACGTTACAGGGTTGGATTCTATGGTGGGTCTTACGGGTCACACTGCCAGCTAGTGGTAAGGCATATACCATTACCTTACATCGAATTTTTTTACATTTACTTACAGGGGAACTTATATACTATTTAACATTTGGTGTTATTTCACTGGAATTTGATAATTATTCTAAATTATTATTCCAACAGTAAAACCTGCGTATAGAGTGGAGAAAAGGTCTAGTGAGGTTCGTCGGCTGTGAAGTTCATGAAGTCCTCTCTAGAATTCAAATGTTTAAATACAACCAACCGCGTTTGAACAATATCAAAGACTGCGGCATAGAGAGTAAAACCAGAGCGGCGACGGCAGTGGGCAAGTTGGCAAATCATCACACGCTATTGGTGTGACTCACAAAAAAAAAAAACCAAATGAAAGAATTTTTCCTCACAGGGTTAAGCCTGACTCATTTAATCTTGTTCTCAGCTTTTTGAGAACTTTGAGTAAGTAGAAATGAAACGTGGTTTAACGACAGGCTTATTACAAAGTTAAATTTCGGGTAAACTTCAGTGTCACTTCCTCTCGTGGTTTCATTATATAGCCTGCTGAAAAAATCAATAATGATAATCAATTTCCTTACTTATTTCATCAGAGTTTTACAAAGTAAATGAGCACAATAAAATTTCATTTCTAATCGAGTGAGGTCAGGTTGTATGATTAATGAAAGGCAGGCAAAGGAAAAGAAAGGAAAGGAAAACTTTGTAAGCAAGCCGATGGGCATCTTGGCATGGATTAAGCCTAAATCTGGAATAGTCATTACAGCGATAATAATCTATTATAACCCTGTCTGAATTAAAATAGAGAACCCGAATTTTTATTTTTTTTTATTTTTTTATTTTTATTTTTTAAATTACTATTTCTCTTGAGTTACAGCTGTTCGTCGTAAAATGTCCAGTCAGGAGTTATTCGATCTCGGTTTATATATTAATTGCAAATTGATCTCCATATGAAGGAGAGTTTAGTTACCACAAAGACGGCCGTTTTGTACAAATACTGCCATAACAGCGGTGAGTGACGGCCTCGTCTTCGTAATGTTTACGCGCGAACAATGGTGGATCTCAGCGTGGGGTAACCACTCGGTGCCGGCTGGAAAAGCTGTCCCATGTGAAATTGTCAACATAACGGTAGCTAATGGTAGCACGTTCCAGGTGCAGAGTTACATTTTGTGGACATGGGTTCAAATATCGCTCACTCACTTCAGGACATCTGCTGTCTGTGTAAATGACAAGCAAAGCTGAACTCAAACACACTGTTGGCAGGATACACACATGCTGAAATCCGAACACTGTTGGCAGAATACACAAATGCTGACATCCGAACACTTGGCAGAATACACAAATGCTGACATCCGAACACTGTTGGCAGGATACACAAATCCTGAAATCCGAACACTGTTGGCAGAATACACAAATACTGAAACCCAAGCACTCTAATGGCAGGACACACAAATGCTGAAACTTTTTCAATACAATTTGTGAAAACGACTTCCAACAAGTTTTCGTTTAACCCTGCCACTCTTGAATTGGGACCTGTAGATCCATTTTATCATCTATTCTGAATGAGAGTTTACAAAATATCGGCAGTATGAGGCGATCACGGGTAACAGAGAGAAAGTATTTGCAAAGCTGTTCAGATAATTTAACAATAGAGACAGACCTGCAGGCAACAACAAACAAGAGTATGGGATAACGGCCGCCACCGTCACCCCCGCCATTGCCCGGAAGCCGTTAGAATTGCTTCGTGACTCACTTCACCGCTAAGTGGCAGGCTAAAATGTGGGTATCATCTGTGACTAATGGGAAAAGGTGATTGGGTGGGGAAGTGTGGAATGGGAGTATGTTTTAACGCATTAACACCCTCCTCACTCTACAATAACACTGTTGCACAACCTCCTCCAAAACATCCTCATTCTAAACAATGGGAAACACATGTATTCCGAGAGTTCTCCTAAAAACGTTCTTTTAGGCAGTGTGACAAAAACTGCGCGAGACAATGATAGTAGAAAACGTTACACACGCGTGCCTTTTCAATACGCGTCACTTAATATACGTATACACTTGTAATGTCTCTGTAAATAATTTTCTATCCTTTCAATCAAATGACTTCGAAGCATATAAAATCTCGAGTTGAACAATTTGACAGGATAGTACAATGTGGCCGCTGTACCAAACCGCAAGCAGAACAAGTTTGTTTCTGTATTTCTGTCATTCAAGACCCCTGCTAGACAACGGTGTAACAAAGCCGAAATATAGACACGAATATGCAGAAAAAGGCAAATAACAACAGAGAAAAATGAAGAATTATTGCTGTATCTTATTGAAATTAAATACCTTATTCTTATAAATTGATTATCTGACATTATGTATGTGGCCATGTCCGAACTGGGGCCTCGGCGGCATCAATTTTCACTTTTCTCTACGACAGTTCGCCATCTATTTCCTGTTTTTAGTGAGCAAACCCAACCCATTTCATTTCCCCAAAGCATGAAAGACTACTGGCACATCGACAATGACCCACTCATATAATAGCAGTTTCTAAAACTTTCTGTGTTGCTAAGGATTTAATCGTGTTTACCTCACTTTTGATAAGTTATCTCTCCGGTCGTACGTGGGAAGGTCTGTCAACAACCTGCGTATGGTCGTAAGTTTCCCTGGGCCCTGCCCGGTTTCCTCCCACCACAATGCTGGCCTCCAAATTATAAGTGAAGTATTCTTGAGTACGTCTAACAGAGGTCAATTTACAAAATGAGAGGTATTTTCCTGTCCGTATTTAGACGCTGTCTAGTCTTTAAAATCTGTATGTTCCTCAATCAACCATGATCAGCCGAGGGAACCGCATGTCGCAGAGGTTTTAAAACGCTTGTGTTAGTCCATATTGGCTGCTTTGGTAAAAAAAAATTCCCGCAGTCCGCCATGTTTAGTCAGCCGTTAATAGAATCCGTGATTTGGAGTTTTTCGATGCAAGATACACACTGTTACATAGGGTAGCTCGAAGCCGAAAACTCCCACAGTACGGAGAATTTACGATAATCAAAAATGTCTAACGATTGACCAGTAGTTAATAATGGTACCGCTGATTAAAACGAGCCAAGTGAACTTAACAGAAGGGCTTTAAAACTCTGTGCAATCTGTGCGATCCCCTCGGGTAATCATTGCTGATTCAGGAACATACAGATTTGAAAGGCTACGCAGCGTCTAGATACGGATAGGTAAATAACCCCCGTTTTGTAGATGGCCCTCTGTTAGACGTTGTATCGGTAGCATGCAACGTCTCATTCATTAGACTGTAAGACCCACAAATCGTACCCGTTGCTTTCTCCGAGTAAAGAAAAGTGTTCAAGAATATTTCACTTACACGACGGCGGCCAAAATTATAGCCTTGCTTAATACAAGCCGCCATAAGTGAAACTATAACGTGATTCCAAAGGAGTCAACCAAAGCGAAAATTTGACAACGCTGGTGACACACGGCCCTATTCAGACGCTGTGGGTCTAGGGATGCCACTAATTTGCGCTTGTCAACTTTGTTGTTGTTGTTTTACATATTGAGAATAGCTTACATTTATTACATTACACCTTATAACGGCCATATAAAGCTGAATCTACTCTGGGCTTCAAAAGGGGCATGGTCGCGCCTCCATATGACTAAGAACGTGACCCAGAACGTGGCTACAGACAAGCAAGGCACTGACATATCATTCACCTTACACCGCATGTGCGACTCTGTGTGTAGGGTGGCAAAATCTGTAGGGAAATGTTGCACAACGCCAGTATCACTTGGGTCACAGTGAAGCTAGTTCCTTTCTATTTTTAGAGATATTTTATTTGCTCCCTTGAGCTGCCCTTTTAAATTTTTTCTGTTTGTTGAGTGGTATCATTTTGCAGGACAGACTTCAAAGTTTCATTCCAGGTATATATTTGTGTGTTTTTCAGGAAATGGAGGTGGATGCACACTAGGCAAATGTAGTGATAAATCAGAGTTCACTGACCTGTGACTGGTTGAGTTTCACCCCTGTCAGCTGTTTGTCAAATTTGCGAAAAATTTCAAGGGTCATGCCCAATCAGGAATTTGACTGGAGTTTTCTTAGGAGACAAGGACTATGAGGCCCGGAGGGTTTAGGGCTTGCAGATTCAGGGGCGGTGTTGTGAGACCAAACGTTAACATGCAACTAAATGGAAAATTAACTGTGTGGCCTGCTCAGGCAGCAGGAAGTGAACACAGAGACCCCACCCCCCTCTCTCTCTCTCAACTTTTCATTCTGCTAATACAATACTGGATACATATATATGGTTTTCCTTTCTTTATAGTATGCATAAATGACATTATTCCAACAGAATTTCAAAGCCATTTTATTGATGAATGCTGATTGTACAGATGCACGTACGTTCGCGCGACGACATTAACGGAGGGTCGCACGGGTGGGTCCAAAGGACAAACTTGTTTAGTGGTAGCAATGGCGTTGAGGTATAAAAACACTACTTCGATTTTGTATCCCAGATTCAGATTCACAGAAAAACGGTGAACAGAGAACGCTTAGGGATTGGCTGTATCTCTGACGTGCGTTGAAGTGCAGCCAGGTAATTTTGCAGGTGTAAACTATGACAAATAATGATCGACACAAGTCTATTACTTGTGGCTACAATTAAGCAGAGAAGAATATTATCCAATGAGCATGTGTCCCCTACACCCCGTTTCTCTGGCGATAGGCCGCAACTAACTGCATTCCAATTGTTTTATTTTGAGAAAATGGTGGTGAACCCGTGGTGATATTTGAATATGTTGTACTCCAGGTATCTAGTTATTTGACAGCATGTGTCATTTGGGCCAACAAAAATTAGAGAGTACAGTTTTAGGTGGGTGTTCTTTGTGAAATTACTACATAAATAGTACGGCTCTTTTTAGTGGTTTTATATCTTGAGCGGGCGCATAGAGAGTATCGCACACAATCTCTTATTATTATGCACGTATACTTGGGGTTTTACGTAGTACTTTACAATTTTGCAGTCATATGACGACGAGAAGCCCTTAGAATGTATATATACTGTGTCTCCTTGTGGCAGGGCGAGTGCACGCCGCCATAGTGCTGTCGCCACTGGAACATGATGCCTAACTTATTATTATGTAAACAGTCCAAAGTGCTTATACAGGCCTGTGACTACGTGTACATATTTTAGCCGTAGATCACAAGTAGAAATCCTGTTTACAAAAGTGGCTACTGAAAACGTTCAAATCACGTGACCAGGAGTATCTTACTGAGTTGATCAAGGGTTTACTTCCGATAGATGTCAACATGACCTCTTGAGTTGCCGGGGGCGGGTGTTCACTATGGAATTGTAAGATATCGGAGTTATAATAAGACTTTGGGGGGGGGGGGGGGTACAGGGAGGGGAATGGTAAATGTATATACATCTGATCAGGTCACGAGAGTACTTGTCGTGTGCTCACACATGTAAATATTAACTGCCTCTAAGTTGTGATTATTTCACCTTCATGTGCGTACACTATACAATGGGAAGGCGGCATATTTTTAGTACCGCGAGGTGGCGCTTGCGTGAAGCAGGACCTTCAGTCATTGATACGTCAAAAATTGATTTTAGCGCAAAGTCTACAATATTACAACGCATCGTTTTTTTTGTTTTTTTTTTTTGTTTTTTTTTTTGTAACTTCTCGCCCTCTTTATTGTAACGCCATTATGTTGAGCTGGGAAAGGAACACTTCAATGAAAGAAGTCAATGAAATGAAATGGCGCCTCTTACTGCGGAGTGGAAGTTTGTGATTTGTCCCCTGCCATGGAGATACGTAATGTACAATTTACCGCCATCGTCAGCAGTCCATTAAATGTCGAGAGCCGGCAAATCACGACGTTCCACTATGCAACACACAATTATTGTTTTACTATACCTTATGGCCCATGATGATCTTATAGACGTAACAGCTTGTCGAATCCGTCTGAGCTTAATACACCAGAAAGTCTGCATATCCGTAAATGATCAAAACGGACGACTGAAGAAACTGATTTAAGAGGGCCACAAATAGATGTAATATTGCACGCTTTTGCGTGCACACTCGGTGCAACATCACGAATTGCTGACACCACTCTCTGCCCCCCCTCCCCCCTGTGACGTGGTTTTATACAATGGAAGGAAGAGGGAGGTGCACGAGGTATAATAATTAGAATTACATCAATAAAAAGGGTTTCTTTTTGATTAAGTTCTCACACATTGTATGATGTTTCAATCTCGTTTTACTGTGGTTTCTTTTGTTCGCTACACACTTGACAATTTCCCACGGCCTCCTATTGTAAGCAACCCATGCGCAGTTCAGACAATATGTCCGAGATTTGCGGGAGAATCGAAGAACACTGAGCCACTATTTGTTCAGTGCTACCCAAACAGGCACAACCGATTTGTAATGCAATAAACATGTTTGAACTAATATGTTGTAGGTGATGTGGGTTATAACCAGTCTGTCTGTTTGGAAAGAAGTCATTACTTTTCCCTTGATTACCGTCCCCTTTCCCTACGCCCCCACCATATTTATTCATATATTTTTTTTGGGGGGGGGGGGGATTGATTGATGATTTACGCCGTACTCAAGAATGTTTCGCTTATACGACGGAGGCCAGCATTGTGGTGGGAGGAAAGCGGGCAGAGCCCGGGGCAAACCCCCGGTCATCCGCAGGTTTCCGGCAGACCTTCCCATGTACTGCCGGAGAGCAAGCCAGTCTGTGCCACTGACCTGAACTCACTATGGTCGCATTCACGACAGGCTCCTGGGTCATTATGTCAGTATATATAAAAATGTATGTACATCACCAGACTTTTACGGGTCGTTATGACAAAACCTGACAAGGATACATGTACACATAAAACAACACCACCTTAAACATATGTAAGTTGAAGGTGAAAAATTTAAGTAGATAAATCCACTCTGCTAGGCTCAATTATCATTTCACTATACCTAATCGGGCAGCATAATCTTATAAACGTCGATGGTGCAACGTTTAACGTTCTGCCAAACAACTGAATAATACCTTCGTAGTAGAGTCATGGCTTGATCACCAGCGAACCCATTCAGGTGGGTAATGCGTAGTTCCAACCATGCGTGACCAAAGATGGCCACCACACCTCAACCACAAAACATCTACCGCACCCGAAACGTATATACGGAACCTTAAGTAAAGATTACCAGAAAGCGTAGGCTGTTCCACGGTGACCCAAGCTGGCCGTCGTCATAAAAGTGAAATATCTTGAGTACGGTGTTAAGCACCAATCAAATAAATAATGTTCTGGATGGTATTCTTGTTGCAGGTTCGAATAAGACTCTCATCAGATTGGTTGCGACTTCGTGATGGAACTTGTCGTGTCTACGGTTAGAAGGGAAAAAAAAACCCTGACCATCGTCGTATAATTGAAATATTCCTGTTCGAATATGGCATTAAACACCAGTGGATCACGTGTATAGGAGCCCACTGTTACAGTTTCGGTGGTAGAATTGAAGTACAAAGGTATTTCAGAACAGACTCTGATTCTGTGAGTTAGTTTACATGTAAATACACACTGTAATAAAACACTCGTAAAATTACGCGTAAAATGCCTGACAACAAGCTGCCAGTTGTTTGTACATTAAAACAAGGGTCATAATGACCATATATATATACATTGTATGAAATAATACGTGAACCCAACACAGATCACACGTTTCCCCTATTACGGGTGGTTTACCACTACAGCCACTGCAGTGGTAAAAACCACTGTCGAAATAAATACCAGAGTTAGTGAAGTGAAAGCGCGGACAGTGCAGAGGACAAAATACATGTATCATAGATAAATAGGGGTGACAAGAAAAACATTGTAAGTAATTCCACACAAGTGTCTTTTAAAAATTGCAACCAACATCACTGGTATTTTTTTCCTAATTCTACTTAAGTCAAGGTACTCGGGGAGTGTAAGTTGGTAATGTTTAAGCATTTACCTAAACATTCAGAATATAGCACTGATTGATTGATTGACTGATTTATTTATTTGATTGATGTTTTACGCATTGGTGGGAGGTTTCGGTCATTGCGATGTGTTAGCGCGCTAACCGTCTGAGCCACGGAGGCCCTAGCACTGATTGAGGTAAACTGACTAGAGGCCCGGATTCTTCCGCTTCATGTAACCATCTCACGACCATTACACGGACGTCACTGTTCCTTTCTCATGATGTAGTCTTTTTTTTTTACAGAGGGTCATTATTTAGGGTGTAAGAAAAACATTTTATAATGCATTCTTTGGTATCAATGGTTTCAACCGCTCAACACAATGGAATACCGTCTGGTGATTACAGAGGAATTCGATCTTGCTCTCAGCGTTTTATTTTATTTATTTATTTGATTGGTGTTTTACGCCTTACTCAAAAATATTTCACTTATACGACAGCGGCCAACATTATGGTGGGAGGACACCGCGCGGAGCCCGAGGGAAACCCACGACCATCCACAGGTTGCTGGCAGACGTACGGCCAGAGAGGAAGCCAGCATGAGCTGGTCTTGAACTCACAGCTACCGCATTGGTGGGAGGCTTCGCGTCATTGTGCTGCGATAGCGTGCTAACCGACTGAGCCCAGCGTTTTGCGCTGAAGCTTACTCCATGTATGTATGAATCTACCCCACCCCCCTTCCCTACAAATGCGCCGTTAAAGATGACTTGTTCGACCAAAGACACCCTGGATTCTGTCGCAAAGCAGCAGTGCTCGTGCGCATTGGGTCCGAATCTGTTGACAAAGTTCCGTTTCAAATCGATGCTGAAGATCATGGCATTCTTATGTCTGGCAAAATAGAAAAGAAAAAAAATCAAATATTTGCACACTTACGTTTCTTTGGGCCTCTGCATTTTTGGCTGTCTGGAATGAAGTGAATACTGCTCGTCTGATTCTAAGGGCAGAATTTGGCTAGTCAGAGCCTGGTCAGTTGTATATACCGATCGTCCTGCTATATAAAACTACCAGTGGTCAGTTGATATCAGTCACACCTGAAAACAAAACACAAACAGGTAATAATTAACAATAAAATACGAGATCACTTTCCCACACCCCCTCATACTCGCCCACATACAAGAGGGCATGAGAATAAGGCAGCTGTGAGACAGAAGTTGCTGATAAAGTCACACATTTCCATAACTGTATATATGATAATATATAAGTTGGATACATTTATTGAGATACCGTGACTTTAGAGTAGAAGTAACCATGCAGTAACCGAACAGGCACTTCTTCTTATTTTTGAATTCTGCAAATCCTTTTAATTCCGTTTCCGGTCACCTTTTATCGTGTTATGAATAGCTTCACGCAATGATTACAATAGTGGTCTATCTCCGACCGTACGTGGGAAGGCCTGCCAATCAGCAGTCCGCGAATGGTCGTGGGTTTCCGCCGGGCTCTGACCGGTTTCCTCCCATCATAACGCCAGCCGCCGTCGTATATGAGATATTGTTGAGTAAGGCATAAAGTACTAATCAAATAAATAATAATAAAACAAAAAATTAGTGTCCATTGCTGTGTGACTATACAAATGCTTGCAATGAATTGGTGGCAAACCACGACCAATCATAAAAATGCTGATCACCCATATCTGGTCAAGAAAGTCAACCGCATGTTACATGTTTGAATTCATTTATCTACGATGATTTGTATGGTCGACTCTTTTCTGATTTGCCTTAATCAAAGCATATATATATATATATATATATATATATATATATATATATATATATATATATATATATATATATATATATATTTTTGTTCACATATATAATACATACATACATATATATGTATATATATATATATATATATATCTTTTTGTTCACATATATAATACATACTTTGGAATGTTAACTCTATTAAATGAAACAGAAGAAATGGGCATTTTCTTATTGATAATTTTTTCTATTGATAATTGTGATCTTAATATTAAATTGCTGTAGGTTACTTGTATATGTAAAAATTTAAGCTGAATCATGAAAGTTAGTTTTACCTTGTTGTTTGGAATGACAAGTACAAGGTTAAGCTGTAGACAATAAAATTGAATTGATTTGGTTATTTTCGTAGGTATACAGCAAGATAATGTAAGATTTGAGAAATTAGGCGGGTTAAGTTTGACCCTGAGTAGATTAAAAAAAAAATGATAATCCCTCTGATGAATACATGTGCCTCGTGAGCAAGCTTCCTCCAGATAATCTGATTACTAAGTTCTAAATTCCAGGCTGATCTGCAGACTACATCTCACTGTAATTCCTTTGTTTTAGTGCTTTGAGGAACATACAGGTACATGGTATTAAGGATAAATTCCTTTGTTCCATAAGTTCTCAGTGACATTCACAGGTTTACTCAATCCTGCCACCTTAAATCCTCTGCTGTATATAAATTGACCTTGTTACTGAGGATTGTCACTTGTGACTCAGTTAAGTGCACTATAACTGTCTCTGTTACCATGGAAGTCATAAAACGAGTCGTGGAGGATTTAAGTTGCTGAACCAAGACTTCATGTACATAAAGAAGAATGAGCTATCTGGACCTGTACGCCGGGAATGTTCTTGGGGAAAAACCCGTGACCTTAGAGGCACTAAATACACAGACTTGGCCGTGATCTATGTTGATGTAACACTGGACCACAGTAATGAACGAGATGATGATGCTCTGGAAATTGTCAAACTTCGAACAGCTATGACAGGCATAACCCAAAACTCTAGCGAAAGACAGATTATTGCTGATGCTCTTTTAGAAGGTTCCAACCCAGTAAGAGCTCGCATTAGACAGACACATCAATCTGTTTGGGCCCTCAATGAACATTTACAGAGGGATCAAGCGCTTACTGTACCCTCGCTAGTGCAGCACTCTGTTGGTCAGCAGCCACAAAAACGAGTTCGAAGAGCAACTAGAGACCTACAGGACAGACTGAAACAGATTTGTACAGCCAGGGGGGGACAACACCAGAGGGGTATCAGAGACACTGCGAGCTGCTGGACACACCGTTAAATATTCCTAATGTTGCTTTTTTAAAGTAAAGTTTGTATGCTGTGCCCTTTCATAGTATTTATAGACCCATATAACTTGTTCATGTAAACAGCCTCGCCAGTGTTTTGTGTATGTTAATAAGAGTCACTGCATATAAACAAAATAGTTCTTTGAGTTTAATTTTTATCTTCTGTTGGATTACAAAACGCACTTTCTAACCTTTTGTATTTTTAGTAATTGCATGAAGTATTGAAACACAATTTTACAACAATACCCATTTTTTCTTTATTTGAAATCACACAGCAGTACATGTTTTTCTATTTTATTTGTATCTGTGGTGTGGAAAAGAGACTATGGGGGAAAAGGCCAGTGGGGAAAAGGGTGCGTGGGGAATATGCCCTGGGGAAAAGGGCCAGTGGGGAAAAAGGCCTACACCCCAATATCATATATATGTATATACTGGATTGCTGCCTCCATACATGTACGTACTATCGGCAGGTACTGTCTATGTCATGACATACTTTAACCTCAGAGGTGTTCTCATAAAGAGTTCTATAATGCTTTCAGAGCGCTAGCGCGTGCTGAACAATGAGAGCATTCCCTGCCCCATATATACGGGATTCGCCAGGCGTTTGCCTACATTTTACTTGTCTGGAGACACTGAAAAGGCTACCTACAGAGGCAAAGACATCAATCAAATGTGTGGAATCGCACTCATATATGGTTATTACATCATTGGAGTAGAAACACCTCCCCTACCGCACTCTCTGGCACAAGCATAAACGTACATTCGAAGGCATCGGCGTACAACCTATGCCAAATGAACTCACGGCTTAAACGCCGTCAGGAGCAGACGTCCCTCAACCGCCTAATATTAATACAGTTGTATATATGAGCATGGAATTCTACAGCCCGATACCATGCAGTCGGCACAGACACTATATTTGTATATACAGCCAGGGACACTAGTCCGATATGTGCAACGCTCTGCAGCTACATACTACCATATCTATCTAAGGTATGAAAAATACACTCACGGCCTGAACGCTGCAATGAGTATACTCTTTGGCATAAGTAGAGCCCGGAAGGCATCAATATGTCCGCTTTCTCAAGCGTGGTATCTATGATCAAGATAACTACATTTCGGATACTCTTATACCCGAAAAACCAGTCATACCATGCCTACTGAAGACATGGGAGTGGGGGGGGGGGGTACCCAGACAATTTTCCATGACATGTTATAAAAGCCTACTAGACTACCAACCTCTCTATAACGGAAGAATATGTTCTTCTATAACGGAAGAATTGTTCTTCTACATGTCCTTGAGTGAGGAATTCACATAATCGTACTGACTTACTTAATTTGCCAGCCGTGCAGGTTATTCTCTTGCACCAGTCCTCAGAGCGAACCAAACAATCTATATTTCTTACACGCAATCCATGTGAATAAATCGGGACATTGCACTCCCAGACACTAGAAATGGAGAACATATTCTCTTGATTGAGTACTTTATTTAGCAGGCAGAAAGGAAATATTGCTATTTTGCCTGTACGCTCGAATCCTACATGGATCTGTAACAACATAGAACCTACGAGGACAGCCTGGCACACAACTGCTCTCCCCACCCACCGCTCACCCCGCCCTCTCTATTCTGCGCACGGCCCTGATGTGGACTTTGCGCTGGTTTATCAAAGCTAAAAGGGTTATGAAATATTGCTATTTTGCCTGTACGCTCGAATTCTACATGGATCTGTAACAACATAGAACCTACGAGGACAGCCTGGCACATTGACTACCTTAACTGAAGGAAACAGTTGAATCCTATGACACACAATTGTCCTCCCACTCTAATCTGTGCCCACCTCTGATGAGGAATTTGCGCTGGTTCACCCAACTTTAAAAGAATTCCGGAACACTGCACGTTGCCTACAGGCTGATATACTTACTGATCTGCACCTAGCTATGCACACCATACTAATACATGTACAAGCAGTGTAGGGTCTGATCATTTGGGGTTTGACGCTGTGTTCATGAATAGTAACCCTATCACATTCACGGTCGACATAAATAATCAAGTGTTCTCACAGTAACAAATTCGACAATTATTAACATTTTGCGATATAAATAACTGTTCTGTGGAATAAATAGAGTCAACACACTGTTGCGGTGAACAATACATTTTTGTTTAAATTGAGTGTAAATTCAGGCTTTTACGTTGCGCACATATTTTTGAAACCAAATATGTGCGCAACAAACTAAACTGTTTAGTTGTCAGTGTTCATGACAATAGAGACGTGATCACATACCTGTACAAGGAAGGGGCATATAGCAATGTGCAGTTACAGTCACGCGCGAACCATTCGGTGCCGACAATCCTTCACTTGTTTATATCAACATTTCAATCTTCCGTACCTGAAATTATCTCTCAGTTCCTTACGTAAATAAAACAAAATTCCCTCTAAAATATGTTAAAACAAGGTAAAAAAAAATCTTGATGGGCATGCACCGGAAGCGACAGCAAAAAATAATTATAAATCTCTTACGGAAGTGTATGGAAAACGGGAGACAGCAGTTGTACCTGAATTCAAACAATGTGCTCAGACATATTTACAGAATGCGGGGATTGGAATCAAACCGCGCAGACAGCCCTCGACCATCGGCTAATTTCTGATCAAGAATCGACCCTTTGCCGTACAATTTGGCCCAAACCAACACTATATTCCGGTTCTCTCTCTTTCTAAGGCATCAACTGTGTAGCCAGCCAAAAAGTTGACATTGTTACAGTTAATGGACATTGAAATACTATAATTAGCTTAGCCAACTGTGTAAATACTATGTTAAACAATGATTAAAACCAGGGAAATGCCGTCTCTAACCTGACTCATTGTATCCTGCACGCACAACTCGACAACTTAAAAAAACATGGAGGACAGCGTCGACCGTCAACACTTCTGTCACGGGCGAACTCGGCCGTGTGTGTGCTGGGATAAGCTTGACTGTCTGTCCTCGTGTTAGAACAACGCGCCTGCGCACACCCACTATATATATGTATATATTTATATATAATATTTTGTGTTAGTGGCTGTCATGTGATACCAATGAAGTCACACAGGTAAGTTTACGCAATAATCCTCGGTGTGGAAATTTACCTGTAATTCAAGTGTAACACTGTCGGGGACTCGTACCAATATAATAATACAAGGCAAGTGACAAGAGTGTCAAGGGTGGAGCAATGATAACTGTTCGTGCAGAGTGTAGGGCAATCATACTACGCCGTTCAGATATTAAATTGGTGCTAGTCTGGAGTCTGAATAAATCACAACAAAGAGATACACGTCATAATGGCTTTCATATAATCTCCAATCATCGGGGCCCCTTGAAGATGAATAAAAAAGGCCAATATAGTCAAGATTTAAATTGACAAATTCAGTTGCAACCACCAGTTATTCTGCTGGGAATTCTGTATCAAGTCAGCATGCTGATAAATCACCGATTCCGCTGTTTGTTTATGATGTGCTACATAATCTATTCGCTCGTGTGCACAATCGAATGACGGTGAACGCCTATTAATGACTGTCAGTCAAAACCTACCAAAATCCTTTGTGTAGGAGAAAATTCCATCAAAAGTTTAAAAGAACAATCGATTAAATTTAATTCTATTTAGCCGTGTTACCTTGGCATTGTATTGAGGCAATGCTGTAAAGTGGCGTGTTAGTGTTATAGTATACGACAGAGTGGACAATTGCCACATATATAAAGGAAACATTGTGAAAACTTTGTTACATATATATATATTTTTTTTTCAAAGTTTGTGCAAAGGTTCAAGCTGAACTCATGTTTCATGTCACGTTTTTTTTCAACGTCTTTTGTCTTTGAACTTCTAGCAAATTCATCGAGTTGTCACCAGAACAGCAAGTGGAACACATTCTTATAGGGCTTGAAGAAATTTATAATTCGGCAACATCGCCAAAGTTAACCAAACTCTAACTAAGAAAATGGATTGACCGATAACTCATGAGACACACGGGAGAACACTTAAGGATTTATGAGACAGGCCGAGAAGAACAGAGCATGAAGCTAGCCTACTCTCGCCTGGTTTTCTGCAGTCTGCTACGACTCAGGTAATCCCTTTTGTGGTTTTATTTGTTTAAATGATCAGCAATAATATTTGTCTAGTCTCGATTAGTATGCTTGCCTCTTAAACGCATAAAAAATCATATTTTTAATCAAGTCCATAAAATTATAAATACATTTTTTCCAAATTGCAACTTCCTCTGAATATTTTTGTGGTCAAAGTCACAAATTACTAAAAATCGGGGAAAAAGGTGAAACATAGTTATAAAAAATAAAATTTTATCAAAAGGAAAAGTTGTGTGTGCAAGCCACAATCGCAGATTTATGTTTTAGTGTTGAAATAATAACGCACACGTCATGAAAATGTGACGGTACAGGTAATGTTCCAGTGTTGTCTTGAATTATAAACTGGCGAATGATTTTTGAATATCATATAATGAGAAACAATCAAATAAATAACTAAAGAAATAAATAAACCACTTCGTTTAAAACCACACAAGAACTGTCGCCTAGTTATGATAAAATCTTTTTCCAAAACATAATTCCACTAAAATCAGACAGAGAAGCTTGCATTAAATTAACCAATATGCTATTATCATACTCCCAGACGATTTGAGGTTTAATCAAATGACTTTGACCATATCAGTGCACATCTGTTAAAGAAAAATCCATCAACAATTTCAGTGCTGCAAGTCCCCCCACCTCTCCCACCAGAACTTTTAAACAGACCACAGATAGCGAGAATTTTAAAGGTTGATTGTTTTCCATGGATACGTTTCTTCTTTGAAACATTGCTAATCGTTTGATGTTATTTTTACACTTTTTATTATTTCATTTTAACTTCCCATCTTACACAGCTTTAACATGGAAATTTAGAGCGAATAAATATATACATATATATATATTTATATATCGTGGTTTTCAAAACAGCCAGTATTTTGTACTGTTACATCTGTATTTTCTCACCTTTCCAGCCTGCATATAGTAATTCTGTATTTCATGTTTTATTCCATGTTTGTGGAATGGTAAGATGTGAGCAAATACTGCAAATGCAGGCTATTTATTGTGTGTTTTCTCGTCTTTATACCGTGTTGTTCTTTCGCTGTGGTCAACGTGGCAAAAAATAGAGACAGAGCCTTTTTTCTCTACGTCCCTGCTTGGTTCTTAGTTAATTTGTGTTAAATTGCAAACATCATTACATTTATGTACTGAATTTTCCTTTGCTTACGCCATGGTGCTATAATGCATCTGAGTTGCTACTATATCGGCATGTGCATGGTGCGAAATTTAGAATACAATCCTCACTAAGATAAAATTGACAAGAGGCCGGATTTGACCAGTTATATGTGATCATTTGCCAACCACTTCGCTGTCGCCGTAGCCCTGGTTTTATCCTGTTTGGTTTTGTCTTTTACATATCACAATAAAGTACTCCAAAAGACCTGGTATAAACCGTTAAGATGCTGCTGTGGAATGAACAAAAGACTAATTCGAACCTCTGATCTCACTTGTCCAGCGAAGAGTCTCTTTCAACACGAAACAAAATATAAACCATGCATATATACATAAACTCATATACACAACGTCATACATCCACTATTCATGTGTTGAATTCTTCCTACACTGTAAAGTTCTATGTTTAATTTATAAATACTTTCATGAATCAGATATTCTACACTTGTAGGCTATAGCATTATAGTATACACCTATATATACATGTTTTAGACACTTATGTTTAATACTTAAGTACTTAAGTATATTTATCAAACACGACTATTTGAAGTTTAATCACCCATTAAGCGCGTTGAGCTTTGGTCATTTACAGTGTAAATAGTTCAGTTACTGGCAGTGTGTTATGTTTATCGTTTTTATCCTGGAATTCGGGACAGGAGGAATCTGGTTCATTGTGAATGTCGGGAAAAGAGCAGTGGACGAGACATTAAAATGAAATATAAAAGGCTACAGAGTAAAACCAGAGCAGCGACGACGGTATAAAACTTGTCAAATGATCACGCGTTACAGGTGAAACCGGCCTCTTGTCAGTTCACCTCGGTTAGGGTCTTACTCTAAGTGTTCATGTAAGTGTATAAGAAGTAACAACTTACACCACCACCCTCATCTCCCCCACCCCCGACCCCTACCCCCAGGACCATGGCTTAAGCAGAATTAGGTAACAGAAATTGCAGTCATGTGTAATGCAAATACTAGACGTCAGTGGTGTACAATTACTCAAAATGTTGTCTTGTCAGCCCAAATGACATACATTTTCCGCCATAATCTCAGAAATGACATTTAGTAACTTCCTACGATTCAGCCTTCCGAGGATTTAACGTAATAATTCCCGTTTACTACCTGAATATCTTGATTCTGCACACTGTTTGTATTTTATTTCTCAAAACAGATGGTTCTCATGAAATGTTAAATCATGATCTGTGATACACTCTGTGCCTTCACTTACCCCGAGACTAGGGCCGTGTGTTCATCGTATTGAATGTGATCGCCACGTTGAATATATGAACAATTGCAATCAAAGCGCAGCTGAGATATATATGCCATTACATTACATACTACATATATATACTAGCATGGTACACGATTTCTATACGGATTTACTTCATCCACCTAGAATATGCATTGCGTCTTTTGTCAATCATTGAAAGTTACTGACTGCTACTCTTTTTATCAATGCATTCTAAATTGTTTAGTTTATACACTTTCTCACTTTTTTGGTGGTTTGCTTCAAACGTCGTTTTGTGAACTGCTCTAAAAATTATTGACCGGAAATTCGGAACGGCCATTTTTACTGGTTTCCGAATCTCTGTTTCGACTGCCAGATTCTTAAATGTAATGTTTGCTAGAAAGTGAAAGTATGATTTAACAAAGAAATAACTAAAATATAGATAGCCATAGCTGAATAATGAGCATTGCTGAATAAATAGAGCTGAATAAAGAGTATTGCCTAATAAGGAAATATAGGTGAATAATGTATATCGTTCCCAAAGTAATGCAACTAAGTATACTATATACACAAATGTATCACTAAGTAAGTATACTATATACACGAAAGAACACCTAAGTATACACAAATGTACCTCTAAGTATATATACACACAAGTGTAAAACTAAGTACATGCATACCATGAACACAAATGTACAACTAAGTGTGCTACATGTATAAACACTTGTACAAGTCTCTGACTGTTAATTGGCTGCACTAGGGCAGCACTCCACTAAAACGTGTTAAATCCAAAGTCGTACAAGTGTTAAATTATAAGTTTTACCAGTCGGTTTATACAAAGCACAAGTTTATGATACGGTCGTATGCAGGGAAATTTCACCCTGGTATAGTTCCTGGCTTGCTCCAGTAGTTCTACGACGATGTTCCCCCGCAGGTTTGGAGTGCACTTTGGATCGATTTCTTCAAATGTGCGCTTATATTGCCAACACATCCCATTGAACCTTCACTCCACCCTCCGACATTCCGCCATCCAACAATGAAGTATGTCTCCCCTAAGCGCAGCTATAATGCATTCCCCGACTGTGTACATTCTTCTTCGATTTGAGCATTGGACAATACACCGTAGTAATCCGAACCCATATGTGCACAGCGTGTAAGAAAAGCTTGCAGTTTTTGTTTGTGAGGTCATGGCGGCCGCGACGGAGTTGACACGGGAAACACAACAGCTACTGCACAGCCATGATATCTCGCCGGTTCAAATCCAGCCTGTGCAAGGTGACCAGTATCTATCATCTTTTTGCACTTTCGGTTTTACCTTAAGCTGCACCGAACTTTTTGACAGTGGGACTCAAATGAATTTGTCTGAAGGATTCATGAGTTAAAATACTGTGCATAATAAAGAAAACGTGAAAGGAATAAATATTATTTTTAGCACACTAGAAAATCATAAAGAAATACATTGAATATTACATTGGGTATTACAGCTATTTACCTATTTACAAATAGGTAACAATATTTCAGTATTGATTCCAAAAACCGGGATAGTTCCGTAGCTATCGTAAAAGTGAAATGATCAATGTATCAGTCGCTCGAGTGAAAGCGTAAAAGTTTCAATTCTAATATCAATTTAATAACATTATGAAATAAAACGGTAATGGATAAGCTGCCCCTGATAGGTAGGAATTTCTCTGGGTCTGATCAGATGATTCTGCAGTCTCTGTCAATCATAGTGCGAAGAAATAAAGCCACGGCGAGTCTCGTGGACACTCGAGATTTGCGGAGATTTTATAAATAAAAATCTCGTATCTTCAAAACGCCATCAGTTTTCCTTCAAGAAATAGGTCTCTACCTGAAGGCAAATACAAAATTTGACCAACCTTTCACTACTTTTGTGTATTCGGCGAATACATAAAACACCAGGCTGCCACCCAGTGGAAGCAATATCCAAAGTTAAATTTCGAAAGGCCAGTTGCATCAATAAAACACATACAAATAACACAAGCTTCTTTCCGCTTCAAACAGGCCTTCAAGCTACTCCTGCAAATGCTATCAATCCCATATTTTTCATTACCCTATATTTCCTGTTTTTGTGTTGACATCACAGCACGATGGACGCTTTAATAAGGATCACCATGATTTTTTCGTTACACCTTAACATGTTGCTCAGCTGAAATTGAAAGTGTGGCCATTGTCAAAGTGTATATATATATATACATATATATATATATGCTTGATTTAACGTGGTACTCAACAATTTTTCGATTAATTATCAAAGTGTAACAACAAACAAGACGATTAACATTAATGTGTCTGTCACGCTCAACTACTCCTAAAAACTCAAGATGTAGATAATATAGGAGGTTTTGGGCTGAAAATCGGAAACGATGGGACAGTGGAAAAACATAGGAGGGCTGTTACAGTGTTCGTCATCACAAAGCAACGTAAGCAGCGGAGCGGAAGTCGTAAATGCCGAGCTGTTTTCCGGCCAGCATACAGACATGTCACCACCAGCCCATTACGGACGGCAGGCGATGGACGGCTGCCGGTATTATTCAGGCTATTGTTCAAACTAGACAAAAACAGCTTTGCCGTGATTCCAGCTAACTCTGTGGCGGATTGTCCTACTACTAAAAGGCCGCTGTTGAATAAACTTATTCCTTCAAATGTATGCATTCCACGGAACAGCTCTGGTATTTTGTCTTTGCTTTTAACTTGCAGTCTGTATATCTAGCAATCTGCAAATTCACTCATACTCACTGCATAAGTGCCAGAAAATGACGTTTTGTCAACAACTGGCGTGTGCATAAACCAGCAACCTCAATACATATTATATATATATATATATATATAATGCAATGGGAATTAAAATGCAATTAAGATATTTTTCCGAATGCATACTGTTAATTTCACACAAGGTTGTTTTCAAGCCTAAGGCTTTTTTCCTCCTGTGGACTCCAACATCTGGATGTGCAGATATATTACGTGTCACGTTACGGAAATTGGACAAAGGGCACTTTTGATGGTGACTATGGGTGATTTATCGACACAAAAGCTGACGAACGGCAACCCTTCAATAGAAAATACATTACAACCAGTCTGCTGCATGATCAAGGCCAAAATATGTCAGCCTTAATTTTTCAGCAGGTTTTATCATTTCGCAAACGTGCTTTACCTAGGCGTCCAAACCGACCTACGTATACCAGCCGTCAAGCAAAACAATTGTTCTGGGTCAACAATCGTAAGAACAGTTTCCAAAAACGAGAACTAATACAAACCATCAAAAAATCAGTTCTCAATGATAACGAAAATTCGTAATAAATGTTCTCGATGGGTGAATAAAATCAGTTACCAAACCGTGTACCAGTGTAGTGTATGTGGTGTCGATAATCAACTATGTACCTCAGTAGCGCTTTGATTGCAACCGTCAATATATATCCAACGTGTGGCCCACGCCCAACACGAGGAATATACGGCAAAATGGGCCTTTATTTACTAATTAATTAGTGCCTACAGAGTTCCTGTTTACCACTAGTGCACCATAAAATGGAGTACCCCGTCGATAATCACAATATAATAGCTATTACAGTTAATGCAGAATGTCAAACCAGAGCACTTAACTGGTTAATTTCGACCTCTTGTTAATTTACATTAGAAATGGGGTTGAAGCCCATGTCAATACTTAAAAAGCCTCAACTTATACACCCACTATATAACACCATGGCTTTAGCACAATTATATAAAACCAAAAAATTCCTTGCTTTTAATTTCAAATTATAAGACGTCACTGGTCTAGACCCATTTCCAATGCAACCTGCGACGCCAGTTCGAATATGTAAGAAAAAATACATATAAGTACTAAAAGCATGTAGGAAAGGAGCAGTGACCCGTTTCCAGTGACCAAGGGAAGAGGGCCGACAATGAAGGTATCCAATCAAATTTCTCGTAGTAGGTGAAAGATTTCCAGGGCGAATACAAATATATGTAATGCAGTCGTTAATCCAGCTGTTACCAACTGTTCCTAAAACCACAGCTTTGGTGTAATTGATTTAGTTGCTTGATTGGTGTTCAACGCCTTACTCAAGAGCATTTAAAGAAAGACATCGACGCGCGGCTTTTCTCCGTTTTTACCTTTATTTACTCTTGATCTTGCTTATTTCCTGGATATATGTTTACGGAAAAGCAAATGTTTTATGGACAAGTAGATGGTATGGTGTAAATATCTTGAAAACGGCAAGAAATCAGCGCCATAATCGTCGCTATAATGATGAGAGATAGAGCCACCCAGCTTGTTCATAAGCCTTTTGAAGACGAGGCTTTGTGCATTGAAGCAGTCGCGCATGCGCCTGACAGCCCTGCTCCAGATCGTGAGATGGCTTATTTAGGTATAAAAACACTAAAATTTTCCTTACTACTTGTGAAGTAATTGTACATAGAACACCCTCCTAAAACTGCATTCCATAATTTTTGTTGGCCCAAATGACACATACTGTCACATAACCAGATGCTCGGCCTAAAGTATATCCAAATATCATTAGTGGTTGACCACCATTTTCTCAAAATAAATCAACTGGAATGTACGTACTAGTGTCCTATCGCCATAGCAACAGGGTGTTGGGGACAATTGCTCACTGGATAATATTTTTCTCTGTTTAATTGTAACCACAAGCAATGGACTTTTTTTCAACCATTATTTGTCATAGTTTATACCTGCAAAATTACCTGGCAGTACTTCTACACACTTCAGAGACACAGTCAATCCCTACACGTCCCTACCGTTTTCTGTACCGTAGTTTGTGGTATTGTGTACATATGTTAAAATCCCTCTTATACGCAAAAGTTCACGTCAAGGGCCCGTTCTACAAAGCTGTAGCAGCGCTGCGTCAAGCTTAGTTACCTTGGTGACGTATCTATTCACTAGATGCTGTCATGGAAGATACACCCAGGCGTTGTTTGCGACTGCTTCATAAAAAAAGGACCCGAGGTTCTACATCTGTTTGTGCACCCAGCTATACGGTCACACATTTGTCTGGTTGTCTCAGTAAAGGTTTTCTGCAGCCGGTGCCATTATTAGCATGCGTAGAATTCCCATATTTAGAGGCTACGATAGCCTCCAGATTATCAAAAATTTCTGTCGAAACTTTAATTGGTTTAGCAAATGCAAGCCTGAAGTCTTCATATATGTTGGAGATTAAAACAATTTGAATGTCGCGGCATATCATATCAACATGCATGACAAATGAAAGATATGATGATAAATTTCATCCGGTTTTGGATCTTCTATATCGTTAGTAAAAAGGCCTTATTTTGCGTCTGCGCAGGCTGTACATTTGAGTTTGTCAGGGGAAGCCCCTCTCCCAGCGCTAGGGGATATTGCTATAACCATACGTCCACTGAGCAAATGGCGGCGAATGCAACACGAGATCTGCCTGCGATGGGAGACTGGACAGTGTTACTCCATCTGACCCGACTAAGCAACAGTCACAACAAGTCAGCAAGTAAGTCGGCCTGCTCAAGAGGTCCTATGGTACAATATTCAGCCCGATGTGCAATTGTGTGTGCTTGCTGGAGGGAATATCTGGTTACCGTCAAATACGATACTCTCTTCTCCTTCCTGCCTCCCAGTCTCCCTCCCTCTCTCCCTCCCCGCTAGCGTGGAAATTTTGAGGCAACGCCTTGATCCTGACCGTCTGATGTTCAACGAGGTTACAGCACGCATTTTTACTCCCTTTTTTAAAAAACAAAACAAAACAAAAAAAAAAAAAAAAAGAAAGAACATCCTTGACTTTTTCGTTATAAATGCTGCATCCATTGCAGGTAGTCAATGGCAACCTCTGCGTCGTCAATAGCAAGCATTACCCATCGGGTCTGAAGCCCTTATGTGTTATTAAGAGGACATATAATATATTTTAACGTATGGTTGCTTTAATATTAGCCCTAACCAAAGACTTATAAAGTGCATGAATGAACCAAGAAGTTGTATATCAATAAGAAAGACTTGTCCAGTGTACTTCTTTTCTAACTTTTATGTGCCACTCAAGCAAGCTAAAGTGCACGAATGCTTTACCAACCAACCAAAGCAACAACAACAACACACGGCAAGTTTGCTTTTTCATGAATGCAGTAACCCTTTGCGGAATGGTCATGCATGTCGTCAGGAATTGAAACAAGGGCACCAAAAGTACAACCTAAGACTTCTGTTCCCGGCACACATGCCACTTGATAATATAAGAGTAGCACTGTCCGAGAGGAAAAATGATAAACAAATGGCTGGTTCAACTCTCAGGCAGCGATAGACCTTACACAAGATCAAACAAAGAAACACAAAGACCTCTGAATAAGTTCAATACATATATTTGAACAAAATAGACAAATAGTCCAACTAACAATAATACAGATGATAATAAAAATATACCGTATCTTACTGATGACAGCGTCCAAATCCAGATGGAATATCCCTGCTTCCACAGACCAGCCAGTCCACGTAAATATAAAATCCACAGTTCATGAGAATTCTCAGATCGAAGGAAAATCCTGTAAGTACCAAACAGCAGTGGGCACGGTACGCCAACGACGACAACTCCCCAACAAGGTCCAACTTTCCTAGACAGACGGGTTGACAATAGCGTCTTTGATGCCAAGCTGGCAATGTATGTTTCAGTCCTCACAAATATACAATCAAAGTTACTTTCAGGGAAAACTGGGATGAAATGTACGTAATGGCACAAAGAGACAATGAGCGATACAAGCTCCAAAAGAAAACCTCAGAAAATAGCAAGTGGCGAAACACAAGCTCACAAAGTGCTACTTACAGGAAAATGGAGCACAAATTGACATATGTCAAATGGCGTGAAAGCCGATATCTCCAAATCCCACAAGATCCTTCCAAATGGACGTGAGTTAATATGACTCCTGTCAAGTGGACAAAAAGCTGCTTTCAAGTTCACATGAGAAAAAAACTGCGAGCTTTACAACTTCGTCGCTCATATTCATAGACTGACGTAAAGAAAATTCTGCACGGTTTGTTCGTAAAATTGTGTACAATATGGGTGCGTCTTTCCTGAATGTACGCTCTATGTACACTGACACGAAACTCATAAAAAAGAAGCCTCGAGAATGCACGACTGAATTCAAGTGCTGGCTCCAACGTACACAGGGGGAAAATGTAGGTCAGACACTGACCAGTTTAGCGCAAAAACTAATAAAAAAATTTAAAAAATGTGATACAATATTTGACAGACGCGCTTCGTAACAATAATAATCAAGTGGAATCAGTACACCCAGCGTTGACGTGTTTCATTGTCACCTCGTTTTCCAAAAACCTTGTGAAGGTCGACTCCTACATTTTATTTGATTCCATTGTTGTTCTACGCCATGTCAGGAAGTTTTCACTCATATATTGCCATACATTGGTCGCATATGGAACTCGAACTTCAGTCAAGTTGGCGTTATATTTACTCATCCATCTACTTATCAGACATGTATTTATTTATTTATCTGATTGGTGTTTTACGCCGTACCCGAGAATATTTTACTTATACGAAGACTGCCAGATTATGGTGGGAGGAAACCCACGACCATCAGCAGGTAGCTGGTAAACCTTCCCACATACGGCCGCAGAGGAAGCCAGCATGAGCTGATCTCACAGCGACGGCATTTGTGGGAGGTTTCTGGCTCATTACGCTGCGCTAACACGCAAACCAACTGAGCCAAAACACATGTACAGCATGTTTTATCTTTATGGATAAAAGAATACAGCGTATTCTAAAACAATTTTTTCATGAATTCGTGTCTCCCTCATAAGCCAAGTGGTTAATCCATCCAGTTCGAGGGCTCATCATATTAAAGACTTTAAAAGAAAAGAACACATTTATACAACACATACCTTAAAAGAAAGAGCTTTACTTACGGTTAAATAAAAAAATCTCAATTTTCTAGCGGAAGTGCTTGTTATTTGAGTATTTAATAATTAAACATCCAAGACTGAGAAGCCTTTTTAGGCCGCCATTGCTTATGTCATCGTGCTTAGCTTTGCAATGTAGCTCTTCTGTCTTTTGAAGGATAACATAATGGAGGGCTGCAGTGTGGACCCCAGCTCCAGTTCTGATGATAGTGAATTGACTTCGGCTTACAAGGCTACCAGTTTGAATCACACAGGAGGGAGGTTGGCAGCAGTAGTTCGACAGATAACTCATCAAGCTCAAGTGAGTGGGAACCGGGATTTCTGGCTTTGAGAGGGGCAATCTGTGAAAGGACAGGTTGCGCTTTGTATCTTCAGGACATCGCAATTCAGACACATTTTGGCAGCTTACAGCCACGCATGTAGGCATGATGTGGCCCTCTATTACATCTCAAACTTTTCCTATTTAGAGTTGGCTTTAATAGAACTTAAAATCCGCGATTATCTCGATGTACGAACATATTTAGCCGAGACTGGAAATGCACGTTAATTAAACGGTAGGAGTAAAACCTTAAACACAGTGGAGTCACAACGAATATTCAAGAGGAGGAAAGGAGGATTTTCACTGGCCAAGCCTAAAACATGGCGGGACTTTCTATGCCTCTGTGGATTTTGTAAAAAAAAAAAAAATGACAATGTTTAAAACAGATTGTGTCTTTTACGAAACCTTTAAAAATGTAAAAACAATAGTATTCCACACAGTTTGCGGCAGGACTTCGGCGGCATGGACTCTCCCTGCCACAAGAAGTATATACAGATAGAAAGGACTGCTCGTCGTCGTATGAATAATTGCTAAGCACGACCTGAAACCTAGGCATGCATACTTACATATACACATGCATTCCTACATATACACATGCATTCCTGGTTTTACGGCTAAAAGCGAAATCTATTTAAAACTGAGAGCTCCCATCGCCAACAATGCAGGCTGATAGCGACAAACAATCGATCTCCCCAAAGCGCAGGACCGGTTCCGGCATATACGCATGGTGCAAGTGTGTTAGTCGCTACCAGTATATGTCACAGCGAAGCAGCCCTCAACCTCGGTTATCTCTCATGGCCGTCTCCATGTGCTGTACTTAAAATGTTTGTGGGATACGCAGTAATGACCTGGATGTCATGTGGATGCATACACCCGCGTCGAGGGAATGGGATGAACATAAATAATTTAGATCCATAACATGATTCCATCGCCAGAGTTTCTGACCCGGCAAGCTAACAACTCCAATCCCATCTGTCCTCCTCACGAGATCTACGCACACACACACACAAACACACCTACACACACACAGATATATATATTCTTACCAGTGACATACATATTCAGCTTTGTCCAAAGAGCTTATATATCCGTGTCACGATTCAAGTTTATCGGTACAATTTGCACATCCATCTATGGTTCAGCTCTATCCTCACAGCTTATATATACACCTTATAGTTCAGTTCTTTCCTCAGAGCTTATACATCCATCTTCTAGTTCAGCTCTATCCTCACAGCTTACACATTCCTCTTATAGTTCAGTTCTTTCCTCAGAGCTTATACATCCATCTTCTAGTTCAGCTCTATCCTCACAGCTTACACATTCCTCTTATCGTTCAGTTCTTTCCTCAGAGCTTATACATCCATCTTCTAGTTCAGCTCTATCCTCACAGCTTTCACATCCATGTTCTAGTTCAGCTCTATCCTCACAGCTTTTACATCCATCTTCTACTTCAGCTCTATCCTCACAGCCTATACATTCATCTTATAGTTAGATGGGTCCTTCATGACTCAGCCGGTTAGCGCGCTAGCGCAGTTAAATGACCCAAAGCCTCCCACCAATGCGCTCGCTGTGAGTCCAACCAGCAACCCCCGGATGGTCGTGGGTTTGGTGTTTTACGCCGTACTCAAGAATATTTTACTTGTAGGGCGACGGCCAGCCTTGGTGTGGGAGGAAGCCTGGCAGAAGCCAGGAGAAACCCACGACCATCCGCAGGTTCCTGGCAGACCTCCCCACGTACGACCAGACAGAAAGCTATCGTTAGCTGGCCTTGAACTCATAGTGGTGGTTTTGTTGACCGTCAGCCATAAGTGTACCAGCCGTCACTCAAAATGAAAGACTACCAGCCGTAACTCAAAACGAAAGTGCACAAACCGTCAACCTAAGTGAAAGTGTACCAGCCGTCAATCTTAATGAAAGTGTACCAGCTGTTACTCAGATTGAAAGTGTACTAGCCGTAAACCGTAATGAGCGTGTACCAGCCCTCAACCATAATACATGTGTACCAGCCGTCACTCAAAATAAAAGTGCATCAGCCGTCACTCAAAATGAAAGTGTTCCAGCCGTCAATCTTAATGAAAGTGTACCAGCTGTTACTCAGATTGAAAGTGTACTAGCCGTAAACCGTAATGAGCGTGTACCAGCCCTCAACCATAATACATGTGTACCAGCCGTCACTCAAAATAAAAGTGCATCAGCCGTCACTCAAAACGAAAGTTTATCAGCGGCCAGCCATAACAAAAGTGTACCAGCCGTCACTCCAAATCAAAGTATGCCAGCCGTCAACCGCAATGCACTTTATAATTATTCTTAACACTAACTTTCAACCCAAACGTCTAACACAAACCACCAAAGAGTTAAAAAAAAATTATATAAGATAAGAAATCAGGTGGGAAGCGGTCACCAGTTTTCAGTAATGAAGCAAAGATGTATGAAATGTCCTACGCCAATGATCCGCATCCAAACCGTATTCTATGTCAGTTCATAAGTTTTCTCTAGCAGAATGGGATAACAAAAAACCTGCAGTAATGATAAATGCAATATTGTAGATGTCACTGGTAAACGGAATTGCTCAAAATGCTGTGTCATCAAGTCTAACACATTGACATAACAACATGAAAAGCTGATAAAAGCTTTTAAGATATATGGGTCCTATAGGTTAGGTCTCAGTCTGCCAGTGCTTATTAGCGTTCAAGTTAGATAACAGCGCAAATGGCAAGAATGACATTCTCTTCCAACACACCAGATCCTAAAGAGATACCAAAGTCCATGCCTCTAATTATATAGCCCATGTGCATTTAATTCAGGTAGATTTCTTCAGTGTCTTATATAATGTTTATCTGAAGATGTAGATGCAGTGTGTTAATCTTGATTCTTTATAACTATTCATCATTTCTTAATGAAAATGAACCAGAAAATGCATCCATATGCCCGAGCAGTATGGTGGCGAGTTTTTGATTGGTGTTTAACGCCGTACTCAAGAGTGTTTCACTTATACGATGGGAAAAAACCGGCCCCCATCCGGCCTCCCTCCCGGTGGAAACTCACGACCCATGGTTGCTGGCAGACCTTCCCACGTACAGCCGGAGAGAAAGCCAACATGAGTTGGACGGCATTGGTGAGAGACACCTGGGTCGTGACGCTGCACTAGCGCGCTATCCTCTCGGCCACCCTATGGTGACAAGAGAAGGGGACGAAGAATACATGTAAATGATGGGCGGAAACCGGACAGAGCCCAGGGAAATACCACAACCATTCGCAGGTTGCTGGTAAACCTTCCCTTATACGACCGGAGAGGAAGACAGCATGAACTGGACTTGAACTCACAGCGACCGCATTGGTGGAAGACTCCTGGGTCATTGCGCTGCGATAGCGCGCTAACCGACTGAGCTATGGAGGCCCTTACCATCCAATATAACACAAACTGTAGTATTATATAGATTACTTTGAAGTTATGGAGGTAAATCGCGTTAGAAGAAGGCAACACAACTATGAAAAATGGCCGCAAAGCGGAAAGTGTGCCAGCTTACACCAGAACACAGTAACAGTATTGGATCACCTGATCTGAAACATTAGCGTGAAGGTCCCATCATGAACACTAGAACAACGGGTGATCCAATCCTAAATACCAGAACATCATGACAGACACGTGCAGATCCCATAAATACCAGAACAATGTGACTGGCAAGTATTGATCCTACACTAAACACCCGAGCAATGTGACACGTTAATATCCAATCCTAAAAGCAAAAACAACAGACACGTTTAGGCCCGATCCTCAATAACGTAACAAGCCCGGAGAGATAATTTTAAACACCAGAATGACGTGATCGGTAAGTACAGACCAGATCCTAAGCACCAAAACAAATACAAGAACGTATACACCCGACCCTGAAGACCAGAGGAACGAGGCAGGCACGCATATATTCCATCCTTAACAATGTGACAAGGCAGGGAACCAGAATCCTAAACACCAGAAAACAATAACAGGCTTGTAGACCCGAATCTAGGCACCATATCAACGAGATGGAGTAAACCTCTAAGAAACAGACAGACATACACTTTTTGAAGTTTTATTTACAGGATTTTGGTCAGAGCTATTCTAAAGGATATGGAAGTGTAAAACCAGACAGAGTGGCGACGCCAGTGTGATAGCTGACAATTACATGCGCAAACTTATTGAATAAATCTGGCCTCTTGTCTGCATACCGCAGTTAGTTTCCCCAACTGGTACATATATAAATACAGAAATACAAGTGCAGAATAAGCCCATTCACACCATGGTTTAAGGGATTGTTACACCGTGTGTTATGTTATAATTCACGAGTAATGTAACACTCACCATGTAATGTAATAAAAATTTAAGGGTTATGTAATATCACCACGCACTGTAATAGTATTTGCTACGTCATGTAATAAAACCAGTTCCCGGATATTGTAATAAAAATTTCGGTGTAATGTAATAACATGCATAGCAACAGGTATTGCATTATCCGGTCTTTATTCAAATGTCTGAGAGTTCTCTCAGTGTGTCTCTTGTATCTGTTTCAAATGGAACGCGCGGTAGTGCCCGATGGAATCATCAGATCTTCGCTAAATTTCTTTCGGACGTTGAAACGTATCGGTGTGCTCATCATAAGCATTCGTTTTCAATATAACTTCAGTCTCGTGGTTACAGTTACCTTCGCCGTTTATTCGCCTGCCTGATTGTAACTTGTTTAAGTGGCATTTAGAAGTTGGGATGGAAGTACACTGGAACATGTCTTTCTTATGGATATACAACTTCTTGGTTTATTATCACGACGTTTCGATGTAGATACTAACATCGTTATCAAGTGAGTGCAGTTGTATATCCATAAGGAAGACATGTTCCAATGTGCCTGATTGTACTTTACGTAGCGCTATTACACAACAGGGAAATTATTATTACATTACGCTGTGGATATCACATTACGCTCACGTTATCACATAATATCACAAAAGGGATGTTTATTACTACAATGCGTTAAAAATGTCCCATGTCTAGAATAACTCAAATTGCTCCATTCATTGTCTTTAATGCCCATATACTTTATACGCTAAGCGCGCAGCATGCACGTACTGTTGGTTTAGTCAGTTTAGCTCTTTCAGTGGGATTTAGACGTTGGGAAGGACATGACAACGATGTTAGTTACTACATCGAAATGTTGACTACAAATAAATAGAAGCTGTACATCCATAAGAATCTCTGCCATATTAGTCAATTTAGATCTCTGCTTAGGCGCGACATGAGTCAGACTTGAATCCCAAAAAGCTCCTGTTTTAGAGTCAAAAGTAGTAAAAGCATTAAAGCCGCTGAGACTTGAGATGGATATCGGAGATACATGTGTACCTACAGGTCTACCTACCTACCTGGCTGTCTGTCTGCCAATATATCCCTGGCAGATCTTCGTGTAAGGCTCAGCAGCCGAGAGTTTAGCCTAAGTTTCAGGTCGAGTCGCTATATATACTTTTGTTGTAGTGTCGTCTGTTCGTCGCGCTTTTTGGCTGTTTGAGACCTGAAGTAGACCTGGACACCAGCATGCTCACAGACAAGTCGAGGCAGTCAACGATTCATCGCACAGTTAGCATCGCGTGTCACACGTATTACTGTGATCATAGATTCTTCTCCATTCCGGTTCTAAATCCGACAATTTCCAGCCTGAAACTATTTGTGAGAAGCCGGACGCTCTAGACCACTGTTAGGTTCGCTTCGCCGAAGTCAGTGGTTTCTTCGTTTCGCAAAATGTCTCTACTAACGGTGCACATCGTTCCTCTTTTCTGTTTTGGTAAAAAAGCTGTTGAAAGTCCGATGTGAACTTGTTCCACGAGTGTGAACCACACGCATGTACATCAGCCCGCATTATTCACTTCACTGCTGGCTCAGGCAGGGAAGGATGTTCCCTCCGCCTCTTATTTCCGCAAGGCCAGCTCGATTCCCGCTTCACACACTTCAGTGTTACCCTTTGGCTGGTTGCCGTGCAATGCGAGGAGAGCAAGCCGCTGAGAGTCAAACTCCACACAGCGCTGTATCAGGCCAGCTGCTCTCAAGATGCAAGAATTACCTCTGCCTCAAGCACGCGCCAAAGCAAGCCTCGTGCCAGTGTCGTCACACGAAGGTCGAAGCTCACAGCCTACGCGTTTCCTTGAGCAAAGGTCAGTGAACACAGTGGACATCGTATCTGTACCTTATCGCCTACTGCCTCCGCTCAAAGTTAACTCTGTGTAAGAGGTGCACTCAGTAATTGACCACACACCACAATTAATGCTTCCATGTCGGGAGTGATGAAGCTAGTCCCTTTCTACTTTTAAAGATATTTTCTTCTTGCTTACCTGGGCTGCCCTTTTTCATTTTTTCTGCTTGATGGGTGGTACTATTTTGTAGGACAGGCTTCAAAGTTTCATTCCAGGTATAAACTTGTTCGTTTTTAAGGAAATGGAGGCGGATGCACACAAGGCAAATGTAGTGATAAATCAGGGCGCACTGATCTGTAACTGGGTGGGATTGATCCTGTCAGCAGTTTGTCAAATTTGCGAAAAATTTCTTCTGTCATGCTCTATCAGGAATTTGACTGTTGTTTTCTCAGGGAACAAGGACTGTGAGGACGGAGGTTTTAGGGCTTGCAGGTTTAGGGACAGTGCTGTGAGACCAAACGTTAACATGTAAGTATATGGGAAATTAATTGTGGTGTGTGGCCTGTTAGCCACAGGCTGTGAAAATACGTTTTAGCCTCTCAATGCTCAGTTGTAGTGAGTATAGTCGTGGTATTTGGTCAGTAAGAACAGTGTATATGTGTATATATAGGTTTTTCATTGTGTGAAGAAAAATGTGAATTTTGACCAGTTTTATATTTCAAAGTCAGTAAAAATTAAAGGTTGTATCAAATTTAGTTTGTGGCATGAACATTTACAGCTAGTCAGTTGCTAGTAGTATGTGTTTACCACAGGAGTATTGGTATGCATTTTACTAAATCTGTCGTGAAAAGGAAGGTTTTTTTTTCAGAATATAAATTACGAAGTATGCCCAACTGTGTGCCATCTCAAAATGGTACATGTCGTTTTTTTATGATGTTAGTGTCTTTTTTGTAGGATATCTTACCAGCTCAGATCAGCTGTTGCTAAGGGTTAGTGGCCTTCACAGCCTTTTCCACAACCGGCAGCTGACTTACCGTATCCGTCTGTCATCACACTCTTTACCAGCATGTTGAGCAACCTGAGGTTTTTTCCGAAGTCCTCTCCCAACCTGGGGTCATCGCCATAGTTATTGAACAACCTGACTGCGAACTCAGACAGGTATTATTCACGCCTTTTGCTAAGGGGTCAGTTACCAGTATAACAGTTTGTTATCAAACTCAGCATTGTTGTTATATGCACTGTCTGTCTGTATGTATGCATGTCTTTCTGTATATCTGTCTTTCTGTATGTATGTATGTGTGTGTCTGTCCATCTGTCTGTTCAAAGGCAGTGTCACGGCTACTCACTCTAGAGCTCTCAGTGTTAGTTACTGTAACTGTCATCGCCAGTAAGTGTGGTCACAGAATTACATGTTTCCAACTCCATATTTTTGATCACGCATTCACAAGCTTATAATGGACCTCTGGCAATGTGATTTTTAACTAATGGCCATGGTACATTTATTTCCAGGTTTGAAATCTGTCACCTTTTATTACTCTGTTTAGCCTGACAGTCTGAATCTTATGTGCTCACATGAATTTTTCTTCGAAATTTTATAGCGAGTATACAATCTCTTGAACATTGCGCACCAACATTAACTGCTATTCTCTTAATCCTATGATTAGTGTAGGGTTGAATTATACAGTCCTGATTGGCTGACACTGTCCAGGTTATTGCCTGTGACTGGGTGCCCTGCTTGTGGAGGTCACGGTGGGCGATTTAGGGGCTTAGGTAATTGAGCATGCCTTTATGACTCTAGACTGTCATATGTGATCACGTATGGGATGTATACTTGAGTGTGAACATGGCTTTTGTTGTTTTCTTAACTTGTAGCCTGTATGTCGCCATTACTGACCGGACAGATACAGGCAATGTGCAGATTTGTCAGTACCCACAGATATGCATATTTGCTCAGAGACAAGAATCAGTACCACGCGGACTTTTCCATATTTTATGTACATTTTTCAGCCCGTAGCAGTTCTCAATACTGCCTTCCCTGTTGCACTCTACTGTGTGATCATTTTAGGTCAGATTTTTTTAGAAAATCATAACTGGAAGTTGAGTTGTCATCAAAGGTATATGTTTTTGGATGAGGTGTAAACAGTGACTTCCAAATGCCGTTTATGTATTAGTTTTCTTTGTTCTTGTAGGTTACAGTAAGCTGTTGAAGGAAATTTGTACAGAATGAAGATATCTTCACTGGTTCTCAAGTTACGAAAGTGTGAAGCTCTGAATTTCACAGGAAATTGTTAGTCTTAAAAGGGGAGGTAAGAAGGATGGGGTTACCCTTGGGAAATTTCCCATTGACTCTTTGTCTTTGGTTGGACTTGTCTGGCATTTGTCAGCTGTGCTTGAAACATGTTATGGTCATTTGTGATCAAAGCATTTTAAAATCAGACAACATAAGGGGTCCTCTTAGGCCACACACCACAATTAATGCTTCCTTGTGGGTAGGGATGAAGCAAGTCCCTTTCTATTTTTAGAGATATTTTCTTCTTGTTTCCCTGGGCTGCCCTTTATCATTTTTTCTGCTTGATGGGTGGTACCATTTTCTAGGACAGGCTTCAAAGTTTCATTACAGGCATAAATTTGTTCGTTTTTCAGGAAATGGAGGCGGATGCTTACAAGGCAAAAGTAGTGATAAATCAGGGCTCACTGATCTGTCACTGGGTGGGATTGATCCCTGTCAGCAGTTTCATCTGTCATGCCCTATCAGGAATTTGACTGTTGTTTTCTCAGGGAACAAGGACTGTGGGGCCCGGAGGGTTTAGGGCTTGCAGGTTTACGGGCAGTGCAGTGAGACCAAACGTCAACATGTAAGTATATGGGAAATTAATTGTGGTGTGTGGTCAATTAGGCCATTGTCAGTGACTGTCAAGTCCATGCGTCTTCGGAGATCTCCGCGACAGCTCGGGGCTGATTAGCTCACCAAAGCTTATTAGCTATCATTTTTTTTTATAACTGTTATTTTGCATAATCCTTATTCATTGTATGAAGTCAATATATATTGAAAGATTTGTTTTTGTATGTGGAATGAAGACGCACAGTACGTGACCGATTGAGGTCCCCCCCCCCCATTTTGATATACAATTGCACAGGTCGTAGAAATCAGACAGATCATGCTTTGTAATTTTGGTCTTCTGCCAAGTAAGTAGGAATGCATATTGGTTGTGAGGAAGTTGAAATTTTAGTGCGCTCTTCACAGAACCTTGTCTTCTTAGATGACATTGCGTAAATCAGCAGAACAAAGTGTGAGTATGTAATTGTAAACGTGCATAACTGTACCGTAGAATCTGAAGAAATCAGTAGCGACTTGAGAGGGCTTTATTTTGTTCTGTAAGATGTCTTTTAGAGGTTTAAAAGTAAAATGCGCGTTTGAGCTAGTAAACACAGAGTTATATTTTGGTCGTTGAAGTACAAATATGGAAATTGCTGTAGAATTATTGTAATGTTGGGTACATTATATTTTTATATAGTACCACTGTACTCCGTACAGAGGATGTCACGACCTTTGATTAGGGAGTGTGTCATGCGAAGTCATAATGTAAATATAATTAGGGAACTATGCCATAAGTATTATTACGTGACTGAAATTCGTAAGGGTATTTTAGTTAATGTGCTACCGTTATTATTTAGTTAATGTGCTACCGTTATTATTTAGTTAATGTGCTACCGTTATTATTATTTAGTTAATGTGCTACCGTTATTATTTATTACATCATAGACTAATTGCCTGTTATGGTTTTGTTATACCACAGCTAAGATGATTGTTAATCCGAATAGCCAAAGGCGGTATCAGTAGCTACTTTCCTGAATGGGATGCTGTAGCTCTCTTGGGGATTGAGTTTTAGAGTTTACCCTCCGATTGGATAATAATGTGTGTAGATGATATTGTTATTAGAACGAAATATTACTGTACTGACGGGGTAGAGGTGGCTGGTGTATTGTGTTACATTGTCATAGACTCCGCTGTATCAGGGTAGGAACAGCCAGTTGTTTACTTGTCGCATGGAGAATATTCTATTTTTTAGTAATCGTCAGTTATGACAAAACTATCAGTTGTCGTAAATTTAGGTTAATGTTTCTTTACAAGTTTTAACATTCGATTAATTGGCACGTTATGTACAGTTCCACTTATATAGAGATAAGGCTGTACTGAAGTGTTTAAAGATGTTTAATGAGTGGTATTTACTAGTGATGTTTTCACGAACAAAGCATGCTTTGTGTACATGTATAAATACGTGATGTGGGAATAGAGGTTGTAATTCTGTTGATAGCGGGTGTTGGGGTGGGGGAAAGGGCGCGTGGCAGAAGAGGGAATTTTCCCACGATATTCTCAACTTGAACAAGATATAGATGCTGTTAGATTATGTCATATTATATAGATTTTAAAATGTATATTGTTGTAATACCTTTTAAAAATATCTACATGTGGTTCAACTGGACTCCTGGTTATTTTATTTTTTGTTGTTGTTTTTCTTTTTCTTTTTAAGTTATTCCATGATGACCAGACGCCCTGAAACATTCAAAATATCGGCGTGAAAGTTTTGGAAGTTTATCTTTCTGCAGCTGTTTCAGGTGTAACTTTTTTATAACATAACCTCTCTCCCGTTCAGTCTTCCACAGGTTGGGATGGGGAGTTAATTATACAGTGGAACTATTGCGGTATTAAGGTCAATTTTACTGTTCTGTCTCCAGCTGTCCACCGAATTGTTCTCCTATCTGTCAGTCAAGAAAAAGCATTGGACTTATCTTACATAACCAAACATAACCCGTATGTCCTGCAACTCAGTTACGCACGTAACGTATTTCGCCGAAAGGGAGATGTAATGCGTAAAAGGTGATCATGTCGAAAGATTGATCGTTTGCCTATTCCAGAGTGGCGCTCAAACGCTGACAATGATTTATTAATTCATCTGACTGCTGTTTAACGACCTACTCAAGAATATCTCATTTATACGACGGCCGCCAGCATTATGGTGGATGGAGCCCGGGGGGAAACCCACGACCGTGCGCAGGCTGCTGGTGGACCTTCCCAAGTACTGCCGGAGAGGAAGCCAGCCAGAGGTAAAAGGTGACAAGAGAACGATCTATAAGCCTTTAACATGACGGATTATATTCCTTACTTTGTTACATTTCAAAGTTTGCTGCACGTCTCATCTTTAAGTGTAAGAGAAATTCGTTTCACACGATTCATTCTTCACAAATATGTATTCATGTCCTTCGTGAAAGGTCATTCATTTTTAAGTACTGGAAATCGTCGAGTAATGTTTCTCTGCGTGAAATTCTCTATTAAACATTTGTTAAACAACCACTCCGCTTAGCATATTCTGGCTCATTTACTCTCTTAAACTTTAACGAAGTCAAATGTATGGTGGCCTATTTGCAACTTTCCTTTATTGTCTGACTTTGTACCTTTTCTTTCGATTTTTACCCAGGTGAAAACGTTTCCACTCGGGAGAAAACCTTTTGCCCACGTCAAAGCCTTTTCACTTAGGCGGAAACAGAAGAAAAAGTTACAAAACTGAACAAAAAAGGACGATCTCGTATATATGCTACTGATTCCGTCGGTTAGTTACATGTAGTTGGTGCCAAGTAGTGATAACACTTGTGTTAACATTTCAACCAGATACCGCATTGCATATATTCACGTACACGTGCTCCTGGCAGTTGGACAGTGGTACATTTTCACTAGAAGACGATCGCCTTCAAGTTAAAGCATGTCGTTTGAGAAGGAGTCCGTTTTTCTAGATTTAAGAAAAATCTCTCATTCATGCCACGCATTTGAGATAAAAGGGACTTTGCAAGTGCGTTGGATTTACGGGATGTAATACTAGGTGCTCTTAGCTCGAGTACTCTAAAAGTTCCTTTCACGTACCTTAGCATTAAGCCATCTGAGTTTAATGTAACCTTTATCATTAGCTAATCCGAGTGAGACTAGCCGCGTCACAATAACACAAAAGCATCATTTTTCCCAATGTGTTTTTAATCAAATGTTAGGAATGTCGAATGTGGATAAAGTTGTTTTTGTAAAAATTTCTGAAAATATTCTTGTAAAAACCCATCCGTAGAAAACAGTTTTCTAGGTGCAAAATTATCTCTCAAGTATTTTTTTCCCACAAGTTATTATTTTATATAACTTGACATTTTAGCTCACTGGCAAATCCTTCTTTATCATTTAGCGCTTATTCTTATTTCTCGTTTAATCCTTTCTTTTACAAGTTAATCTAATTTGCGCTTTACTTTTGATTTCATTATTACCCCTTGTTTCAAGTTATTCTTTTATTTCACTTTGTTTTCTTATTTATCTTCGTCTTAATTCACGATTAATTTCGATTAATTGACATTTCGCGTGCACACCTTACGTCAGGAGTTACTCCTATTTCACTATTGTTATTTTTTTTAATACTGAGCATATTTAATTTTAATTTTACGAGTTATTCTTATCTGAACGTGTGCTTATCAATTCCCATCAAACATCTGAAAGACGGTAAATGTCTCTCTATTATATATTATGACTTTCCAGCCCGGAAGATTACCTATATTGCATGTCAAAGCGTGCAGAATTGGACCTTACTACGTTATATCTCTGATTCTGTACCGTGGATCAAGAAGAATCTTAGGCTTAGTACGAAATTAGCCTTAATTACTCATGGCTCTGTGTAATCCCGACGGTCCAGTGTCTAATCTTAACATGAGAAAATTTGCAAACTTAAAATTCTTACATTTGAAAACTCCATGGTTCGGTTGCTTTGAAATCAGTGTTCTGTCTTACGTACATACTGCATAAGAGTTAAGGCTTAGTGCGGGCTAAGCTAAAGTCTGTGTGTGATCCCAGGTCCTCGGCAGTACTCTTATGTAACGTGAGCCTAGAATGACATACACTCCTGAACTAGCTGGCAAAACAGTAAAGCTTTCCATCCCCCTTCCCTCACACTTTCACACCCCGACCCCAGACCAGCGCGAGCAACCCATCCGTCTATGTCTGGCCTTCGTCCCGAGGTATTATGTCAGTGTGTATAATTCCATGCCAGCATCTTATAAGCCGTGATCCTTGCACCCCAATCCCTCAGCATTGTCCCGACTATAAGCCTAAAAACAACATCCAACACAGATAGGCTTATCCCTCGAACACTACCCGCCCCGTTACATGTCATTCTTGCAGTATGATGTCACAATGTGTGGCGATCTCCTCGCGGGCCATCGTAAACTAACCTCTGCCGCCCACGACATGAACTGCGTTTTCCACTGAGGTCAGATCGTCTACAGTCTACGTCAGATCGTCTAATACTCCAGGTCAAATCGTCTAATACTTTAGGTCAGATCGTGTACAGTCTAAGTCAGATCGTCTAATACTTTAGGTCAGATCGTGTACAGTCTAAGTCAGATCGTCTAATATTTTTAAATCAAATCGCCTAATGCTTGAGGCCACATCGTCTACATGCTCACCATATGACACCATATGAAAATTATTAACTTGCTCCACATTATCACATTATGTGTGTGTTTGTGAGACATCAGCACCTTGGCTCATAACAAAGCATAACAACCAACACGAGGCGTTATTTTATGAGCAAGAATGTACGCCTTTTGAAACCACAGAATTTGTTCCATAAAACAAATAGCACATAAAGAATAAACCAGTTCCTGAAATATGTGAATGACTCCTAGCACGAACTATACAAATACACCACGATAACAGTGTAGCACTGAATGCGAAATAGATACTGATGATAATCTAGCAGCAGAAATCAAGATTGTCTTCGTGTGTTAATAGATCCGTTAGATCTATTAAGACACTCCTAAACCGTTGCTTAGCAGCGATGACACCATCTGTGCAATTTTCCCACAACTCAAACATCTTTAACTGTTGTTAACGGGCGCTCTGGTGAGCTTCCCCTCAGACACCAGCATATCTGAGTGCTCGCTAATTCAACTTGTTTAAGATAGTTACGCTTGCCTCCTCAGGTGCAGCCACTGTTTAATCAGCCTTAATTCGGCAACAAAACTAAGTATAACAGCCCACTCTAATCTTTGCTGTTCTTTTTCTATGGATATCGATAAGCCGCCAAAGTCTATATAAGAGCAATAACATAAGTTTTTTTTTTTTTTTTTTTTTTTTTTTTCAAACAAGGCTGAAAGATATGAGCATTACCAAGTGTTTCTACCTTACAGGTTTAAATGAATGACAGATTGGGATCACTCATGACCGATTAGGTTTAGCCGACGGACAGACAGACTGACTGACCAACTGGTATAATTGTACGACTACCAGAAATGACGGCATGGGACCTGCTGAAAACATGACTGAAAATGACGGTTTAAATGGGACAGCCATTTATTTAGTCCCTGTTCCACTTATTATGTGTTAGCACAACGCTAACACATAAGCTCAGTCTATATAATATTTAATTACTGAAAAAAACAAAAACAAAAAAAACCCACCTCTGATTGCATGCGTATATCCACTCGGGAGGGGACGTGAGGTGGAAGGCATTGTCTCTGGGCCCGTTGAGACACCTTATTCTGATTAAATGCCGTGGCGGTATTTGGGAAACAGGACAAAACTAAACTTGAAATCAGATATCTGATTGTTGTTTAACATTGCAATTAACAATTTTCCACGTATACAATGGCAGTCTGTTTTACAGAGGATAGTGTGGCGGAATTTATGTTGGCATGTATGCTACAAGTACCCGTCTGTACTCCTCCGGTTCCGGTGTCAGCTCTTCTGCCATTTGTGTGGTTTTCATTGCCATTCTGTGTTTGAAAGAACACTGAGCTTCTCATCCGAAAATTCGATGGATGTACTTTTGGCGCATCAGCTCAATTTCAGGATCGTCAATTTTGCTTCTCTTTCTCCAGTGCTTTAATTTTTCAGTCAAAGCAACCTGTCGAAACCAGTCGGAGCATGAGTGCCGCATCACTGGAACGCCATGGTGAAGACGGGAGACACAACGCCCCATTCGGCCTAGGATCATAATATTAGCACACGCACCTCACCATGCTTTTCGTAAGTGCTCGCTTATAAAGATAAAGCCAGTTTTCCTTCCAGGCCTACCGTAGGGAATTCCCTGCTGGACCTGGATGTTTGCAAGAGACGTCAACCAATGAAACACGACAACACATATACCGGCTTGAGGACAAAGAATGTTTACTTCGACAATGGCAGTGACTTCCTTGACTAAATTTCCCATCATACTGAACGGCAGAAAAGCCACTGACAGTACGTTTATCCTCTTGTATATTAAAAAGTTTAATAGTAGTCAAGCAGTGACTCTTACGGACAGCGGTCCACCAGTATTTGTCCAATGTCAAACTAGTAAAAAAACTTCTTCCCGCGCCTTTAGCAAAGGCAGTCGTAAGCTATGTGCTTCTTTGTTCTATCTAGGAGTAAGTTACTCTTCTGCGTGCAAGTGTGCTCATAAAGCACTGAGGTAGTACACAAGCACTGCATCGTCACAGCAGAAAACGATGAGTTTCTCTGCGATTTGGACCCTTTGAGAAGCCTGTCAGAGTCTCTCATTCCTATTATACGGAGCGCCAAGCGAGAGAGTACCAAGAACACCGATGTTAAACTCTTTGCTATTAGACTCGATTCAGGATTGAACCTTGGAACTAGCATTTACGAATCAGATGCTCTAACCACTACGCAGTCCTATGAGCCGAACTTTCACCGTCATAGACAGATACCACTTGTATCCCTGTTAAATGCACGTGCGAAAGCAAAGATTGTTCTGGAAAGCAGACTGAGCACTTTGTCACTCTCCCTATCCGCTATCAGTGCATGATAACTCGCTTTTGTTATCGCCTTCAACCGAGTAGATTATCACAGTCTGCAACACCACATATACCTGATATAATATACGTGTTATCATATATGAGCAGATCATCGGGGAATGAACGTGAAGCATTGTCCGATTTACTGCGCACGAAGTTTGTTGTAAAAAAATGAAGTCAGCTGGCAATATTGGATGCTTACTGCTGGTGACGCTTACATCGGTTTTCGTTGGCTACGCCTCCGGGTCGCACTGTGTTCCGGTAAGTGTAAACTGTACCTTAATTCACCCTTTTGTATTTTGATTTATTTCTTTATTTCATTGGTGTTTACGCCGCACTCAGGAATATTTCACTTATACGACGGAGCCAGCATGATGATGGGAGGAAACCTATGAATATCCTCAGGTTGCTGTCAGACCATCACATGTACTTTTGTATTTTGACGCAATTATTCATTTGAACGCTGTTTTAGGCCGTACTCAAGAATATTTAACGTATGCGACGTTTGCCAGTATTAGGCCTATGGTTAGAGGAAACTGGACAGAGTCCGGCGAAATCCACGATCATGTGCTGGATGCTGGCAGACCAAACCAAGTACATACACGAATGGAAAGGAAACGAGCCTTATCCGGATTTGAACTCTCCGCACTGATGAGAGGTTCGCGAGCCATAGTGTATAACGCTAGCACACTAACCACTCGGCTACTGAGGCCCTTATTTTCCGATTTTAAAACCAACAACAAGAAAAACAAAGTTAGTTCAAGTCTAGCTAATGCTGGCTGTCTTTCTGGTCACACGAGGGAAGGTCTGCCCGTAAGTTGCGGATTATCAGCGATTTTTCCCAAGGCTCTGGAAGGTTTCTTCTCACATAATGCTGGCCGCCATCTTGAAATATACCGTTTAGGTGTAAAAACAAAGCAAATAAATAAATAAATAGATAGATAACGCAAAACTGAAACTGCGTTTGCTTTCGTTGGGAAATGCTCATACGCCAGGTTATTTGAAATCACGATTGTCTGCCCCTGTTGGTCACTCCGGCATATACGATGACTTTTTGTGGGCAAACTGATAGTGTATGGCTCATGCAGTGCACGAGAACACTGCAGTCAAGCCAGTCAAGTGGGACCGAATCGCCATTGCACGAGAAAGGGTATCCTATCCATTAATAAGCATGTACTTTTCTGTATCAGTTCGCAAATGTTTCAGCAGATCATTAACGTTCGGTATCCAAATTATTATAGCTTACATATCCTTTACAGGTTTCAGGGATTATACACCGGCGAGATTTTCCAAAACAGAAAAGCAAGTCCAATCGAATTTTTTTTTCAGAATGGACCAGATAATTATCTTTCACAAGAAAGAAAAAAAAAATTAGCCTCACCTTTGTACGTGAAAACGTTCATAATCAGAAATGAAGTTCGTCGTTTTATAACTTTTTCAAACTCTGGAATCATATTAACACTATAATTACTACAGGTATACGATGACATGCTCTGAATGCAATAGTTTGAGCTAATATTCTTGCTAAATAAAAAAGTCTGATTTGATCTAAATTTTGCACTAAAAATCTCCCATATAATCATTTTAATAATCTGTGTGAATTATATTTAAGGAAGTATTGGCATTTCCTTCACAGATAAAAGTAACAGATTTAACTGACGTGTGTTTATAGTCTCACTTTGGTTTTTTCACATTCAGTTTATTACAGGGCGGATAAAATAAACCGTTATTTATCTGTGTCAGTAATAGATAAAAACATTGCAGGTAAGGAAATTTGTCTAACCATAAGCATTGCTGTCTTGAAAGGTAAGTGGGATGTTCTGATAGAAGTCTTGAGGGTTAGCTCTCACTATTTACAACTCGAAGGTTCTTTACTCCTTTATTATTTTAATTTAGTGTTGAACAACATTTACTCAAGAATTGGTTTCTCTCGTGAATTGTTCCATAAAATTCACAGATTTGTGAATGGAGACAATTTGGTGGGAAATTTTGCATTTCTCTCCAAATGTCCGAATTTATTCAGAAATGGCCCAAATTATGACGAAATATAACCTGATGACTTATGACAGAAAAAAGTTGGTCATGTCACATACATGCATTTACATTCATGCACTCGGTGGCGTGGGGGACATGTGTAATGGTATTTGGTTTAAGTTTTGAAGATCACATTTGTTACATTTTAGGACTTTCATTACTTTTTTGTGAGACGCCTGCAACTTCTTGAAAGAATGGTTAAGACGACTGACAGGTATTGCAGGCTATTAGATGCACAGCCCCAGATTGCAATTTGGTCCCTATTTTATACACTGGACTGACGGGATTTTGTCCAGTCAGTCAGTCCAGTATATAGGATAGCAATTGAATAGCAACCTCGAGCTAGTTGCTGCGTGGTTCCAAACCCGATGTAAAGTCAAACCAGGCTGTTAGAATCGATGCGCTATATCCAGAAAAAGTAATTTCAAATAAGGATAACATTGTTAAGCATATTTTGGACCGAAACGAAACAGGGGAGCGTGACTTGGCTCATTGAATTAATTGCACGGCTCTTTGTCACGATCGAGCTGCGGGTTGAAATCCAGCATGAGCAGGATATTTGCTGGGGCCTTAAAATTGCTTGTGTGGACATTGATGATGATTAGTGGATCATGAAACTCGTGTATGTCGTCATTGACCCAGTCTGATCTCCTCGGAAAATCACGTCTTCTACCAAAATACCTGCATACTTATGCATGTCACACGCGAGAAAGTTCGTCAGTAACTTGCCAAAGGTGGGTTGTTTATCCAGGGTACACCAGTTTTCTGTACACACAAACTTGTCACCACGGTGAAAGTGAAACTAGCTTGAGTATGACGTTAATGTCAATCAAATAAATAAACAAATAATTAAACTTGAATACGTGCACAAGTGTGCTGTAAATGCCTAATGAGCATTGACTCTTCTTACCAGAGGGCCACCGTGGCCGAGTTAGCGCACTCGTGCAGCGTAATCACCCAGGTCCCTCCCACCAATGCGACCGCTGTGAGTTCAAGCCTGATACTGATTTTGCTTTTTTCAAGGGTATATGGTGTCTCCCTGATGCTGATTTTGCTTTTATCAAGATGTACATGGTGTCTGCCGAATGCTGATCTCGCTGTTATCAAGATGTATATGGTTTCTCCCTGAAGCAGATTTCGCCTTTATCAAGATGTATATGTTGTCTCCTTAATGCTGATTTTGCTTTTATCAAGATGTATATGGTGTTTCCCTAATGCTGATTTCGCTTTTATCAAGATGTATATGGTGTCTCCTTAATGCTGATTTTGCGTTTATCAAGAACATTATGGTGCCTCCTTTACGAGTGTATGTTATAACAAAGAACTATATGTATTTGGTGTCTACTGTTGGCTGTAGTTGCATTTAAGCTTTAAAGCTGTATAGTGTCTCCCCTTGGTTGTTATTGTTTCATTTTAAATCTTGTATTTTATTGAAACATATTGGGTTTCTATCTTGGTTTTTGACCCCAAGCCACAAATCTACATGTGTATGGTTATGCTTTGTTTTTTTTATGTTTTTGACCATACACATTCTTGGTTTTTTTCATTTTTTAATGTATAGACTGTATGGTTTGGGGGACTTCTGTGGGTTTATTCTCATAACTGTGAGACCTCTACCCTTTCTCAGGTTGATTTTTATGGGTCTGTTGGTGGGAATCGCCAGAGGCCCATTATAGAGGCATGAAGAAAATGTGGAGAATTTCCGAAAATAGTTCACCCAAGTCAAATATCTTGGTCAAATATTAGCTTCCTTTCGTGATGTTTTCTTCATTGATTTGTGGAGATTTATATGTAATGACTATGCATTGATAGTCAATCGTAGGTAGCGAAAGCTAATCAAAGATTACTCCAGCCAGTTGGCACTCAAACTCCCCACAATGAAGTTTTTTACTACCATAGCTCAACCATTCACAGGGTTGCAGTTGCCACCCATAGTTCACGGGATGCCAAATGTTGTTCCCGATTTGCGTATCAAAGACCACTGCCGCAAATTAGTACATGAACTCCCCATCAATGACAACATACAAAGTCACTGCTCTGTGAGTCATACGATAAACAGTCCTATTTGTCACAGTATAATAATTTTGGCCTCACTTGATGATGTAATGGCAAGGTCTTAGCAACGTCTAATTAGAGAATGATATCTGTGTATGACAGAGTCATTCTACTTCAGTTCGGTTTAGAAGTCAGTATATGAACGTATCACCTGAATTTATCATTATACATTTTGACGAACTGCTCAATCAGGCGAGCTACCGGTGTTCTGTGAATACCTTGTCTGTTAAAGCTCTGGCTAGCATAAGGAGGTCAAGGGTGGTAGCTCATTAATTTCGGTTGCAGTTTCCAGTTTATTTCTCCGTTCTCTCTCAACTTCTTGACAAGAGCTTTAGACTTGTTGTTGAGGGATGCTGTAGGATCTTTCAAGATGGTCTGGTAGGTTCTAGTTTATGCGCCACTTCACATTCCCTTACTAGGTATGGTGAATAGTCCATATGTATATGTAATAGTCCGTTGGAAACTGGACATATTGTACTTTTATTTGAAATAAATTGGCTTTTTAACCTTTTCCCTTATAAACAATATACAGCAATGTTTTGGTAACATCTAGGACAATTGATTAAACCAACAAATGGTTGAATGATACCCTTGTTCATGTTGTTAGTTTAGACTGAGTATTCACTTAGTACTGAACAGGATTGTTACATGTATTTATTAATTTTTAAATTTTATTTCGTATATGACTGTTGTGACTCAATGTTGTCTTAAAATTTGGTGTAAACACAGCTGGTTTAAGAACTATTTGCACAATTTAGTCAACAACATATTCTTATTTAAGCAAACTAATGGACTTTGTAATGAAGTTTGGATGTTTCTATACATCTTTGTGTTGCTTAATGGGATGAACTATACTATAAAACTTTGAAACAGTTTTGGGTTTTCTTGTTTGGAATTTTTGAGATGATTTTTGGACATGTGTGCAAACTGGATTGTTAGTGAGAATGGTCTAACGGTCATTGAAGCCTCCCACCAATACATAAGAGTATTGTAATCAAATAACGGCGGTGCCTGATTGATGAGAGTGGATTTCCACCTCTCTTTTATCTGGTGCTGCCTCACCGATACAACTTACTGAAAGCACCCCGGTAAGCCCCCTCAATCAGACATACTATACCGGTACCAGTCGGCTAGTCCTTGCACTAAGTCCATAATGCTGAGCGTTAAGCAAGGAAGCCTGCAACTCTTCGGCATGTCTCGACCAAATATTGAGCCTGGAGTCCGAAAAGGACGCTCTACCAACTGAGCTACCGGGGCTTGTCGGGTTACAGGAATGAATCCAGTTCTTTCCTTGTCCATCGTAGCTATGGACAGGTCCAAGTGTAGCGAGCAGGGAAGTTCGATTTTCTTTCTCTCTCTAGCCCTGACAGACAACCTACACTGACATACGTGTATATTTGACTCTTACTGTAATTTTAATCATGTGGACTAGGTTGAGTCATAGGCTTGCAAAATATAGACAGAAAAAGTAAATGTAGAACAGCTATTAACTTTTTTCGCTAGGAGACTTCTTTCTTTCACATTTAGGGAGACTGGTCATAAGTATTTTTCAAATTTATAGATACTGGTTATATATGTGTTTCAGATTTCGGTAGACTGGTTATATATTTTTTTAGATTTAGGGAGACTGGTTATATATTTTTTTCAGATTAAGGGGGAAACATTTATGTATATAATTTTAAAATTTATTGAAACTGGTTGAAAATATTTTTCACATTTAAAGACCCCATTATATGTATTATATAGATGAGCGTATTTTCACTCACAGTTCACCATATCGAAAAACAGTACCATGATGTAACATAAATCATAGCATAAAAAGATTTTTATATAAGAAGTGTAAATGAAAAAATATGCATATGTTTTTGTTTTTGTTTTTTTTTTTAAGACTGGCTCAAATTCAGCTCATGCTGACTTCCTCTCCGGCCGTACGTGGGAAGATCTGCCAGTAACCTGCCGCCGTCGTATAAGTGAAATATTCTTGAGTACAGTGTAAATCACCAATCAAATAAATGAATACATCATATAAATTTATGTCTCAAGTTTAAGACTGAGCCGTAATGTTTAAAATAAGTGCCATCAATACTCCTTAATGATGGCGGTAAGACATATACCCTCTGTGTTCCCTAATGCTGGAATATATATATACAATGGTGCCTTAATGTTGATATCGTACATTTAAAATTAAAGGGGACACCGGTACGTATATATTTTTCTTAAATATCAAATTCGTTTATTTGTTGAAGTAGTGAAAACTTAAGTTGCTTTAAATTCAGTTTTTGATATTCATGAGGTTATAGTAGTAGAATTTATGTATATATATTTTGTCCCCCTAATGCTTGAAAAAATACAATATCCTCTAATGCCGAACATAGATATTTACATATATATATATATATATATATATTTTATTTATTTATATATTTCATTGAAGTTTTACCTCGTGTTCAAGAATATTTCACATATACAGCAGCTGCAAGCAATATGGGGGAAGGAAATCGGGCAGAGCCTGGTGGAAACGAACATCTTCAGGTTGCTGGCGGACCTTCACATGTACAGTGGGAGAAGAAGCCAGTGTGAGTTGGGCTTGAACTCACAGCGGTCGCATTGGTGGGAGGGACCTGGGTGATTACGCTGCACGAGTGCGCTAACTCGGCCACGGTGGCCCTCTGGTAAGAAGAGTCAATGCTCATTAGGCATTTACAGCACACTTGTGCACGTATTCAAGTTTAATTATTTGTTTATTTATTTGATTGACATTAACGTCATACTCAAGCTAGTTTCACTTTCACCGTGGTGACAAGTTTGTGTGTACAGAAAACTGGTGTACCCTGGATAAACAACCCACCTTTGGCAAGTTACTGACGAACTTTCTCGCGTGTGACATGCATAAGTATGCAGGTATTTTGGTAGAAGACGTGATTTTCCGAGGAGATCAGACTGGGTCAATGACGACATACACGAGTTTCATGATCCACTAATCATCATCAATGTCCACACAAGCAATTTTAAGGCCCCAGCAAATATCCTGCTCATGCTGGATTTCAACCCGCAGCTCGATCGTGACAAAGAGCCGTGCAATTAATTCAATGAGCCAAGTCACGCTCCCCTGTTTCGTTTCGGTCCAAAATATGCTTAACAATGTTATCCTTATTTGAAATTACTTTTTCTGGATATAGCTCATCGATTCTAACAGCCTGGTTTGACTTTACATCGGGTTTGGAACCACGCAGCAACTAGCTCGAGGTTGCTATTCAATTGCTATCCTATATACTGGACTGACTGACTGGACAAAATCCCGTCAGTCCAGTGTATAAAATAGGGACCAAATTGCAATCTGGGGCTGTGCATCTAATAGCCTGCAATACCTGTCAGTCGTCTTAACCATTCTTTCAAGAAGTTGCAGGCGTCTCACAAAAAAGTAATGAAAGTCCTAAAATGTAACAAATGTGATCTTCAAAACTTAAACCAAATACCATTACACATGTCCCCCACGCCACCGAGTGCATGAATGTAAATGCCATATACATGTAAATCTTACTAAAAATAAAATCAACATCATACAGACCTCATTACAAACAAAATCAGCATTAGAGGACAACCACATGCGTCTTTACAGTACCCTTAAACGTCTCAACCCAAAAATCAGCATTAAGGAGACACCATATGTCTTAAGTACATCTTCAAAGCAACTTCAGCATGCACTGAAGATCCATAAATATACATCAAAAGCTACTAAAAATGGATTTTAGATGAACATGCCAAATTCATCATTCTCATAAATAATAATCCCTTAGCCTGGGCATATATATTTTTGCCCTTAACATAGGCCCAAACAAGTTTTACACCAAGATTAAGCAACGACCAGGTTAAAAGTATGGCAATTTGGATAAAAATACAAATAATCCCATGTATATGAAAGGGGTACATGTAAACGATCAAAGGATGTCCATTGTTTCGAGTAAGTTTTGTACAGACATATGGAATAGTATGGCAACAGCCAACCCACACATAGAACCATACCCTGGGCAGGGGCCTAATACTAATACTAACATGTATGAAGATTGGTGAAGGGCAACATTTGCCAAAATGGGTAGAAATGCAAAATGTACAAAAGTAACACTTTTCTTCAATCATGTTCATCTTTCTAATTCCATGCAGCTGTAGAGAAAACTGTCAAAACAGTTTTGAACATACCACTTTACCCTGGGTGTCGCCCACTGACGTACATGTACGCACTACTGACTTGGATGACAATGCTGGTAATTTTGATAAAAATAGCATTATCTCACCATTTTCAAGAGGAGAAGATTGGCAACCTATGTTTATCATTTCCACCAGGTTTAAACATTCTGTCCCAGTATAGGAAGGCATATGCATCGGCCAGTGTCATAGGCTCCTAGTACTAATACAGATGTGGAAAAATTGGTAAATTCTTACACTCTATTAATCTGGTAAAGTAGCTTGTGAGACAAAAAGTTTTGCATAAGAAACTGCAGCCCTACTAGAAAGGCTCACAGAAATCTGTGTTTACAGGAGAACAGAGTTAAGTCAAACTGACTGCATGTACACTAAACAGGAAAATGATGACAAATTTGGTGACAAATTCGCCAGAGGAACCTGCTTATGCCGTTCTTGAGTTATATAGTAAAGATGAGGTTGCTGGGCATGTCGCTTTCCAAGCGGCATATGACGTCAGTTCATTCCTGCTTCCCTGAATATGTTTTGTTGAACACTGACTGTAGGGCAGAGGATCACCTTTTCAAATGTTGTCCACGTGACAAAACCATATGACATACGCACATGTGCACTGAATCCTTACTAAATCCATCTATCTTAAACATGTCTAAAACACAGCTTTTGGCGCAACGAACCAGATGGTGTAGTGGTATAGACATCTGCCTACGGATCAAACACTGACGTGTGGTGGGAGTCCAAAACCAGCGATTGTCTCAGAAGTTTTCAAGGTAACACGTACAGTAACACCCGTGTGTGATCGGTGCAATAAACACGTGACAATATCCTGTAACACTTCAGGTACTAAACAGAACATACGTTATGTACGTTTTTTTTGTTCCTTATTCAATCAAATATTCCATTTCTTAGCCAATGAAAACACAGCACAAGCAGATGACCATCATACAGAAGCGACACGCTCAGAAACGTCAACTTTACTAATCCCATGTTCTTGTTCTCCTACATGTAGGTAGGCATGAGGATAAGATATTTTTTAGAAGATTGGTAATATTTTGCTCTTGCATTAAGGCCAAACTGACCTCATGGTTCACATGTCTCTTGTAAGGCAAATATGCTGATAAACACGAAAGTTTTCTTGATTACAAAAGTGGTAAATTTGGCAAAGTCCATAACTCTGATGAACAAAAAGTGACATAAACCCTGTGTACAAGAAATTGTTGCCCTGCATGGAGGCTTTCCAGAGAAAATGTGTTAACTACAGAAAACAAAGTGAAGTTTATATAACTGGTAAATTTTGGCATTGAAAGTCTATCAATTAAAATCATTAAAAAATATTCAAAAAGCCAATAAAACTAAAACAATACGAGCAGTTCAACCTTCCATCAGTACGCCTTTTTTAGATGTACACACAACCATGACCTTAAAACATGAGCGAAAGACATATAAAAACAACAAGAACATAACTTTCTATTGCTGTATGTTGGAGCTAAGAAAAAACGCTTAACCTTCCATCCAGTTATGTACATTTACACACCCTACCTTACATTAGGGAGCAAAAAGTAGCCTAACTTTCAATCTGTGCATGAGAGCCAAATATACAAGAACTAAAAAAAAAAAGCATAACCTTCCATTTGAGTATGAGCATTTACACGCAAAAGCTTAAGACTAGAGAGCTAAAAACAAAACCTTAACCATAACCTTCCATCTGAGTACGTGCATTTACATACCATACCTTTAGACTGGAGAGGGGGCCTAACCGCACCAGTGCGGTTGCTGTGAGTTCAAGACCAGCTCATGCTGGCTTCCTCTCAGGCCATACGTGGGAAGGTCTGCCAGCAACCTCCGGATGGTCGTGGGTTTCCCCCGGGCTCTGCTCGATTTCCTCCCACCACGCTGACCGCTGTCATATAAGTGAAATATTCTTGAGTACGGCGTAAAACACCAATCAAATAAATAACTAAATAAATAAATAAATTTAGACTGGAGAGCTAAATAATATAAGCTTAACCTTCAATCAAAGAATGAGAGGCTGTTATATTGGACTTAAAAAACAACGTTTCACCTTTAACCCATGAATGAGAGCCCATTATACAGGAGCTAAAAGAAAAGGTTAACCAGACTTCAACACTGCCACCCCCACTTTTCCGCCCCCTCACAATACCTCGCCTTACTTTGTGTCTCACTAACCACAACATGCTGTCCAATTTATTACATGTAGGTGAGTATTCAATCATAACTCTCATTAGCATTCAAATACACAAGCAGCTCAACTACAACATTAGTTTCTTCTCCATCTTCATCATCCTCTATGTCTAGAGTGCTGGTTACCTCCAAAGTTGAGAATGCAGAAAACAGCTGATGTATAAAAAATATAAATATAATGTTCTTACAAAACAAGGCCGGTGAACACATCTGCAGTGGTTTGTTCAATTTTCGTGTAATATCACCTGCTAAACCAGGTGAAACAAAATGACAAATACTCTAGCTCTGATATCTTCATGGTAAAGTATCTTTACTTTAAGGGCGGAGATCTTCAACATTAATGGCATCTCAAATGAAAAAACATTTCAGTCTGTTTGGGAACATGCATGTCATTATCTTTATCATTTTATCAGAGAACACAATGGGAAAAATGTTCAAGTAGTATGACCATAACTATCATATATACTCAACATACACAATTTGAATGATGTAAAATGAATAAAATGCCACAGAATTTGAACAGATCAAATCCAAAGAAAGACAGCTGTGACTGATAATTGTTAAATATAGAGAAAAGAAATCTGATCACCATTTGATTTGAAATCGACACAGAGTCTGTTGAATCTCCGTCTCCGTATCATTCCAATCACCACCCACCACAGAGTTAGCACAAATTACATTTGAAATAAAATCCAAGGAAGAATAGACTGATAGTAAACTCAGCTGAAAGGATATAGTACTTTGCCATTAAACACTGCTGGTATCAACTTACTTTATCACAAAAATGATTTCAAATTGAACACAAGTGATTCACTTGAGCAAAAATTAATAAAATTTGTCTCCCCTCAAGAACAGGATTTTTTACCAGTAGAAGATAAATGCTTATTGTTTGATGGTACAATTTTCACTAGTCATGTACCCATCTCCACTCATAAATAAGGAATGCTTTGTTAAACTCACTTGCAAAACACAAATTCATGATTTACAGAAATGGTTCAAAATACCTTAAAACACAAGACACTGACCAATGGGAAAATGGTAGCAATATAACGGTCACACACCTTGATCTGACGGGGCTTTCTGTTTGTGTATAAATAAATGAGTAAGGCTAAGATCCAGAATGTGTTTAAAAAATTAAAACAGGACACAACAAAAGTTTAAATATAAACTTGTGTACACATCAGTTTTGAAATAATTTAAAATGACAAACTAGTTGTGACACTCACAAATATAATCAAAACAATGTATTACATATTTTTTCCAAAAATAATAATATTGTACCTTCAACAATTCAGTCCCTGAGCAGTTCAATGTCTCCACTGTTGGTTCCTAAAATTTCAAGTAATAGCGTGGAATAGATTAACTTATATTATAATTTATATTATCATTTATATTATTTGAGCATATATTATCACATTGTGGTCCTAGAGATACTAAGCATCAAGTCTTAATATTCCAGCTGTAGAATATTAGTCTTGTAACAAGAGACCACGAGGCCACAAGAGCCATAAAATCCACAGTTTCATTATAAGTACTGTAAGAGTAGTACTTTATATCCTTTGAATAAGACTTTAAAGTATCACGTCACTACGGGTGAAATGAAATATTACCACAGATACTGTAAAACAGAACATTGTTTGTCTTAATAACGCACACCAGAAGTGCTATACAATAACAGAAAATTTGTTACACACCTCAAACTGCTTACCCAGCCCACAGAAGGACAATTCCTTGAGCCTAATAACAAAATAAATTTTCAGTAGTAATCTAGAACTGTTTCAATTTCTTTATGTAAATATCATGATATATTTCCATACCAAAAGATGAAATAATACATAGAGACACACATGTGTAGATGAGAGCATATACACTGTAGTTGTATCTGACACACATAAGAGAGTATAAAAATGTATATTTAACATTATCTCATAAATTCAACAAAAAAATACAGGAACATCTTACTGTATGGCATCCACACTGGAAGGCCTCCTGATGGATTCGTTTACACATGCATCATTTTGGGTCTCCACTGTTCCATCTACGTCTGATTCCATCATTTTATCATCACAGTCTGGCGTCCCCACCTCTTCAATGTGATCCTGTACATCATTTTGTGTCTCCACTGTTCCATCTACATCGGATTCCATCATTTTACCATCACAGTCTGGCCTCCCTACCTCTTCATTGTGATCCGGTACATCATTTTGGGTCTCCACTGTTCCATCTACATCGGATTCCATCATTTTACCATCACAGTCTGGCCTCGCTACCTCTTCAGTGTGATCCTGTACATCATTTTGGGTCTCCACTGTTCCATCTACATCGGATTCCATCATTTTACCATCACAGTCTGGCCTCCCTACCTCTTCAGTGTGATCCTGTACATCATTTTGGGTCTCCACTGTTCCATCTACATCGGATTCCATCATTTTATCATCACAGTCTGGCCTCCCTACCTCTTCAATGTGATCCTGTACATCATTTCGTGTCTCCACTGTTCCATCTACATCTGATTCTATCATTTTATCAACGCAGGCTGGTATCCCCACCTCTTTATTAAAATTTGTCGATGTTATCATCGGGAGGTTTGCCACATGTTGTTTCAACACATGAAGACTCTGAAACTGAATGATGCCAAACCGTTACAACTTAAATCCTCTCGACAGAAATATTTAATTCTGTTATGCTCCAAGGTTAAAATGTAACATTCTGAAAGTGTTGCGGACGAAAAGCAGTCATCCGTATCAAAGCTTACAAGCTTTCCAAATGACTTAAATTATAAAAAAATGCATGACAAAATGAAATGTAATATTTCATTCTTAGTAAAAGAAAAGATCACATTTTGTACATTGATTGATTGGTTAATTGTAGGTTAAAGCCATACACAGGACAACAGTGCCAGTGAATCATCATGGGAGAAAACCACGTAGAAACCACCCAAAACCCATGTTTTTCAACGAAATTACATCATGCTTTCCCACTTCAAGGCACTGTAAAATAAGCATGAATCATTTCAAGTCTGTGCCCTCGCTTGTGAAACGCTGTAAAGATTGTTAGTCAAACACACTGTACCACTATGGCCAGCCTTACTTATGCAATATAATGGCAGTGCCAGCGTACTTGGAAGAATAGAAAAACTGGGCAAAACCATCAGAAAACAGCCAGACCTCGTCAGCTGATGCAAGGCTTTTCCACCCGATAGGCTGGTTTCTAGCCAATGCCAAGCCATACACTTGTCTCATCAGCACACAGGTATAGCCAAAAAGTATAGCTACAGAGTCAGGGACTTGTGCGTGGATACATTGCAACACTTGTTGAGCCCTGACGACAGCATTTCTATAATGTACAAGATAACAAAATGATGGAAAAGACACTGATGGATTTTTGAACCTTATAAAGTAGAGCAAATCAGTGACCAAACTGTGCTCTGGTGTCTTCTTTCGTCTTTCTAGAAAATGTTTCACTATTTACTGTCTTCATTACTGAGGTGATCACTTGTCAAATCAATATATGATTCAGCCGCCATGAGACCTGCCTACCCATTACCCAAAAATCTCCATCCATCACAGAGTCTGACCATAAGCTATAAGGGTCAGCCGTTTGCGCGCAGTTGTGACAATGTTAAATTGCTTTGAAGAAAACTGGAAGAGATCTGCCATGGGTAGACAAAAAAATTTGCGTGGCTCCCAAGGATAGATATAAGTTGATCCACATTGTGAATCAGTCTGTGCAGGTGCAGGCAAGAGCAGGGAATTAACACTAAACCGTGACAAGCACTTTCGCGGCTTGTAATGGCAGCTGGCATATATGATCTGCTCTTTTCTGGAGGATTTATGATCACATGCAAAGACTTTCTTGCCATGGACAAAGCTCTTCATTGTGATAAATTTGCTATACCAGCGTGTAGCTGGGTATACGGCCTGATATTTTGTCTCCAAGAACATAGTTCCTCTCGGAATTTCGGCCTGTGAAAATATTTTTCTTTAAAACGAAACATCAGGCCCTATACCATGCTACATGCTGACATGCATAATATTACACGCCTGTCCTGAACAACACACACTGTATCATTATGTGAGAACCGTCCAGAAATATTATAGTTAAACATACCATTCATGTTACAACCACCTCACAAACTAAAATGACCAAACTTACTCCTTATCCATGTACCCAAAATGATACATATAACTGTGTCTATGGCCTTCTAACTTCTTATATCTGACATCTATGTCTCCATGGGAAATTCAATCTCCAATGTATTCCAACAGGAAGTCTCCTTTCTCAACATCCACTTCAGCAAATACACCATCCCCTAAAACATTGAACAATCACAATTCTATCTTTGTATTTTTCTACTACATACAACGTTGAACGTCAACACGTCTAAAATCACAGACACACGAATCAGAACATACTGACGTCACGACCTGCGTCACAACACCAGACCTTGGGAGACGTCATTTCAATGTAGGGGGTCCATTACAGGTGTTTATCCCACTTGTCCATCAAATTCATCAGTAACTGTAAAGTTGCGCGAATAAATAAATCTACGATATCGGAAGGTAAAGGTTAAGTACCTTGATATCATGCGAGTGAGAGGCGAACTACAAAACACATCGCATATAAAGAAATTTATAAGAAAACTAAAAAGATATTTGTAAAATTAGTAAACAAAGATGGATTTGGTGCAAACGCGTTTCACCCCTCAGCTGTATGTGGGAAGTTATGTTTTCCCAGAGGTTCGTGCAGCTGTTGAGGGGTAGAAGGTTGTTCAAATTTGTTCTGCGTTTACTCATTTTTCCAGTTTAATGAAATAAGTAAAACTTTAAGTATGTATAATAAAACAGAAGTAATAATTCTTTATCTAGTCATTGTTGGTCATTTGAACAAAACTTAACAACAATGACTTGATAAAGAATCATTATTTCTCATATAAAGCCTAAAGAGTAACTCAGGACTCTCAGATGAATCTTGACACAATAATATGGCTTTATAGGATGATTTCCTTGGACCCTTAGGTTCAAGTCAAGTCCGAGTAAAATTCAATTAATTTTGTCATAGCTAATTTTGTCTGGACAAACCTATTGTTTTTGACACAAATTTTCTGACAAATCCATTTTGTCAAGGCCACAATTGCACCAATACTTTGCGCCATCGTCAGGTGACCATCTTTTGCGCTAAAAAAAAGAGACAAAATGAAAGGTCTCTGTAAGGTGTGAGGTACAAAATAATATAAAGAATCAATTTGGGGAAAATTAAAATAAGAGCTGTTACCTCAGTGAATCCAATTATCCGTACAATAAACCTTCAGTGTCATTTTTACGAAGATATTAAAAATTGTTGGAAAGCATGAAAGAACACCTCACTTACACACATCACGTATCACTGCCCCAGATGTCATCAATAACATCAAGGTTTACTTGGCATACAACTGGCAAATTTACAAAGTTTGATATCAGCTCATGCTTACTTCTCACTGCAATGGTCCATACTCTTGCATGTGCACAAATATCAACACATGGAGTACATCACCAGACTGGGTGGAAAATTTTATAGATCTCTTGTCATATTACTGTAATATCTAAATAAGATCAATAGAGAAATTGCCATGAGTGTTTAACATGTAGGTTTGACCTTTACTTCAATGGACAATTTTATGCAGCCTTTCAGATGTGTGCTAGAAAACACTGGAATTTACCAACAAAAATTGTTGTAAATCCATAGCTCACCTTTGACTGACGAACTTGGTTTAGGATGCTACATTTCAGTTGATAAAAACCATTGAAATTGCAAATTTGAAGTGATTCAGTCGGTATAAATTTGATAGACTTTACACAACAAAATTCCTTCAGTATCAAATCAAGCTCCATTAAACTGCCCTCTGTAAATGTTGTCATCGGGTAAAATTTATGCGTACAGTGTAGGTCATGCCTTCGTGCACAGTTCTCTAGGCTTTAATGCTGTACTCCTACTGTTAGCTTCAGATGAAACACAGAAATGTGCAAAATAAAAAGGACATTCTCAATAGAAACAGATCGTGTAGATGAGATCGCAGATGAGAACGAAAGATTAAACTGGATTTACAACACTAGACACGGCTCTACACCCTGGAGTGGGATATGCTGCCAGACGGAAATTGTGTTAGGTGAGAGGTAAATTAGGTAATGGCCAATTGGGAGGGAATTGGTTTGTAATGGGATTTTCCGTCCCAACACACACCAGACAGAACTTGGGGTTGCTTGCACTCTATAAATGATACTTATTAATTTAAAAAAATAACCCCCCCCCCCAAAAAAAAAACCAAACCATATATAGATGTAATTATATAACTAATATAATTGTATACTCTATTAAGGCTTACTCACTAATTACATGTACATGGGAGTAACTATATAGTGGTAATGGTCAATTAACCTACAAACAGAACATCCCTGCCTCTTTAGCTATACTTGTATAAGACTCAGGACAATGCACAGTTCAAAATTTCATGCATATTACAGGCATCCTATATATTCCAAAAGGATTTATAGGCTTGCTATGTTCAGTTCATTGTGACAGGAGTCATGTTAGAAGACTGAACACACTCAGGATGATTTTAAGACACAAAAGCAGTGTTTTTTCAAGTTTATCCGGTAGCAATACCCAGACACTCTGCGTTTTTGCCCTGCCAACAGCCAGATGTAACTAGTGTATTGTGTGGAACCGATAACTGGGCGTAATTGATGGGGTAAAAGTGCATGCTGACAAACTCATTACTTTTACATAGGCTCTACTTAGACCATGTAACCACCTAGGGCATGTCGTATGTAAGGAGCTTCATAATAGGCCTATAATCTAACTAGGTTTGCACAAATTCGTGTCTAGGTTAAGGTATATCAAATTACAACATAAAATGAAGTCAAACTACATTAGTTTGCCTGAAGAATAAAGTACAGGTACTGACTTTTAAAAGTAAATCACCCAGTACATGTCACCCTGCTGTTCTGTGAATGAACGTCTTCACTGGAAGCTCATGGCACTCACAACATTCATGGTATCGTCACATTCTATCATATTTGCATTTTTACCTTGTCTGATTATAAAATGTCAGTATCAGGCTTAGAAAATATGGGGTGCATACATGCACAAGTGCACCTAAAATTTTATCTGTGCATGTAGAATATCTCCACTGGATGGACACTGTGCACGTAGAAAATGTTTTGATATAATAAATCTTCCATTAACTTCTACAGGCTCCCTATAATCCTGTATCAAACATGCAGTGTATCCACGGTCAGAGCATTGATCTATACAGATTTCCTAATTTCCTTGCATAGATTTATCCAAAATAGGAGCTGGTGCATGCTAACTCTGACCCCGGAGTATCCCATAATAGTAACAATTTGCACGGCATATGCTCAATGGAACCATCATGGTGCATCATCAGGTAATAGTGGGAGAACACCCAGTGCATTTCTATGGTTTCCTTTAAAGCACAAAAATTAATAAAACGACAAACCAAGGTCAAATTTTACCACAATTGTGAAAAATGGGCATTTGAGAGATTTATAATACAAATGAGACATTACTTAATACTCAGTCATAATTTGAAGAACTCTTTAACATCATGCTATACCTACCATTTTTTCCCTTTGCTCAACATCCCTGACTGTTGACTTAGAGAAATGGCAGCACCTGATTTTCTAAAACAAAAGGAGACTATCATTTATCATTGGGTGGTTAGTTATATAAAATCACTGCACCTGTTGTAGCAATCCCAGTCCGGTCTTGCGTGCTGCTCTCCACACATAGATACTGGGGCGAAAAAAAAAAGTGTAAAAAGGCATGTATGGGGAGTTACAATGTGAACACCACCCTAAAATGTTGACCTTCTCATTGAGGACCTTTATCAGTAAATAACTTCAAAGTCCCTCAGTATAAACCAAATGTTGGTGACAGCCAAACAAAACAATGCCTAGTGCTGACCATGTAGTTTTCAGTGCTGTTGGATTTACCAGGGCTTGATAGAGGGGAGGTTTAGTCGAATGAAGTAGTTTGATCAATTCCGAGTGCAGAGAGACATGTTTCATCCACCCCAGCATCTATGTGTGAGGGACGTATGTAAGACAGGTACATGTATGTTTATATCGCCGTTAGACAGGAAACTCCCAGGGATGTTGTAGCTTCCTGCAGAGATAGTATTAGGTATGGCTTACTTTTGGACAAAAAGATAAAATAAATCTTCCCAATCAGAACATCCACATCTGAACACATGATACACATTCTCTAGCAGCTGGTATACTAGTTGTGATATATGTAATTCATCTATCTATCGAGTGGCGCCGCCATGAGAGCTAAATTGCTAAAGCCTTCCTAAAATGTCGACTTTCCGACTGAAGACATTTATCAGTAAATATCACGAAAAATAAGCCACGCTGCAAAGCAAGAGCTGTACAGAAGGTCTACAGTGTATACACCAACTTAAAAATCCCAAAAGATCAAACTAACAAGATTTTTTTTTCCATGTTTTCACCATTTATACCCTCTTTAGAAACACGTTGTTGTTGTCTTCGGTCTGAAGCATGGTAACAAAAATTCATAAACATGAAAAGAAGAGCTTGTCACGGGGATTTTTTCTGGCTTCCTTAAGTCAATATGTACACTGTGGACTTTTGGTACAACCCTTGCTTTGCAGCATGTCCTATTTTTGAAGATATTTACCAATAAATGTTCTCAATCAGGAAGGCGACTTTTGAAGTTATAAATTAAATTGTAATTAACTCCCACGGCTGCGCCACTCGACAGATTGATGAGTTACATATACACGCATGTTGTACCTACGGGTATGCACAATTGGAAGATATCTGAGTTACATATTTGCAACTATCAGAAATGCGGCTCTGAAAGTGCAGACGTTACTTTTCAGTCACAATTTTTATCAGAACGTTCCATTATCACTAAATATCTTTTCTTAATTACTGGTACTTCAAAACTTTTTGTCAAGATACCAGCCTACAGTTCAGCAAGTTAAACTTTGATACAAAGTACTTGTAAAATGTACTTCTAAATGTAACGACAGCATTAATGGCATCATAGCTTTAAAATTAAAGATAGCATAGTAGGCAGCAATGTTTTTATGGCTGTCATCTGCAGAGGGAAACGGATCGACGGCGACAGCGTCCAGCGGAGACCAATGATCTGCACTGATCTGATTACAACAACAGCAACAACTAGAGCCGGCTGCGGATAAATACATGCCAGGTACAATTGACTCGAAATGGAGGGCTGAACATCCTCAAGTCAACAACTGACTTATCACCGCCAAGTTTGCCGAAGCCTACTATTAAGTTGTCATCTTAGACCTACCTGTGGTTGTACGAAGTAACTTCATCGCGCTTCCCGCGCTTCTACGGATTAAGTGGCGGCAGGGGTCACGGCCTTGTCAAGCTTTCAGGCTGATGCCGAGGCCCAAAGCAATTATTTTTGATTAACTGTAAAATGTTCAACAAATAGAAGCCTCCTGTTTATGTGTTGAAATATGTATAACAAAATAATATAATTTATTGGAAGGTCAGCCTGAACGTACTGAAACAAGTTCGGCCCTACGGAGGTTCCCGAAAGTTTCCGAGTGTTCTAGCTCGAAATCAAAGAAAAAACAAAGCTTCGACGGTTCGTGATATGCGATATTTTTCATAACTTGCAGTTTAAGCTGTTTATTCGGTTTGTTTAAACAAATGCAATGACTAAAAAATTATCAGCGCAAAAAACAGTAATATATACGAGAAAAAGTCGAATTTACACGTGTTTTCTTAAGACCCCCAAAGTCTCCTTTTAATATTCTTCGATTGATACACGATGATTTTTAATATCCCAAAATGTGTAAGTTGTTATAACACCCAGACTTCAAAAACATCTTTTTGACAGAGACTTACTACCCTTTTCTCCGAAGTATCTTCTCAAAGCAAACAAAAAAAAAATTACATTGACGAAAATCAGTCGTAAACTTTAAGGGGACACGCTTTGAGTCGCCGTAAGTTATGTGTCCCATTAATGCTTATACAAATATACCACCTGTCTCCTTAATGATGAGTATATATATATATGTCTTCCCAGAATCCAGAGCACGCCCGTCCCAACCTTAACCCGATCGACACCGAGTCCCCGGTGTTTGCACGGTCAACTACCAATGGGAAACTCTATCGCGTGGGCAATGGGGAAGATGGCTTTGATATCGTCCACGTTTGGGGTAGGTATTCTGAGAGAAACGCCTCCAGAAAATTTGTCAATTTTCCACTAAATTATGGCAAAATTTGTTTTATTGTGTACTTGTGACTTACTATATTGTAACATCTTAAACGGGTAGGGACATGTATTACCAAATTTTACTGGTAAAATAGTTTGAGTTTCCTAAAGCAGAGCTCATTGTGTGTGTGTGTGTGTGTGTGTGTATAGTTATATAGTATTAGTTTACAGGGGTTCGTTACATGTATAAATAGCGGTAATATAATCATTTCATCTGTACCAATCACAACTGAAAACGTCAGTGACTTCCTGGATCTTCAGGACTTCACATACGGTAAACCTAAAATTTCGCCAAAATTACTGCATTTTAAATGCAGTGAAATGTCGTAATATGTAACGGTCTGGTGCCGAAGCTTTTATAGGCATATTTCCCAACGACACATAATCCCACATCCCAAGCAAACCGCAAATCTACTTTCCAAGATAAGCAAACCTCTTAGAATGTGGCAAAATGTTCAAAGTTGAGGTTTCTTACTGCAAATTATCTTTTCTTTTTAAAGTAATCTAAACTACATAAAATGGGAACCGTTCCCCACATTAACAAGTCGGTAAAACACACCGTTCTCCGTTGTTATGTGGCGGTTGAGGTGAACTGCTTCTTTGATGAACAAACAGAAATATACAGTTACAGGGACGTATTACAGAAAAGGACATTTAAAGGGAAAGACCATACAAATTGAAGTCATGGTGAATGAAAAGGCCATTAAGAACCGTATCTCAAAATACCTTCACTAAATGTTTTAGGCTTTTTTTCACAAAAAAGCCGTCAGATGATTTGATATGGTTGTTTTTTTTTTTTTTGCTTTTTTGTTTTTTGTTTTGTTTGTTTTTTTTTCTTTGTTTTTTTTTTTTTTTTTTTTTCGGGAGTTTTTTGGACTATATTGATAATGTGGTTCAACAGTGATGTCACACCGACTTTTCTCTGACCCTAAATTTAATGTCATGTCAGCTTTTTCATACAGACAGTACAGGACCACTCTTCATAACCACTTCAGACAGCAGTATAACTGTGTACAGGAAATTTGATGACGTGAGTGGTGAATGACATTATCAATGTGGTCCATAAAACCCATCATACGATGAAAACATTTAACTGCGTTTGAGTCTGCAAAATTCAGTGAAAGTGTTTGAAACTATAGTTATAAATGGTCTTTTCTCTCACCAAAACTTCATTTTTGTGTGGTCTCTTCCTTTACGAGCACGCAACTTGAAATACTAGTAACCTAGGTTTGTGCAGTTATGTTCCCCGCTGAAGTCAAATCCATGTATTGTTGTTGTTGTTATGAAATTTTGCACGTTTATTTTTAATACGAACATAGCTTTAACTGCATTTTTCTGTTAAATGTGTTATGTACCACAACTTGCTAAAAGAAATGCACGAATTCTTTGCACTTTACATACAGGAAGTCCTTACGAAATGGGTTTTGCGCACGGCACGCTTCAGAAGAACGAAATTTTAAAGATGGCGGAGGCGGTATGGGATTACATGGAAGACCAAGTTGTAAGCGTCAACAGTGACCCCTCTTTACTAAGTCAGAATCAAATTTAACTTTAAAGATATGTGTCATTTCGCACCTAAGCTGTTAATGAAACAAATATAAAAAATGTTCATGTGTTTGGTAAATTGCCACAGATTGTAACGGCACCACTATCGGAGAGGAAAAATGATGAACAAATGACTTGTTCTACTCTTAGAAAGCGATAGGCCCTACACAAGATCAATCAAAGAAACACAAAAACGCTTGAATAAGTTCAATACATATATTTGAACAAAATAGACAAATAGTACAACTGACAATAATTTACTAAACAAGACAGATAATTACAAAAATATATAGTTTCTTACTGATGATAGCGTCCAAATTCGGATGGAATATTCCGTCTTCCAAGGCAAATCGGTCCACGTAAATATAGAATCCACAGTCCTTGGGAATTCTCAAATCGAAAGATGACAGCACTGTAAGTGACAAACAGCAATGGGCACTGTACGCCGACAATAGTATACGTCCAACTCCCCGGCAAGGTTCAACTTTCCAGGGGGACGGGTTGACAATAGCGTTCTTCATGCCCAGCTGGCGATGTGTGTTTCAGTCCTCAGAAATATACACAAAGTCACTTTCAGGGAAAACTGGGATGAAATGTACGTAATGGCACAAAGAGACAATGAGCGATACAAGCTCCAACAGAACGTCTCAGAAAATAGCAAGCAGCGAAACACAAATGAAGTACAAAATTACAAAATTGTCGAATGGTATGAAACCTGCAACGACATCCCAGCAAAATCCCCAAGTGGACACATATACGACTGCTTTGAAGTGGGCATGAGTAAAAGACTGCGAACTTTACTACTTCGCCGCTGATATTTATAGACTAACGTAAAGAAAATTCTGGATAGTTCGATCGTAAACATGTTTAGAAGATGGTACATCTTTCCAGAATGTACGCTGTAGGTACAATGACACGAAACTGATAAACAAAATGTATACCAGACACACACCCGAGTAGCGCCAAACACAATACAATATTTTAAAGACGAAATTCGTAACACAGATAATTGCTTCCATATATATTACAGAGGAACTGCTAACGACCTGCGGATGGCCGTGGCTCTGTCCGGCTTCTCCCGCCATAGTGCTGGTCGCTGTCGTATAAGTGACATGTTCTTGAGTACGGCGTAAAACACCAAATAAATAAATAAATAAATGTATTATAGAGAACGTAAGAACTTAATTCAGGGCCTTCAGATGTGTGCTGAAGACAAATAACTCCAGATTCCGTTATGTAAGGTAGATTGTCTGTGTCTGTCACCAGCATTTTAATCCTGTCTCAGTTACAGTGCTGTCTACTCCTAATATCGATCCTAAAACAAGCTTCATGCGATGGCTACCCCAGCATGCCGTAGCGTCATACCATACCATCATGCCGTAGCTAGATAGTATCTACATACGTATTAGCTCTTACCGGAGAAGGATATCACATATTGATGATGCACATTTCTGCAATGCCATCACTGAGAGTTACTCTTGTAACTCTTGCTAATCTTGCGACAAACCGTTTTAGCTACAATGATTTCAGACGAAAATATCTGTACACCTTCACATGCATCTTACACAATAATTACGCTTTAACAGTAATTACGAGTGACCCCCCTTTTATTGTCAGATCGAGGCTATCAACGGAACAGTAACATTCATCCCGAGCTGGTTTCTGAAAGATGTCAGTAACTATGGGTAAGTGAGACAGGCCCTCGCGATTACCTCCCCTGATTTTGGCGTTAGCCCGTGTAAGTGTTATAGACAAAAGTCACTGGAATGTTATGGAATTATAACCATTTCTTCTCTAGGACTTGAAAAAGGCAGCACGAAAGGCTTTCTTTATTTGTGCCACAGTCTCTTAGATAAACCATGGCAATTTTAACTCAAGGCTCGATCTCTTTGTCTGAATTTCCTTCTAGATTTTATCTGTGATGACAGCTAGCCATTTTCCAAATGGGCCCATGGTATGTTTCAATCCACCTCGCTCTGTTGCGGTTGCTGTCAGATATCATTAGGAAACGAGCACATAATTTCATTTAACAGACTGTAACATAGATCTAAACTGACAAAGCGGGCAAATACAAAACAGAAAACAGCGACGACGAACTAGCTATCGAATTTTATACATTGTATGCATCTCTTGATAGTTTCCGCCCATACTTTGTATAAGTATGCCAACAGTAGTTGTTCAGAACGTCAGTAAGTAATTTGTGGGCTTTGTTTTAAACACCAACGAACGGGTTGCCAGAAATTTCGTAATCAGTTAAAAGTAGAATTCTTAAACAAAAAACTTGTGTGGCATTTGTGTACATGTACAACACATCCATCTTGGCGGCTGGTCGTGGCTCACTGGTAACGTGCTGGATTCCAATCGCTGGCACGCGCTGGGGAGGCTGGACCGTGGCTAAGGGCCGGCAGTTCCTGGATTCCCATGCCTTCGTTGTCCTCTCAGCCTTGGTCAACAATACATGGTCGATGACACTTAAGGACCCGCTCGGAAAGCTTGTCAGTAATGTCTCAGAGGTCGGTGGTTTACCACGGCTACCTCAAGCTATGAAACTAACCAACGTCGCAATTTTCTTAGTATTTGGTGTTAAACAAACAATGTAATAAACAATAAACATTCATTTTTTTTTACTACCAAAGTAATTAAGCCCCTGTTTTTAAAATGTCGCAAATGTATAGGTCCTAAATAGTTGACAGACAGCATAAACATTTCCTGTTCGGCCAATGTTGACTATATTCATGGCACGTGTCCGGTCGGGGCATGGCTCCCTGAATACAAAATGGACATGCATTCATCTGTCTGGTTTCCTTTTCCTCTGTCTGATTTCCTTTTCACCTGTCTGATTTCCTTTTCATCTGTCTGGTTTCCTCTTCATTTATCTGATTTCCTCTTCATTTGTCTGGTTTCTTCCTTACCAGCTTGGACCTCGCTCTGGACCTGGAAATTCTCGCCACAGAACGATTTACCGGGAAATATTTCGCAGAGGAACTGAAAGGTTTGGCAGACGCGTCAGGGGCGGATTATAAGGTATAGTGTGACGTACAGACGTGTGTCCACAACTGTACATGATTTTGACGTGATTTCTGTCTTGTACCTCGTAATCATTTTGACAGACAGGAGTGTCCTATTCTGTATTTGACAATTAATTGACGAAAATTGTCATGATATTGTAACGACCTCTAGCCAGAACACTATTTTTGCTTCACTTTCCCGTTTTGGGTGCTTTTATTACATAATATTACATAAATAAGAACATACCGTCCCACCAACAGAACATCCCGTCCCACCAACAGAACATCCCGTCACACGAACAGAATTATTCTGTTGGAATGTAGTGTGAAGCAATGACATGATCTACTCTAGCATCACTCGTAAAACATAGTATTCTGTTAATTGAAACAGATCTGTTTTTTAAGTATAGATGGCCAAGGTGAATCACATTTTAGCTGTTGTTTGCCATGTTTGTTGACAGAAATTGATGCGGATTCACATGTTGGGAGAGCTCACGTAAGATTTGTTTTTGGTTCCTCCCTAACACATTTAAACACTTCATCAGTCAATAAATTCATCACTCAATTACTCTACACTCTGCGGTCATACGTCGAAATGTCCGCCGGCAACCACTTGTCTGCCATCAATATGGAGTGTATATCTGTGCCGCATATGTGTGGAAAAGTTCGTCAGTAACTTGCCAGAGGTATGTGGTTTACGCCGGGCACTCCGTAAAGATCAGCGACAATCTTTTCCGTAAAGATCACCGACATTGTATAAGTGGGAAATTATAAGCAATCAAATAAATATATAACTCAATCAGCTTATCTACCAGCTGAAGTCGAAAAAATCAACGTAACTGGACATTGTGATATCCGTGTAAATAACCTCGCCTTACAGGAAGGGCTCTTGTTCGATGCTGGGTGCCTGGGGAAAGAGTGTCCCTAATCCCGGGTCGCTTCTACAGCTGAGGGCTCTCGACTGGAGCTATGACGGTGGGTTATGTTTATGTATCGATGACTAGGAACGAATGGCTCGTTGGAACAGAATTCACTGGCTTGTACAGTTTACCCGAGAGCTGTACTGTAGTGTAACAGAAATAATGAGTATTAATACAGATTTAAATTATTCATATGTATGACATCGCCGAATTACAAAATATTTTTGTTTTGTTTTGAATGCAGTTTAATTCTATGTAAGCCTATAACTTACCGGTACTTACCTTGTTGGAACTGGGAAAAAACTGAGTGACAGCGAATTAAAGTTCAGGGCCTAGTTTTCTCTCAGTCATTGGGGTGTGGGCGGATTTTCTACTCCCGACAGGTGTCGCCGCAGTGAATTAGGACTTCTGCATCGTAGGTCCTTTGTTACGCAACGTCAGACATGAGGCCTAGAAGGTTTTCATTTATGAAGTATATGATCTGTTCACTGTGACGTCACGCTGTTGACGCTGCTGTAGGATCTTCAGCGTCACTAAAATGACGTCACATGTCCCTCTTCGGATACTGCCGGTATCCCATTGTTTAAGTTTGTCAGCCATGACGTCACACAAACTTTTGTACCTCTTAATGCTTTGCTGTGAACATAGTTCTTGTGAATCTCAGTCCTGTAATGTGTGTCTGTGCATAGTAAAGCTAACATGACATAAAAGTTTTGCTTTAGCGCCAGAGAAAGGTTAGTGTGACGTCACTGATGACAAATATTATCAGCATAGTCTATAAAACAAATGATACATTCAAAACATTTGACTCCATTTAATTTGGTGGGGAAAGAAAAAATGAAAAAAATCAGTGAAGATTTTTTCAAATACTGCTTTTAATGGCTTTTTAAATCACAATACTTTCATTTTTACCATGTCTTTCCCTTAAAAAGGGCCGTTCAAAGACCACCCTCAGGTCACAGTGTATCACCCTACTGACCCTCAAGATGGACACGCCTTTGCTAACTTCGGCTGGTCGGCGTGGATTGGATCAATCACCGGTAAGCTTGAACTGAGGTTAAAATCACCGGTAATCTTGGATTGAGTCGAAGACGGCTAAGGGATTAGGTCAGAGACTGGTAAGCATGGGCTGGGGTCAGTGAAGGGTAAACTTGGATTAGGTCAGAGACTGGTAAGCTTGGACGGGGGTCAGTGAAGGGAAAACTAGGATTAGGCCTATCACACATCATGCTTGAGATGCTTTAACATCGGTAAACCTGGTGTTAGCCGGCCTGACGCTCAGCAGAAGTGGAACAGCCCAATTACAGGTGTGCCAGGTGTCAGCATAATGTAACCGGGTGTGGCATCGTGGCTGGTGTCCGAGGCATGGCGTTTCTGTGAAGCAGCACTATAATGTCGACACCATGTCGACAGTGGTTCAGGTCTGCTACAGGGAGACACCGTCAGGATATGACCGCAATACGGTAAAAAGCGACGTTGAAACTCAATCAACCAAACTGATCAAACTTTGATGCTTGTCGGCTTTGCTTTCAGGTATGAGCTCGACGCAAATGGCCATCTCTGAGATCGGAGTATCATATTCAGACGATACCTTTGGAAAAGAATCCCGATTCGGCACTCCCTTCACGGTAACATATATGATATGAGATCCAGATAGATTTGATATTTAGGAAGAAAAGAGCGTGTATCGAACAAATGAAATTTATTATTTAGAAAGTTTTATTAATTATACAGCAGTGAAATCACAGTATTTCCTTCACTGATAAAAGTGATGTCTTTCGTTAGTTTACTTTTGTCATTACATTTTGATATTACACTTCTGGTGAACTTGACCCATGATTCAGACACCGTGATGTCGAAAATGAAATACTTTGTTTTATGATGTTCCAATCAGAGCTCACTGGGATGACGTCATAATATTTATTTGATTGGTGTTTTACGCCGTACTCAAGAATATTTTAATTATATGACGGCGGCCAGCATTCTGGTGGGAAGAAATCGGACACAGCCCAGCGGAAACCCACGACCATCCGCAGGACGTCAAAATACAATTCTGGTCAATTATATTATTATATTATATTCCGACGTCACGCAAGAAGACACGCCGTCATACGAGACGTGTATACGGGTACGAAGTCACGCAGCTGACAGGCGTTTGAAGGTCTGCAGCTAAACCCATTCCTTAAACCTTCTTTAAATGCACAAAGTCATGACATTGTTAAAGTATAAATAATAAACAGAATATTGCACAGTGATGGTTGAATACCATAGATATTGTTCTCGTGAAAGACTCGAACAATATCTATGGTATTCAACTTTCACTGTGCAGTATCCTCTGTTTATTGTATACCCCTCACTTCTTCATCGTAGTTGTTCTCGTGAGTCATGTTGGCATGGCTCTGTTTTCATGAAACAAGTGAATGAATTTTGAATTTTGCTCTGGAGCCATTAGCCGGAATACAAACTGACAGACGGGGCTATATTAAATAATAGAAAATGAAGCTAAAATCGCTAATCAAACTAAAATCAATTACCATATTGAAAAAAGCCCCCAAAACAAAACATCCTCCTGATTCACAGTCATATTTTTTAATCCCAAAACGTTAGTTTTTACGGAACAAAATATTTAAAGCCGGACATTCACAATGGGCCGAAATTGTACCTGCATTACTGCAACACAGAATCAAGGGTCAAAGTTGTGTCCATTTGATTCATACAGTGTCATCTGGATTACAATTTTAGGCTAATGCCCGAAATCGCCTTGCGAAACGGATCCCTGTTTATCGCAGCTAAAACCATCCCCGTTTTTCAGTTTCATAGCATATCTCAATTCATGTCTTGAGTACTGTTACGATACTGACGTCACCGTTATTTTTGGATGGCAAGTTGCTATATTATTATAATACTAGTGAGAAATTCTTCTACCCTGTCAGGCCTCGGCTCATATAACTTGTGACGTCATAAGTTGTACGGTCAGGTTGAAAAGGTGAAATAAGTTACATTTATGGACTGGATCTTGACTTTTAAGTAAGGATGTTTAATTTGTCATCGTATTTTAAACAAAAATCACAAATGTTGTCTGTGTCATGTTGATAGTTCCTTCAAGTACACTCCCTTGCGGGGTTGAAGCGCATTTTCCCGGGACTACTGAATTAATTTACAGATTGCTTTTCCGACCTACATTTGCTGAAAACTGATTTCAAGTTTTTGCGGACCTCATCTTCAAGATGTATTTAGACAGGAGGGAGAAAGATTGCACTAAAGCTACAAGTTTTGACTTGTACGAGACCAAGGCTTGTGCAGGCGTCATATGAACATCGTACATTGTAAATTACTTCCTAGCCAGTGTTGCGTAAGTTTTATGAATGTGATTATTTCCATGCAATGTTATCAAGCTATCCATAACGCGTTCTAAACTCTTGACAGTGACGGTGTATGACAGGTTTTTTAAACTCTCTATATATACAAAATGTAACTGCCCTGTTTCAGTATTTACTGAGGGACATCCTACAGTTTGACAACACCTTGAACGACTCTGTCAACAGAATATCCAAGGCTCACAGAACCTGTGACCTCCTGCTGGGGGTCGGAGATGGAAAGGTAAGGTTAGGAGGGGAACCTTTTGGTGAAACGTGTAAACGTTGACAGCGATACAAGACGACTCAGTTTACGATAAAAGTTACGACAAAAGTAATTTACGAAATTTCGTGAATGTGCATACATTATGGGTACAAGCAGTGTATCCCAAATGGTGTCCCATCCCATCTTTGCAGACGGCTGAGTTCCGAGGTATCCAGTATTCTGCGGCTGTGGCTAATTTCTACGACGACACGAATCTTCAGCCTCTACAAGACTGGCACCCGAGGATAGAGGACACAGTGTACTGGGGTAAGGGGTGATTAACTGACTTATTGATTGACTGATTTATTTAAGTAGAAATGTTTGATACCTCAAACGTCAAATTATACAGCGGTATGGGGGCTTCCTTTACTCAGTTGGTTAGCGCGCTAGCGCACCGTAATGACTCAGAAGCCTCCCACCAATGCTGTCGCTGTGAGTTCATAAGCTCATGTTGGCTTCCTCTCCGGCTCTACGTGAGAAGGTCTACCAGCAACCTGCGCACGGTTGTGGGTTTTCCCCAGGCTCTGCCCAGTTTCCTCCCACCACAATGCTGGCCGCTGTCGTATAAATAAAGTATTCTTGATTACAGCGTAAAACACCAGCCAAATAAATAGAGAAATAAATATAGAGCAGAATGAGAGAGCATCGATGGTTTTTTAATAGCGTGGTTGGATAATTGGTTATCTGACTAGCGTAATGGAACGATACAAATTCCCGAGCGCCAGTGCATTGAATTGGCTGCGTCCACGCATACCGGACGTCACGTGACAAATCCAAAACAGGACCGGGTGACAGAAACAGAAAACAAATATATAGAACATGTCCTTGACGAAGTGGAAACAAGATGGCCGAGTAAAATAATCACTGTCACAAGAAATCGATCAGTTTGCAGAATGTTAAGGACAAAAATGTTACAAAACGTTAGTTTTTAATGTAAATGTGTCTGTTTATCATTTAGTGTTTTACCCGATACTCAGGAGTATTTCATTTATACGACTGCAAAATTGTTCTAATGTAAAACCCCTGCATTGTATATTGCTCTACACAATACCTATATTAAAAAGCCTCGATAAAGTTATCACCTTCAGATGAAACAGTTTTGCTTTATTATTCGTGTCAGGAATGGATTGGAATTGTCCCGGGTACAACCAGGTATTGTCAGAGCAGATCAAAAAGTATTACGGATCTATCACGCCAGAAAATGTCATCCAGAATATAGTCTCCATAGTCCAGACCGGAAACCTCCAGGTGGCTATTTACGATCTGACGAATCGTGTAGCTTACTTGTCTAATGCTGCGGCGACGTACGAGTCAGGACCAAAGTACGCGTATGAACGGTGAGTTTAAATTTCTTGCCAATTATTTTTCTACCTCCATTTCAAAAGAGGTATGTCTTTCCAATCAGAGAAGCTGTAGTCAAAATCAGTAATGTGCAATTCGCCCGTTTTCTTTCTTTGAATTGTTCTTAAAGAACCTCAACCAAAAAAAATAGCAAAAGGAATAAGAGATATATCTTATGTCACAAAATAAATAAAACCAGGTTTGAAAATGCGAACAATTTTTGTTTGAAAACAAAATGTACGTGTCGAACCCCAAATGGCGACAAACGAAAAATACGTTCTTACTCCTAACGTTACACATGTATATGTAAAGACAGACATGTAATAATAATAAAACTGGGATAACTAGGTAAAGTACATGTTGACTAACTTCCTATACCTGCTCCTATCTTCTACAAGACGTAGGCCTGCATCTTACTTACGTACATGTATATTGCTCATTTTACCTGTTGCTCGCGCAGCTCATTACGTGTGTGGTCCTAAATTTGCAACTGATGGTCTCGTGTATAAAATAAGAGTCTTCACTGAACTCTTATTACACTAACAGTTTTCTGTTGACACATGCTGTTCTCCACTAACGCAGTTCTCACCAGTCACCTGCACTGCGCTCTTTTCCCGTGATGCTTGCTATTACGTATTGTATGTATTAATGTATTTATTTGATTGAAGTTTTCCGCTGTACACAAGAATATTTCACTTCTGTTATGTCCGTCAGTATTATGGTCCAAGGAAACCGGGCAGAGCCCGGGGAAAACTCACCAACATCCTGGCTGCTGGCAATTTCACATACATCCATTACACGTTTGAATCCTTAAGATTATTACAAGGCCCCTATGTAATGTACTGGTGTGAAGTCCAATGTTTTTACCGTTTTGTCCATTTCAGACAATTTGTTCGCCTGGACATGAAGGCTCTCTTCAGCGAACCGCGACCTTGAATTCACTTGACCTCGCCCTTGACCTGCTGTCTTAATCCATTCTAATTTTCACTACAAATCATCGCAAGTGACCTTGACGCATGTGAACCTAGTGCCGAGCGACTTGGATATTTGCTTCTTTTTTTTTTTTTTACACGTAACAAAGACTCTTTGGATTTGAATGTCGTTTGAATTCCGCCTGAAATTTCATACTGATAGAAAAGTTAAAAGCCGTTCAATACATGTAGGTCTGCTTGTGTTAGTAAATATCTGCTCCTTCAATTTATTTTTTAGGTAAATATCTAAGGAGAATGGTGTCCTTAATTTGTTTATGTATTTATTTGATAGGTTTTTTACGCCATACTCAAGAATATTTCACTTAATCGAGGGTGGGCTGCACGATGGTGGGAGGAAACCGGGCAAAGCCCGGGGAAACCCAAGACCATCCGCAAGTTGCTGGCAGACCTCCCGACCAAAGTCCGGGGTGTCCTTAAGAAATAATAATAAAAAAAACTGTGCTTGTGTCACAGGTTTACGCATTCACAAGTTTCCTGTTCCAAGAGTTAGATAAAGTCAACACAATATACATGTATAACATGAAGGAAGAATCCAGCTTTACATATTATGGACAGTGCTGCTAATAATACGATGTGCTCCACAAACATATGACAATGCAAGATTTATGTGACTTCTGCACAGTCCAAGGGAAATCATTCTAAAAGTATATGCCATGCCAGAGAAGTTGTCTCCCTTAACTCGGCTTTTGATTAATTTATTTATTTGTTTGATTGGTGTTTTACGCCGCACTCAAGAATATTTCACTTATACGACGAGGGCCAGCATTATGGTGGGAGGAAACCGGCAGAGCCCGGGGGAAACCCACCACCGTCCGCAGGTTGCTGGTAGACCTTCCCACGTAGGATGGGAGAGGAAGCCAGCATGACCTGGACTGTTTTTAAAAAGAAAAAAAGTATTACATCTCTGTACCGTAGGCCAGCTGTGTCTTACATGCTGGCGTATTACAATTTTACTAGGTTAGAAGCGGCTGCCTACCAGTCATGAAGTCTGATGAGTTGTGGGTTCAGACCCGCATTTAGAATTTATACGTTTCCTCGCAGTCAAAGTCCGCGGTGTCTTGATGGCAATTAGCAGTAGACGACACTCCTACGTGTGTGGCTATTTGTGCGTAGCTAGGCGGTTTTTGTTGTAGACCGGTCGTGTGGTGTGTACATATGTACGTCACTCGTGCGAGAGTTTCTAAAATGTAACGGAGTTGCAAACAGTTGTTGGTTTAAACCGAACGCTCAGTTTTCTACCACCCATAAAACTGATCGCAATCGTAAATGTAAAAAAAAAAATTCTTGGGCATGGCCTTGAACAACAATGAAAACAATAAATTCCATATTCCACATGCATCACGCTGTAACAGAGCAAAGCAGAGGTGTCTTTTGAGGTGTCTTTGTAGCCTTTATTAGGAAAACACCTAAAGAATGAAAAAAAAAAAAAGAAAAAAAACAAGAGAAACATACATTGGACGGACTATGTTATATTGCCTCCTTGTTCTTCACATTTACAACCTGTCTGGTTTAGTTGTTTACCACATGTCTACATTTTTGTGCATGTGACATCTCTGTGTTCGCCAAAACACACACATTATACACCACTGATCTGAGTCCATGTATGTAGACGTTATTTCTCATGTGTATGTATATATTCATGGTTATTGATAACCTACTACAAATAACACCACTAAACAAACCTTAGCTTGTGTGGATAATCAGATAAGTTCGGGTAACAATTGCTTATGGCGCAAGTAGAACCTTCGATACACATGTGTATATTACGGATATTCCATGAATACACCCGAATACACATTTCTCTGTGACATCAAACACACTATATATCTATACCAAAGTAGATGAACGGCAGTAATTACAGCGATCACAGCGCTCATCTACAGCATTACATAAAGCCTATAATATACACATTAATGTTCTAAGAGGTAAATACTTAAATACATACAAATAGCTTTATTACAAACAAGCAATAATATTTACCCCCAAATCCGCCAAGGAGTGGTTCAAACTGTCAACAGATCTTCAAAGGGATGGATCCTGCTTAACCTACCGGGCCTGTCAACAAGTACTACACAGTCTACTACAAGCTGCATACAACAACAACTGCATATACATTTAACAAGACACAGGCCATGAAGAAAAAGAGAATACCAGAATTTTTCCTCTAGATGTCTGCTACTGTAGCAATACATGAAGAAAATACGGAAGCTAACAAAAAACGCTGACAAAAAGAGAAATGGACGGAGAATTCTCGTCCATAATTAAACCAGTACAATTTTGAATCTAATATCATTAACAGATTCCATAGGATGTGAACTGCGCAAGTATTACGGAAGGTACAGGTCACCGAGTGCAAGCGTAATGCAGTCTGTCTGCGCTCTGAAGCAGGCAACGCGCAACGAATTTGGAAACTATAATATCACGGGAGGTACTTGCTTTCAAACACCTCACATCGTATCAGCAATTACTACAAACTGCCAGCGATACATGGGTTTCTGTAAGTAAAGCCTATCGACATCTAAGTTTATTTCATAAATCAAACCGGACGGCAGCGTGATGCAAAACTATGTGTGCTCATATGCTGATCACCGCGCACGACAACGTAAACACGCAGCGATTACACAATCAGTCAGAGCCGCAGAGTTACAGATCTAGCTCATAGTATGCACGCCACACTGCCTACTCACCATGACAGTTGACAGGGCAGCTATAACAAACAGAAAACCTGATGTACAAGTGAAGCTTTAGGCTAGGCTGCGACAGTTATAAGGGACCACATGTTGCCCTGCTCGAAAAAATGGCTGCACTACCATGACTCAGCCTGTTACACCCTCCTCTGTTACGTGTTTGACGCCTCGATAAACTAACACCCATTTCTGCAATATATTAACGTGTGACACTTCATTGGATATTACAAAGGAGCCGAGGTAACAGTAACTGATTTTTACTCATGTTGGCCAGAATTTGGGGATCCATTCAGCGCCTAGATTCCTGAGCTAAAACTGACCTGGAAAACGACCTCGTCTCGCGAGCTCCCTTGCTCTGTCCAAAGTACAACGTTCATCTTCCGAAGAATCACCGTTTCCCTGGATCTGTAAGGCGCGTCCTGAAGCCTGAGACACATATACGTCAACTCTTCGTCGCTCGACAGTTTCTCTCTCTGCAGATTGCTGTTCGGGTTCCTCTGGTACTGGTTTCCTTGTAAGCTTTTCAGGAATGTCACAAGGTGTCTTGCATCTCAAATTTCAGCCCTATTTACCCTTTTCCTGATGCCGCTATCATCGAGAGCTTCTACGACGCAAACATGACCTTCCCGATCCGGGCGCTCAACGATCCTGTAGGGTTGATGACCCCAGAGGCCCTGGATCTGGGTGACGGTCTCGGTAGCTCTAGCTGCCTGGTTTCACGTCCACTCTTCCACCTCTTCGGGAACAGAACTTCGTTAACTTTCTGAATCCTGTCCCATTACTGCATCAGTTTAACTTAGGTTCCACCTTAAGCTCACCCGGGGTTGGTCTGCGCTTCAATGCTCAGTAGTGATGCATCCTACAAAGAAGTGGGTCATTCAGCTGAAGCTTCTTCGTGTCCTGAGGCGGCATCGTGGGTAGTGTTGACACTGATAGAGGGTCGTAGATAGTGTTGACACTGACAGAGGGTCGTAGGTAGTGTTGACACTGATAGAGGGTCGTAGATAGTGTTGACACTGACAGAGGGTCGTAGGTAGTGTTGACACGTAGATAGTGTTGACTGATAGAGGGTCGTAGGTAGTGTTGACACTGATAGAGGGTCGTAGGTAGTGTTGACACTGACAGAGGGTCGTAGGTAGTGTTGACACTGATAGAGGGTCGTAGGTAGTGTTGACACTGATAGAGGGTCGTAGGTAGTGTTGACACTGATAGAGGGTCGTAGATAGTGTTGACACTGATAGAGGGTCGTAGGTAGTGTTGACACTGACAGAGGGTCGTAGGTAGTGTTGACACTGATAGAGGGTCGTAGGTAGTGTTGACACTGACAGAGGGTCTTAGGTAGTGTTGACACTGATAGAGGGTCGGTTTTGCAGGAGCGAACCTGAACCTCTTGGCTCCAGTTGTCTGATGTAGTTTTCCTGGAAACTGTTATGAATCTCGACTGATGTCATGTTGACAGGCAAGTCATCCAGCATGGTTTCCTCCAGTCGAAAGCATTCCTTTCCATGGTCTGGCTTCCTGCATTTAGACAGGGAATTTGTCCGTTACCTCGTTGTCAAATTTTGTGGGGACTTGATGACAATTGGCGGTGGACGACACGAATCTCGTGTGTGGCTGTGTGCGCGTAGATAGGGCGGTGTTTGTAGACCGGTTGTGTGGTGTGGGCACATATACGTCACTCGAGCGAGAGTGTCCAAAAGGTAACTAAGTTGCAATCGGTTGTTGGCTTACCCTGAACGCCCAATATTCTACCACCCATAAAACTGATCGCAGTCGTAAAAGACAAAAAAGAAAAGAAATCTTGAGCGTGGCCTTGAACAACAATCAAATAAATCAATTCCATGCTTCACATACAATGCACGGTACCGTGACCGTGTCTCACTTGTCCATCTTTCACAAAACTTCGTAAATCATTCTCCCGTAACTTTCTCGTAAATCGCGTCGCCTTATGGCGCTATAACCAAGACGAAGTCTTTTACGAAAATCTTTAAGAATAAAGTCAATTACGAAGTTTCGTGAAAGTGGCCCCAGTTGTCTCTTCGCTCACCCCTCACAAAGGTCCCATTTTATACTGCAGCGTGCCTCACTTGTTCATATTTTCACACCATCTTAAGATATATACATTTTTACTAAGTACCGTGTCTCCCATGTTCATATTTCCACATAGCCTCACGGGGACCACATTTCACACAGTACAATGTTCTCCCGCCAACGGTGAATGTAAAATTCCCATGTTCATATCCTTACAAAGTCTCATATAGATCACCATTTTGTACAATATCGTGTATCTTCACACAGCAATACAATTAAGGGTTACAGTCTTACACAGCGCAATGCTTCAGGGCGTCACATTTTTCATACATTACATTTACATTATACCGTGACCCACATGATCAGAATTTACAGTGGCTAAAAAAATAGAACATATATCACGTGCACTGTGCCCTTCTCAACATGTTGCAACATGTGACTGTTGAACCAAACTGCACATCACGTGACATGATTAGCTAGTGGAACAGACCTGTCTATTAACACTGACCTAGTCATGTGAAGCTATGATTCTGTTATATACGTCTGGAGCACTGTTGTCTCTGATTACACCCAAAAATCTACTGGTTCTTACATCCTGGTGATTCAATAAGCCAATGAACTTTATTTATTTGCTTATTTCATTGTTGTTTTACGCCGAACTTAAGAATGATTCACTTATACGACCTCGGCCAGTATTATGGTGAGAGGAAACCGGGCAGAGCCCGGAGGAAACCCTCAACCACCCCACCTACGGCTGGAGAGGAAGCCAGCATGAACTGGACTTGAACTCACAGCGACCGCATTGTTGAGGGGCACGGATTCCTAACGCTGTACTGGCGCGCTAAGGCCCTCGGCGACGGAGGCCCCCAGTGAACTTTAATGAAAATCAGACTCATCCATTTTCAAACCTAAACATTTGCAGACGTTACTTCAGGTAGTATGCTCCGAACATTGGATTTAAGAAGCTGGATTAACATTATTTCTCTGGGTGTAAGACCACCCAAGCAACCACTCGGCAAACGAAAGCTGGCCGAACTGTACCAGACAATTGTTGATTCTCTGTCATGTCTGGTGTCATTCGACATGATTTTTCATTGAGGCAGCGCTGTAAATATGGCGGTGGTGGAACCGACCTCCTGCATATGGAGACACCCCAAAACATTAATGACGTTGTAAAATCCGAAATAGCCTATCAAAAACCATCAATTATTACCACACACAAAGCTCTGTGTATAGCGCCCTATACAAAAGACACAATGTAATATTATTGTTCGTAAAACATTAACAAGCTGTTAGCTTCCTGATGTGAACGCAATACCGTAACACCGTCCGTAATAATAGATATGACGGATGACAAATTATCCATGCTTATCATGCCTAGTACCTGTTTACCCAAAATCAAAGCATAACCATACTGTATATGTGTATATATAGATGTGTATATTAGCTAAAGATCACATCTGAAGGAGAGGTTTTTATTTCTTAGCTTTTTAGATTGCAGGTTTGAGCAAAGGCGAACTGTTCACATATACATATACGCTGACGCAGGCAGACCTATACACAATCCAGAAACAGAGCTTCTAGGAAACACAACAATGCAAGTACAGACTTGCTCTACGACGGGAATTAGTAACCTGTGATGTCAAACTCGCTGAGCCTACGTAGGAGGGTCTATTCAGCTTTGAGGAGGATCTCCACATTGTAAGTGGGTCGCTTTTATTCACCAATATGTGCAGGTTGACGTAACAGAAAAGAATATTTATTTACTCGAATTTAACCCTGACGCATATTTGAATTACAAAAATTGCTTTATGATAGATAGTCATTACAAAGACTACAACCTAAAATTGGACACATTTTTTTTCCCCGGCAAGTACATTAAAACTTTTTAATCTTCACGACTTTCACGTCAACTGAATCGTTCAATATCTTGCTCTTCATAACCTTGCATTTCTCAGCACAGGGTTTATGCGCACAGAGCACAATAAACAACCTTCATGTGTATACAATTTTCTTATATTACTTATAACACAATAAACAACCTTCATGTGTATACAATTTGCTTATATTACTTATAACCATATATTTCTTTTTATATTATTATATCGCATACCACAAGAGTGAGCATGGGTCAGGAGAATACCTATATAAAATCGTAATATTCCGCATTCACTATACAGTATATGTATTGAAGTAGTAAGTACCAAGAATTTTATTTTGATACGTTACTACGTACCTGTTAACAGACATGTAGCAGAAATAGCAAAACTGACAAAGGAGTAGGCCTATATAATGCTCTATAACTACACGCACAGTTGTGCACAGATAGGAAATTCCTTCTTGTCCAACGTGTCGTGTTGACGTCGGGTTAAAAACAATCTACCCAGGAGTGCATGCTGAAGGCCAGAGTGACAAGTTGGCCTATAACTATAAGCAGGCGTCTAACAATGTACCAGCTGCTTGGTGTCGTCAACGTGACATGCGCGTATGCGTCATCGTCTGAATTACTACATGTACAACTTTAGTTCGTCTCGTCCCACCCATCCAACAACCTTTACGAGGCAGGAAATTGCTTTAGCCAAAAGGACAATGACTTCGTTACGAAAAAAAAGGACAATGACTTCGTTACGAAAAAAGGTTGCTAATAACTTCGTCTGCGCATGTCTTGATAACGGACTGAACGGCATGAGGGTGTGTCGTAGTTGTGTGTGGTGTTATTGAATTTCACTGTAATCTTTACATAATGGTGTCAGGAGTTCGAATCTGTTCAGATATGTTCATCCCTGTTTTTACCCCGCCCTCCACTCTACTCTTAAAAAGGCGTGGTCATATGTATATTGACATCGTTGTTGTCATGATGACTGCTTCTATAAACAATAAAATAATTCAAGTAAAAGTAGATATGAAAACATAGAATAAGCCTTAATTAAGACTGAGTTAATTAGTTTTTAGATTACAGAATAGGTTAATCAGTTCATTCGTTCGTACAGTGAAATTTGTTTTCACCCCAAATAATATTTTATTCATGTACGTATCACCCTGTGGAAAGGCTTCATATAATAACGGTTTATTCATAGACGTTGGAGACAAATGTACTAGGCAAGACATCAGACATGACAAATCTGTCACGCAGTTACACTTCGATACAGAACTATGCCTCTCCTCTTTTACATTCTGGTAGACGGAGAGCTGCAATACGAAAGCTGAAGCCCAAACCGAAACGACGCTGCCAGACCACAAGGTGGGAATCAGTAGGAGAGGGGGTTATGTCGCATGGAGCAGAAATGATAGCAGTAGATGAAAGCCTTGGTGAATAACTATATGTTAAAATGTGGTGTAAGATAAGGCTTTATTGAAAACATTGGCTTTTCTTAAATGGCTTGCTCTTCACTTTAATATTTCTTGCTCTTTCTATAATATTCGGCCAATGACCCGTGTCTATTCAGCAAATTTCTTCAACTTTCGTACTGCAGCTGTCAGTCTACCAGAATTTTAAAAAGGGGATGTTCACCTTTGTTAGTAAGTCACACTTTGGTGTCTGCTGAAGCCGGGAACTAATGCCACGCAGTCCTGAACATGTTAAGCAACGTGTAAAAACAGCAACGGAAAGTAATTCCTCTGTGTGTCTTTATTTTGACCATGGCAGGGGTTGAATATGGGCCTTTGTAAAGCATTGCACTAACAGTATATATGCTTGGGTTTTATGTCGTACTTAACAATTTTTCTGTCATACGATGTAGAGGAGTCCTTGGAATGTATATATACTGTATCCTCTAGTGGCAGGGCGAGTCCATGCAGCCAAAGTGCTGTCGCCACTGGAACATCATGCCAAAGACAACAATGACACCCCGCCGGGCCGCATTATTCTAACACCGGGTCGACCAGTCCTGCATCTTTGTCCTAAACCTTCAGTGCTGAGAGCCAAGCTATCCGAGTCAGCAACAAATACCATTGCTCTAAACAGGCATACAAAAGTGTAAGGGTTAGACATGGCTGTCGAGAAGGAACAGTGTTTGTTCATTTTTTTAGCAAAATTTATGGTTGGTTATCTCCGGTTTTTCCACTTTTTCAACCCGGTTTTCTTCACGCTTTTCACCTTGTAGACGATAAGAATTCAAATAAAATATTCACAAGTTCGTGGTAACCATGCCTGAAGTTGCGGGTTTCAAGTTCCATGTGAAGTTTGAAAAAAAGGCTAAGACGTCACGCACCGTGACTGTTGTAGCACAACTACATGATGACTGCATGTTAATGGGCTGCCATTGATTATACATACCTGTGGAACAAAATTAACAATGATCTGATGCATATGCATGAGATATAAATATCCCACTTGATAGTGTCACGTGTACATGTTTATCTTTTGAGCTCGTTTCTATTAATAAGTAAGTGCATGACAAATTTATATTGCGCAGCGGACTTGCATGGCTGTGCTCACCGTTCCCAGAAGCTATGAATATTCATTATGCTAATGAGCTTAGCTGTAATGGGAAAATGAGGACAACCAAGATTCAAACTTTCTCCTCTGCTCGATACAGTTCGATTCCCCCTGCTGCCTTCTATAAATTCAGTATTCCAGATTTTGTCGTACGTGGGAAGGTCTGCCATCGACCTGCGTATGGTCCTGGGTTCGCCCGGGCTCTGTTTGGTTTCCTCTCACTATAACACTGAACGCGCACGTGTAAGTGAAATGTTCTTGAGTACGATGTAAAACCACCAATCAATCTAATAAATAAGTAGGTAAATAAATAAATAAATAGTTTCTAATTGTTCCTTACTTCAGGAGACTTAGACATCAGATCTTAATGGCCCCTCTTCTACTTACTATGAAACCTGCATATGAATGTCAAAGAATATGGTGACGAACATATTGTCCAGCGTCAATACTGCATGCTATGGTAATCTTGCCGTATGCACACAGAGGAAGGGGTTGTGGTGGGTGAAATATTTTTGAGTATGGCGTAAAACAACAAGCAAATAAAGAAATAAATAAACATTTCCCAGCGCTAGACATATACTACATGCTATGGTAATGTTGTCTCTTACACACAGGCTTTTTTCTGGGGACTGCATCATATTCACTAGCTAGTTGTCTTGCTGTATTGCCATACTTTCAGTCAGTATGTTGGTGCGCAAACACATGGAAATTTGATTCCTGGCTGATAGAAGGTATAAAAATTTTAGGGTCTAACCGAAGGTCACTGTGGAGGTCAGTTCAGCAACACTGTATTATCGTGCTGAAATCCCTCTATGTAATTTACAAAATTGAAAACGTAATAAACTGAGGTAATTAGACACAATAGGAATTAAGGTAAGAAACTGGGGATCAATGATCTTGCTCATATTCAAATTCAAATAGCTATTTATTTATTTATTTATTCATTTGGTGTTTTACGCGGTACTCAAGAATATTTCGCTTATACGACGGCGGCCAACATTATGGTGAGATGAAACCAAGCAGAGCTCGGAGAAAACCCAAGACCATCCGCAAGTTGCAATTCAAATATCAGTTATGCGATACATCGCAACACTGTAGTATAGGCTGCTCTGAACTGTAGCCTAATTACCAGGTGTAATTCTAAGTTCAATTAATTTCTCTCTTTGGGTGTAATCAGTCTTATTTATATTCATGAAGGGTTTTCTGCGGTCATGGTATAGTTTTTATGCATACCTCAGCCAATGAGCCCTTTTGACGACCCTAATACATACGTTAAGGTGAACAGCCCACGGATATGTTTACATTGCATCATGATATTCTAAACTGAACGTCACCCCTGAATGCACTCAAAACCATGTCATGTCTCGTCTCGCATTGATTCAAGAACATATACCTATAGCAGATTTCTGTGAAACTCGCCACCTATTTCAAATTGAAATGCACTTCCAAAAACTGATCACGAAAAGGCAGTTTTGCATTTACAGTACTTGGTCGAGTAATATTAAATTAACTGGGCTACAAATCGGTAGCGCCCCTTTGTGTAGACTATATCTTTTTCGACGCCAGGGGCGGTGGTGGGGGGGGGATTGGATGTATTCTGTAGTGAATAAGCTTCTAAATTTATTTAAGATGTTTGGTGTGACAGCTAAAAAAATATCACTAAGGGAAATTTTGGAATTGCTTAGACGGGTAGGTATAAAATGTAAGTATTCCTGTAGGTATAAAGTGTACCGTGACGTGCATTCTGTTATAGAGCTGTGTGGTGCATGTATCAAACTCTAGAGTCGCGGAAGATGAAATTTTATATTTTTAAAATATACAGGGTGTCCAAAAATGTACTCACCCTTTGACTGCCCATTACTCAGGTACATTTTGGTTTTGTTTCAGGTGCAATTAACCCTAAATAATGGAAGACGTACGATTATCTGACTGTCATTAAACTTGTATATATGTCAATATATATATAACACCTACATGAAAACAAAATACATGAGTAACTAGCAGTCAAAGTCAGAGTCAGAGTACATTTTTGGGACACCTGGTATATATATATATAGCCATCTCGGGACTGTCTATGTTCAAAGTGTTCTGTCCAGAAAGACGCTTTCATACGAAGGTCTGAATTTCAGAAGTTATTTATAAACCGGAACGACTCTTCCTACCCTCTCCGTCCACTACGAACTCCAAGCTCGAAAGCGGTAGGGATTACTTGGAAATTTGAGTTCTCTATTCTCCATAGCATTCTCAGGGACAATTAATCTCTGAGCTTATCTGTGATAACAACAACAACAGCGCTCTGGGCAAATCCTGTCGGTTTACAGATAGCCCTTCAAGATTACCAGCGCGTGACTGACAGACGGTCTGAGGGGACTTTCCCGTCATGTCATGCGCAGCCCGGCGTCTCTGACTCAGTGTCATTCGACATTACCTTTAATAACGACAAGGTAAATGTCGTCCTTGGTAAATATAGAATGTGCATTGCTCGCTATTGCAGACGTGTTTTCGCGTGGGCTTGAAGCTTTATCTACATGTAGGTCGTCGTATACACGTACGTTTTACCACAGTTCACACAAAGGGCTTCGGGGAATTTAGGATTATATTTTGACAAGGAGCGTCACAAGTGTACATCAGGCGCTGTGTGGGGATAGCGACTTTCACAGGGCTGTGAATTAACTTGCAAGGGAGTTTGATCTGGATATGCTGATCAGCTAGAAGGGCATGAACACAGTAAGTAAAACAGCAGACGTAACGATAAAACTATTGCAGCACAAAAGGCTTGTCATCCCAGAGAGTAAAACAAGAGCAGCGACGAGAGAGTGGTCGATGGCAAATGGTCACACGTCACTGGTGAAATCCGACCTTTCGTTAGTTTGCCCCAGTTAGGGGTTCTAACTGTTCACGTACAAGTTAAAGCATGTAGCACTATAATGTTCATTTACCCGTTGCTGCGTTCCTCATAACAGTAAGACTATAAGATTACACCTGTGCTGCGTTCATATCGACTTAGCCTACCTGTCGACTGGTGCTACACGTTCAGTACTGGATTCACGGGAAAGAAACCTTCACGGATGTATCGGTTGGCATGTATGCCATGATACCCTGTTTAAGAGGTCGTGTTTCACTACCCTAATTCTTCTGATTTTTGGAACAGATATTAGTCCGGATGAAAGTGAATTGTCGCATTTTTCTCTCAAGTTTATTGAAAAGATATTCATATGTTGGTCATTTTTTTAAGCCTGTTAAATTTACTCGTATGTTAGCTAAAGAGGGAAGGTCAGATATCCCAAAATTAGACGAATGAGGGTAGGTGTATGTCATATGGGATTGTGCAATACAGCTGCGGTTACGTGTGTTTTGAATGAAGGGCTTCACTGAGAAGTCCAAATCGCAGTCAAAAAGTGCTTTCTGCTGTGACACCGCAATGCTTTTAAGAGCACACATCTACCAAAAAATATGACATGCCTCTAGAACAAAGGAACAAATAACTTCGGTGCGTTTTGTTGGAGTGGCTGTTGACCTAACCATGAATCTCTGAAGAGATTTAACGCACACGCCTTCGATTTTGCACGTCAACCTCAGCATAAAGTGGCACAGAGAAGCTTTATGGTAGCCCATAACTTTATGACCTATCGTACTTCTTACGTATCGCCACAGTCGATGGCCCCGTCATAACTAATAAGACTTATGGAAACCTTTTGTTTCCTACCTAGGCCAGTGATGAAACTCATCCCACAACAACCAATATTTTTTTCCCTGGCTTAGGTGCTAAAGTGATTCTTGGGAATAGACAAGCGATGTTTGTATTGGCGCTTGACAGAAAAGCTCTGGTTTGGACTTAAGCAACATATAGGCTAACAATCGGTCAATCATTACTTTTCATATAAAAGTCCAGTTCACGCTGGCTTCCTCTCTAGTCGTATGTGCGGAAGTCTGCCAGCAACCTGTGGATGGTCGCGCGTTTTCCCCTTGTACTGCCCGGTTCCCTTCCTCCATAATGATGGCCGTTCTTGAGTATGGCATAAAACACCAATCAAATAAATAAATAAATTACTTGCCCTATACCCGTTTATGCTGCTGAGTAGCGTGCCAGAGCCAAGAATGTTGATTCCTTCAGCGTTCAGCCTTGCCAAGCACGATATTTGGGGTATCTGTATTGGTGTCTTCATCTTATGCTCGTACACTAACAGACTGGCGTGTCAGTTATGATGTATTCAATTAGATACAGGTACACCTGTTGTCATGTCATTCATATGGTGTCTTCCCACCTATGTTTTGGTGAGATTGCCCTATAAGCAAGATCGCTTTGAGACCTATGACCTATGTCCTTATATTGTGTGCGTGAGAAAAAAAGGATAAACCCCTCAAACCTGCAGGTATTCAGAATTTAAACACACCACTTTGACATTTGACAAATTTCAGCATCTTATGTATAGCATTATAACAGCGACATATTTAATAGCGTATACCTGAAATGTGCAATGTCAGACTGCCTGGCGGTAAGCATCTGGTATTAGGTATTAATGTGTCTAACCAACGTTTCAAATGTACATACACCTATATGTTTGCTCGGATTTCAGGTCCTTAGAATGTACGTGCATGCATAGTATGTTGTCTTCTTGTAGCTGGGTGATTCCATGTCCCGAAAGTGCTGCCGCCAGTGGAACATCCTGCCCAAAACACCAGACATGACGCCCCACCCAATCACATTATACTGACACCCGGTCGAATAGAGCTGTTTCTTTGCCCTGGGAGCTGGGAGCCAAGCGAGGCAGCAGCAAGTATTTCGTTGGTATGAGTCCCGAATCCCCTGGTCCCTGAAGCGGACGCTCTATATACTATTTTGGCCACCAAGGCTGTCTCCTTTGAAATGAAACAGAACGGCTGCTTTGATACATCTTATCTGTCGTCTCCGGTTCATTTACAAGATATACAACTGAACCGAGTCTGACGGTAAACAGGTCAATCACGTGTTACCTCCATGCATATACACTCACGTCGTCCGCTGACTCTATAAGACATGCGTTCTCTTTCTCTTATTGATTGATTTATGTGTTTACCTCCCTTGTGTCATGATGACAAGTCTCCACAAAACACAGCGGGCTTGTCCATAATTCACATCGGTTGATTTACTTATTTGTTGTGTGTTTTATGTCTTAGTTATGTTAATTTCACACATGTACCGTGGTCAGGTTTACTGGTGTAGAAAACCAGACACAGACCGGGCAAATTCTAACAATTAGACTCTGTGTTATAGTGGAAATACTGTCGTAGCCTCATGAAAGCCGTGTTAAATTCACCTTGATAGCTACCATTGAGATTACTATTTTTGAAACCAATTAAAACGTAAAAAAAAAAAATCAAAACAAAAGAAAAACGCGGCGAGGCCAGTCGGTTTTACCAGCAAACAGCTGTGACATGAGTACACAGTCACGGAATGTTATTAGCAATACTGATATTTTATCATACCTCGTACGAAAACGTTGTAAAGTTTGTGAGTGAGGGAAAGTGCTCATGAGTGAGGTGAAAATCGCGAGTTAAACAGGCATAACTGTTTTCATGAAACCCGTTTTAGTTCAGCTGTAAACCAACGACTGTTTATTACTGTTTACTCCTAAACGAGTTATCATCGTCAATGTAAAACACTGAAATTGGGACCACTTTGCTTGTTGTGGAAAGGCTAGAATAGGTAGCAGGTATTGACACTTTTGTCTTAAGATGATATTGAAGAGGTAAATGTAGCAAAAAATTTTAATTTCTTGGACATAAAAATAAGTTCTAAAATCGAATTTCAATCTTTGACTAAAGTCAGAAATGGCTTTGTGGAATCAGCCATAGGTTTATTCTATACATAACGCTGTTTTTTTTCTTTTGTTTTTTTCTTTTTCTCTTCAGCCGTGACGAGACAAAATGGCGTCCATGAAATCTGAAATTGAAAACAAGATCCTGACGTGTCCTTTGTGCCTGAACGTACTGACCAATCCAAAATGTCTGCCGTGTATCCACACCTTTTGTCTGGAGTGTCTGAAGATGCACGTGCAGCACACGTCACAGAGGGGGATGTTCCTCTGTCCGGAATGCCGGGAAACCGTCTGGCTGAAGCAAGGAGGAGTCGAGGAATTCCGGACGAATTTCTTCATCAACCGTCTGAAAGACATGAAATTCAACATGGCGCCGACGGAAGTGGAATTACCGTGTCGCTCACACCCTTCCAAAAGCATGTCGTTGTTCTGTGACCAGTGTAACGTGTGCGTCTGCACGGATTGTATCGTGCAAAAACACAAAGGTCATCCCTGCTCGCCTTTCGCGGACGCCAGGACTGACAGAGAGAAAACTCTCAAGAACAGACTGAATGACCTCGAGCTCGCTACGAACGCTGCCAAAGATAGCCTTCAAGGACAGACGGGGAAAATAGACGTCATACGTAAACGTCAAGCTGACGCCAGTGACAATATTAAAGAGGCCGTGCTACGCTTGGTGGAGGAGATACAGGAAGCTGCTAGTGCCACCATACGAAACTTAGGTGAAATAACTGAACCAGTTTTAGATCAACATATTCAATATTTTGATGAGTTGAAGACTCACACTGAACAGCTGGAGTCTGATACAGCAAAGATGCACCTGGCCGTGAAGAAATCCTCGGACGCTGAAATGTTGGATGCTTACAAAGACACCGTGGACAGGGTGGCCAATATTTGCATGATGAACTACGGGAGCAAAGAAGAAAACCTTCAGAAGTCGGCTACACAGTTAAAGCATTCTTACAACGAGGTTTACGGCAAGTTTTCCGCCCAGTGCAAAAATCTCATTAAACAGATGCACAAAAATCTCACCGAGGAAAACACTGCCGCCCGAATTGAACCCAGATCGTCCAAAAAACGCCTCAGTTTTAAAGGGAAGGGAAAACCTTCCCCGTCGGATGGTGCGAAAACACCGCCGAAACTTGGCAAGAAGTCTCGTGACATAGGACGGCCATCCGCTGATCAGTTTCCCATAACAGGCCTGTGCGTTCATGCAAAAAGCGGACATATTTTCTGTTGCATAGGAGACAAGGCTTACCGATATGGAGGTTTAATTCGTAAATGGAAAGACATTCACTCGAGACTGAAAATCGGGAACGAGGCTGTCTGCGATGTGTACGAGTTTGGAGAGTTTATCGTTTTCTCAGTTCGCTCTGAGACAACCACGGCAAAGTGCAAAATAGTTCGCTTCAATCCCGATTCCTCCGCAGCAGATGTCATTCAGCTGGACTTCTCGTCTAATCCTCCTGGTCTGTATGCGTGCAAAGACAAAACTTTACTTGTCACGGATTTAACGCTAGGGCTTATTCGCCGCGTGTCCTGGGACGGTGAGCGGATTGATTCTTTGGGCGGAAGGACACTGCGGAAGCCGTGGTATGTCTGTCAAACATCCACCGGGAATATCGTGGCTTGTGACAATATGGGGAAAAGTGACGTCTTCCTTTTAGGCACAGACGGCACGTTCTTAAAGTCCCTGAAAAACGAGGCCGAGGCTCAAAACGCAGAATATGGAATAAGTGATCCGTATTCAGTCCGAGTTGATCGTTATGACCGGATTTATGTGGCTTGTTGCTGGTCGAACAGCGTGCTGGTGTTTTCTGACAATGGGGACTATCTTAGTGCCCTAGTAACGCCCGACCACCACATAACTCATCCGGTATCACTACACCTAACCGACGACAAACTCTACATCGGCCACAAAGATGGCGTGTCCTGCTTTTCAATATCGTGAAATGTCGTTAGGATTGGCTGAACATGTGTAGACTTTAGAAAAAGGCTGACGTCACTTTGTGCTCTTGCAATATTGCTTCAAGGTGGAGATAGGTAATTTTGTGAAATTCTGTATAAAGGCATTCCTTGGGATATATGGTTGACTTAATTGTCATCCTCAGCCAATATGAACGACATAGGGAGCAAAATAGTAGAAATTTGGAGAGCAGAATTTTCTTCTACGATCTGCTTTCTTTTTCTTTAATTCGCCTTCTGCTGCGTAATGAAAGTATAGACAAGAATTCCTTCAGTGGTGTAAGAGACAACAATAGATTGAAAGGGTGGAGTATGCACCTTCGAGCCGTTTGGCTGCTGTGCAAAACTGCTGTGAAACAACATCAATGAGAGTCATCTGGGCATGTAGCAAAAACGAAAGAGATTACGTGCACGTAACTCACATATTTTCTATGCGAGTCAGTTTCTTTCAAATGCTGATTTATTTATTTATTTGTTTGGTTGGTGTGTTGGTGCCGTACTGAAAAATATTTCACTTATACGACGGCGGCAAACATTATGGCGGGAAGAAACAGGGCAGAGCACGGGGAAATCCACGACTATCCGCAGGTTGCTGGCAGACCTTCCCACTTAAGGCCGAAGAGGAAACCAGCATGAGCTGTGCCTGAACTCATAGTGACCGCATTGGTGGGAGGCTTCTGGGTATTTATGCTGCGCTACCACGCTTGCCGATTGAGCCACGGAGACTCCCCCCCCCCCACAAATTATCGGTTGGTCTGCGCTGTGTGAATTGTTGAATACTTGGAAAGGCCTCACTCGTCACGAATTACCTGAATCTGAACCTGAAACAAGCCCCTTCGTAGCCATTACTGAAAGTGTGAAATTGTTATGTCGGTGTGGCACATTTTATAAAAGTAAACCTAAAGTTAATAACATGTTGGTATATGCTGAGAACGTTAGGTTTTGTCCTATTTATCAAAGGGATTGACCGCCTGCAAGTATATATGCTACCCACTGGGAAAGTTTAATGTGACATCGTCCGTTAATTTACAAGCGTGTATGTGTCTTCGCCGCACTGCAGCATTGCTACATAAATTAACAATGCCTTATCCACACACAAGATACGCTTGTTTGTGGGGAAATTGATATTGGTGACACAATACATAAACAGTTGCCAGTTGTTGTTGCAAGGGCTGTGCACTTTTAAGGGAACTTAATTTCGGGAAACTTAATTGTCGGTCGACGCAGGAACTGACAATGGCCTTCCTGCATGTTGTTATGTCAATACTTCCAGTGTAAAATGCCTGATTATACCGTCTTTGAGTACTGGTGCATTGATGTATCCATCCAGATTATATTAATAATATATTGCTCAACTTTTCTTCAAATTCCTCGGGGGTGCTGTTTATTAAAACACTTAAGGATGATAGCTCATATGCTCTATGCAACAAATGTAAATTTGACCAGAATCCCTTGTATTACACGCATGACACAGTGAATGCATATAGTGTGTATGGCACAATGCCATAAGGAGTTTTCGACAAAAAATATTTTGTCAGCTCAGATTGTGATACTCTTTTTGTATGTGAAATGCTGTGATGATTGAGGTAACACAATAATGAAATAAAGTAATAAATCGTTCTACAAAATCCTCATTTTTGTCCTTCTCTGCAAGATTAATGGCTGGCTATGCAGAAGTCATGACGAATCCCCCCGCCGTACACGTGGGAAGGCCTGCCAGCAACCTGGTTTCCCCTGGGCTCTCCCCGGTTTCCTGTCACCATAATACTGCCCGCCGTCCTATAATTGAAATATTCGTGACTTCGCCGTAAAACACCAATCAAATAAACAAAATAAATATAAATCCTCCCCTCAATAATCGATGGCAAGTAATCACCGAATGCTTACTGTCTCCTAGTTTAAACATTTCCTCGCCATGATATGGCTACGATACTGTCGAAGTCGAGTTAATGGTTGATTTATTCAATCAACAATTCATTAATATATTCTCTAAATGTTCAATAACTCTTGCAGGCGTTATTTTTTGGTCATATCCAAGCATGTATTTATTTCTTTATTATATGGCGTACTCAAGAAGAGGTTATGTTCATTGTATTAATACAATATCATTACAGCTCTTGATCACATAATGAGATGATGGGGTTGACTGACCGGCTAATTAATTCTTTCATTTTTACTTTTATTCTCCGAAAAGAAAACACTGAAGTCGATGTCAGCTATTGAAACATTTGACTACACAAGGGAAACAACTTTGGGTTATAGATCAGCAAAGTTGGTTTCCAGAGTTATCCCCCCCCACCGAACTACCAATTTGCCAAATAATTAGTTTGCGTCCTATAAAAACTCTTCCAGCCGTTAAATCCTTTATCTCACGGATGATGGATTGCCTTTTCGTTTATCTAACGGCTTAACCCGTTCCTGATTTCGGATTAACTCGTTACCAGGAAGGATTCGGTTAACGGAAAGGCAATCCGTCATCCCTCAAATTACGGATTTAATAGGAGATTTTTGACGGCAGTATTATCATCGGATGCATTACCATTTATGCGTTTAATCTTAACAGTGTGAGATTGGAACACACGGGCTCTCTGGTCAAGTGCCTGAAAGCCGCCAGAAGACAGAGCCCCAGCAACCTGATCCAGTGAAAGTCTTGTGGATACATTAATAGTCTTACAAAAACCGGCAAGTCCAGCTCATGCAGACTTCGTCTTCGGCCGTATGTGGGAAGGTCTGCCAGCAACCTGTGGATGGTCGTGGTTTTTACCTCGGCTCTGCCCAGTTTCCTTCCACCATAATGCTGGCGGAGGTCGTATAATTGTAAAAATAGTAAAATATTCTCGATTATGGAGTAAAACACCAATCAGATAAATAAATAAATAAATAAATAAACAAACAAATAAATAAATAAATGAATGAATAAATAAATAAATAAATAAGTAAACAAATGAATACAAAGGGAACAGGGTGAAGTCTGCGCCACCCCATCCTCCACCCCTATCTCTCCCACCCCATTAATCTTGACAGTAGGGGCAAAAGTAAAATAATCGTAGGAATATATGTAAGGCGTTCTGTACATAATACAAACCAATCTTAATCAATCAAAAAGCAATCTCTTCTACGACAGGGACCACCATTATTGTGAGAGGAAACCGGGTGGAGTCTGGAGGAAACCCACGACCATCCGGACATTGCTGGCAGACCTTCCCACGTATGGCCGGAGAGGATGCCGGTCGTAGCTGGGCTTGAACTCACAAACACCGCATTGCTGAGCTGCTCATGGGTCATCGTGCTGCACTAACACGATAACTACTAGGCAGCGAAGGCCCCCAGACTGTGGGAGTCTCAAACAGGTCAGTTCGTCCCGTCGATATCTGGCTAAAGCCACGTTGTTCTTGCCCTTTGACCTGTGAGGTCGTGGACCGAGTCCATGCAAATCACTTTGGATCTGCTGCGGAATGAAGCCAAGGTATTTTTGTCGTACTTGAGGAAGAACGATGCAAAGTTTACTCCGGGGACATCAATTTGCTCCACTCTTATATCTTACCGCTGCCCTACAGTAATAAATAAATATATACTATGTGGTCATCCAGCATCCAAAACTGGATAAATTTCTTTCAGTCCTTTTTTTCAATGTTTATGTCACCTTCACCGAGAAAATGTACTTTTAAGTTGAAAAATGAACTTTTGGCCACATAAAACCCCGGTGGTCACACTGTATATTCAACAAGGCAATATTGTTCCTGTAGCTTCATTTATATTCCGGCTTCATTAATTCTAATTACCTGATTTTGCAGACCGCAAATTAGGAAACTAGTCAGGGAATGGACACAAGTGCGACGGTGTATCAGTTATTTCGCGCGTGACTTTCAGCGATTTTCTGGACTGGAGGTAATAAACTATTCACCGGAAGTGGATTCATTACAGGTTAATTTTTTCCCGCGGGCTAATTTCCGGTGTGACTGTGATTTTTATCACGTCCTATAGGTAAGTCAGCGAACCAATTTACACCCGTTGGCAATCTTGTGCATGGACATCAGTGGACAGCACGTCCTATATTTGCATTATTTACAAATTGACCTTTGACTAGACAAAACCTGCACCGGGCGAGTTTTTAGACAGAATTATTTGAGCTAAATTAAGCTCGGTTGTCACACGTTTCTTCTTCGCATACTTTTGCTGTCTGTTTTTCTTTAGAGAAAATATTAACGCAGATTTTTGTAAATAAACAATTCATAATGATACATCTTGTAAATATTAATTCGTAAATACGTCTACTGACCATCTTCTCCAGCCATGTTAGATTGAGTAGGGCATCGGATCGATATGACTTGGCTGGCGAAGATATATTTTACTTTTAGCTCGAACCTAACTTTTAACTTGCTGGTTTATTCATTTATTTACTTAGTTACTACAAACTTACCGTCCTGATTATTTTCTACCCTCTGTACAACGATAGTCTCCAAATACAGACTTCGGGATGACGCTATAGAAGGATACGTCTCCCACATTAACATAGGACTAAGAGATTTGTTTATCTCAATTGTGATTTTGCCTTCATCGTTATCCCGGTCATATCACCACACAATCATTCGTAACAACTTGCAGTCGACGAAGCTCGTACAGATATTTGAATAGTCTTATGTGAGTTGAAAGCTGCTTGTCTTCCACCAATAGAGCCTGCGTGTCTGTAGGTAACATGGGAGAAAGTTCGTCATTAACTTATCTTCGGGCAATCCAGTTTGCTCCACCCATAAAGGTCATCCCCGTCGATCATGTAAGCGAAAAAAAAAATACAACTTAAAGCATGGCATTAAGCAACAATGTGTCCATCGGATATATACGCCACAGAAAAGCCTTATAAGACCATCACGAACAAAGTCGACATTCTCTTCACAGAGATGAAATAATTACATATGGTGCCGGATACTGTCACCCAAAGCAGTCGTAACTACGTATACTCACATTGGGAACAATTAGTGTAACATAATGTAGTTACGTCAAGGACCGTTTTGATAAGCCGCATCCAAGGCGACACCACACCTGACGCACCACCCAGCGAGATGTTCGACAGGCCTGTTATACATGTAGTACGTTCCCTTTAACTTGGTCCCTATATGTATATATATGTAATAAATTATCCATACAGTCACTGAGTGGCTAATGGCGAGTATTCGCTGACGACTATTGGGGACACCAACTCTGTTTAGGACATTGGTACGCAATGTATGGCGAATACCGCTGATCGACACAATAGCACGTATCAAATTTATACATTTACGTCGTAGATATTTGCTTCATACGTACACCGATTGATGACATCCCCTCCATCCCCGACTGTACGACCAAGGTACGTAATACACTGACACCTCTACCCCCCCCCCCCCACCCTTTGAACGTATACGTAATTTATGGACGGCCCTGAAAAACACTAGGCCAATGAGTACTTGATATTTTATTTGTTTACTGTGTTGTAATTTGATTCTCAGCTGACTAGTATATCATTGGCTTAAGAAACCCGTTTGCCCGGAGTATACCACGTGCGGTGTATGTGATATTGGCGGAATAAGACCAATGTTGTCGGGCGAATTTCCGGTAACATTACTTATACAGGAGAGAAATACTGAATATATTTTGCCACAAAGACCCTGGCAACAACGGAAGCATGTGGATCTTTAAAATACCATGCACGTGAAAGGTATAGGCATACAACCACGCAAATGTTTGGGGATATATATTTTTGGGATTGAAGTTGACAAATTTTCTACATAAATAGTAAGGAAAATCAATGCGCTCGTGTAACCCGTATAGGGCCTTTGAAGTACAGTCTCACAAGCAACATTGTCTGTCCATGTTTTTAACTAGAAAAATGGCTCTCATGCCCAGAGGAGGTCGGTTATGTCCTTCGGACAGTCCGGTTTCGTCTACCCATAAAACCGATGGACAATCATGTGAGTCCAAAATGTTTCAGTAAGGCGATGAAAATAAATAAAACATCTGCCGACATTAGTTGCGATGCAAGCAGGTGGTTTTAAAGGGAGACAATCCAATTAAATTACTTTCCCAATAACTGCTGAAACGGTTGTTGCCTCCCTTGATCAAGACACGGACAAACCCAGCAAGCCTACTCCATCATGGCGTATGATGTCTATAAATGTCATTTCGATGACAGGTTTAATTAATATGCTTCCCAGTTACGTATGGACTGTGGTGATTGGCTTCCCTTTTCTTGTCTGGAACACTGGAAGACAGCCTAATCGACACGGAGATCCACCCAGTAACGGAAAACCATTTATATGGACCTAAAGGTTGTTATTCCTAATATTCAACCTCATTGACCATTTCCAGAATATTCGCCCACTGCGCATGTCGGAACGTGCCGAAGAGGAAATAGATTACTTCTCGCTAACAGCGGGAGACGTTAGAGGATATTTGTTCTGGGGGTTTGTGACCGACACAGAAAAGGAGTATTAATTCCCGTGATTTGGACGTTAAATTTAGTTTAGGGATTATAGGCCCTATCCATTGATGCCGGGAAGGGGAAGTAACCGTGATTACGATTCTTTTTATTGATAAGGTTAAAGAGACGTAAACGTTTAGCCCTTATATTACGATACATGCAATTTGCTACAAGCAGCTGGTTATGTAACCCTTTCCCGCTAAACGGTAACAAAAAGTCAGGTTGTTAAGTAATAAAATTCTTCACAGTTTCATTAAACAGATATAACAGAAGAAGTATACAGCAAGTCTAACTACAGGTCATCGCGGTGTGTTATCATGGTTAGCGCGATAACATATTATTCCACCATGTATTATGCGAACACTAATTTTTTCGCTTATTTGCCAATCGAATTGTTCCACTCTGTCAGATTTCTGTTGTCATATTACGGAGTCAATCCACTAAGGTATATGTCTGTTTCTTTTTCTTGTCATATGTATCAGGCAGCCACTAACACACCACACGTACTACATCCTCTTGGTCTATGTCTTGTCATATTAGCCACCCAGCTATTGCATGTCACACGTATGTTATGTCCCCTTGTTCTATTTCTTATCATGCTAGCCACCCAGCTATTGCATGTCACGCTTATGTTATGTCCCCTTGTTCTATTTCTTATCATGCTAGCCACCCAGCTATTGCATGTCACACTTATGTTGTGTCCCCTTGATATATATTTTTCTGGTCATATTTGCCAACCAACCATCATCTAATATGTAGTCATTAAAAACGATTGTGTACAATTTTACATCCACATTGTATGAAGGTCAGTGGTACACAATCTGTATACCACTGATACCCTGATGTCTTTATAGATGTGTTACACAAATATCTATACTGAATTACACAATTTGTGTACGGAACTGCTTGTACACAAAATTATGTGTATGTGCATCTTTTCCCACAATACCACTCGTACGACGTAGCTTTTAAAAGGTTTTTTTGGACGTCGGTCAGCTGATGGAATAGAATGAAACTATGTGACACAACATTGTCCTGTGTGGTTCAATTTCAGTAGTCATATTATGAGACTTAATAACTGTATGACATACCCACTCAGCATTGTTATTCTACTCAGCTGCAATATCTCGCTGAGAAAAACAGAAAATACTACGTACTTGCTTCGCTTAAGACGGAAGGATATTTATCCAAGGGTTTCTTTCAACCAACGCGTGAATCAAGTCAAGTGAAAGGAGCACTTGGCAAGCTGCTCCTTCCACAGCTGTGTAACCATGGTCACCACTGTTTTCGTAAGCCACAACATGTATGGGACTTTTCTTTGGATTAAACCCATTATATTCTTTGTCTTGGTTTTCTTTGTCAAAATGAAGAAGATTTTGTATCGATATTTCTTTGATATAAAACTGAATGTGTTCTTTTTCTGCGTTAGCCATAGGCAGGAAAGATGAAAGGGTAAAGATTTCACGCATGCGCTCTTGGGGAAATTGGTAACAATGGCGTCTTCTTTGATTGATCATGTCTCCGCACAAAGTCGTGACAGAACGAAGATTTGATAAGCGAAAAATTCGTCTATGAATGAACAGTATATGTGCTTCTGTGTGGACGGGTTGAGCCCAAATTCACACAGAAAACCAAATTAGAGAAATCTTTGGCTTAGTTTGTTTTGTACAATAAACAACGGATACGGTTTTGGTTTGGGACTGACAACCGTTTCAGAATGAAAATGATCTCCCAGTGATGGACAAGTGTTTAGGTTGGTCGGTTACTGAATGGCAAATACGGTTGCTCTATATCTATCCTGGTCACAACTAAGACACAAATGCGGATCATAGCAGAAACCCACTACGATAAGCAGGTTACTGGCAGGCATTTTCACGGACAGCCAGCGAGGAAGCCAGGATGAGCTGGGGCTGAACTCACAGCGACAGCATTGGTGACTCAAGGGTCAGTCCGCTGCGCTAGAGTGCTTTCCACCTCGGCCGCGGAGGCCTCCCTCGGAGTATCGTGTAATTCTACATTCGGCCTGTTGATTGCAGGATTACAGGCCTGTTGATTACAGGACGATAGGCCTACATTGTACCTTAGGCCATTTGAACCTAAATTAGGCCTACATGCTGTTTACATGCCATTTGCGTTTTACCTTGGTCTTGTGCTTGCCCTGTGGTGATTTAATCTTATACATTTTTAAACCCTCTTATAGGTAATGATGACTTGAAGGACATATCTCACAGAAACACTATTGTATACGACCCTGCTGGGAACTGAACTCATGACCTTCCGTAATCAAAACGGAGATTTCCTTGTCTGTTGTCGGATGTAAACACAGTTGGCCACTTACTGCGCTGTCATCTTTTACTAATGACCACTGTAAGCAGTTATAAATATTTCACAGCTGTAATCCTACCTGTCCTGATGGCTTTTGTGGCATACTCTACATCATTACGACGAGTTCGCTTGCACTCAGTGAGCGAGTACGCATGACCGGGATTTCTTTGCCTGCCGGACAATCACACCCACGTGCTTATATGAAAGTGATATATCCCTCAGCAGTCAGACAAAAATCAGCAAATTCCGCGCATTTTATAGCAGTGTCACTGACACTCGAATTTTGACAATTGTCCCATGCTAGTCTTAAACCGAAAACGGAGCAACAAAATACTCAAGAAAACCCAAACTGACCTGGACATAGAACTGCAACCAGACTCCACAGCGTTGTAACGTAGTCATTAATTATCACGTTCTTTTGTTTATTCCTCGGAAAACCCCTTCTGAGCATGCGCAAACCACGAATAAAACTGCGGTTTGATTATTCGCGCATACCTAACTTCCCACCACGAGAAGCCGAAGTGCTGTTAATTTGGAATTTAAACCATGGAAACTTATTCACTCGTTCTTCTTACCTGTGGATAGCTATTTGTTCGCGAACAATCTTTCCTTTTCCAGTGCAGGCCTCCGTTAAGACCCATACGGCTTGGTTTTCAAAAGCCAACTGATTAGCGAGTAGATTTGCAATAAATAACTCCTATTTAGACAGATATTGAATATTGTTGCATATAGCCCGGGGAATAGGACCTATTAATGGTAATCACCTGCATAGAGGCATGATTGATCTGCGTGGCAATTATTAATTTAAGGCCGGTTATAAGACACAGTGCCAGATATACTCATCCGATAAGCTTCTTCATCTCTGGATTATAATTCACCATTAAATCCATTTTATGATTCAGACGTTGTCATGTTGGAAGTTTTTTGTGAACAGGAGATTGTTGCCATATTAATGGATCGGTCTTGTAAAAGTTTTTATCAAGATTAACTGAAGACATCGGAGACAATTTCATGAGTTTTTTTTATGGGTTTATGTTTTTGTGTTTATTTATATCATCCCTGAGGTTTTAAAGGCCATTTCACTCATGCCACATAAGTTAGGTTTATAGGTGGAATAAACTGTGAAGGCTCCTAAAGAAACCCTCGCATCTTGAACAACAACTGGCCCAATTCCGCACCAAACGAGATTCAAAGACGGGGTCAGATCACCTTATAAAGGGTCACTTTTCTCAACCATTTGCCGTTCATCTCCAAGAAAGAAGGAAAAAAGCCATTTCTTACCTCGAGATAAGCCTTTCCGACCAGAGATTACGCCGAAGTTCAAACAAATCTAATTTTCTCACGGCCTTTTCAGAGTTGACAACTAATTTTCCCCAAGTGGTGAACTAAACCACTGTTTTTAGATCTGTTTCCCTGATAGTTTGCTAATTATAGCTTCCGTGAACTTACAAGCCGCTCAAAAAATGCGACACTCCAAATCCCTAACCTACTTAATGATTCGGAGGGACCGAAATCTTCCAGTCCTATTAAATTCCAGACCGTTTCACTCACTTGTCCACCGAAAGTCAATCGATGGAGGGTAGATGTTTCCTTAAGTGGGATCAAATGGAGATTCGAATTGGTCCCCCACTTCACTATTGACAAGCGAGTCCCAAATCCGGTGATCAACTTAGTCCGCCTTTCTCGGTTTGAGATGCTTCTGACGTCACGAGTGGAGGGAATAAATCCCAAGATCAGCGTCATCTCTGATAGTGTCATGAGCTTTTAAGAAGGGTCCAGTTTCCGAGAGGCTCTATCTCAGTCGAAGGAATCAGTTAGAGTGACGCTCAGGCCGGAAATCGTATTCCGTTCCTGTATTTACGATGTTGGAGCATTGCCAAGACGTTCCCTTTCGCCAGGAGATGCCAATCTTGGGACGAAGTGCGGAACAAGCCCTCATCCATGTCGATAGGCCCCAGTGAACTGACCATTTGGAGATTTGTCCAGATTTCAGGGAATTTCTTGCCACTGGTAGGTCCACATGGCTTCACCACGAGTCCTGTTAGTTTAGCATATAGGTTTAGTCTGAATCCTACAAACGCGATTCCCATTACTCGTCATTCGCTACAAAATCATAAAACATCACACAACAGGGTGTATCTGTTATTTATATAGCTAACAGTCGTCATTGTGTACCAGCCACTAGTTCATTTACCTCGAGGAACTTCATTTCCCCAAGCCCGGGGTAACATGTTGATAACATGTCAAACACTACAGCATAGAGAACAAAAGCAAAGCAATGACAACCATGTGACATTTGACAAATGGCGGCATGTAAACACCCAAAATCCGGCCTTTTTTCTACCTACCAGAGTTACGGGTTTGTTCGAACTGTTCGTCTAGGTGCCCAGTTAATAGCAACTTACCCGAATATTAGAGCCATGGATTAAGTAGAATTTGGTAAAAGAAAAATAATCCAGTAATGTTTACTGCAGTTTATTAGATGTCAGTGATCTATAGAATTACTCGAAATGTTGCCTTGTCTTCACGTGTTCCCCTGGTGACAATGAGCACTTTACAGGGATTGTAGTTCGCTGCAGACCACTTGCCTTCCACCACGTCTGTACATTGCCCGTGGGTAAGTGCGATATTGAACTACCAAAGGTCGATGGTTTACGATGATTTACAATGGTTTACTTCATCCATTAAATACATCGCCATCGCATAAGTGAAAAATCTGTGAGTCTGTCGTTACACAACAATCGAATTGATATCTTAATACTTAAAATGCTAGTTTCCACGCTATATCTCATTCAACAAACAAACGAGTCTCTGAGGCATCTCAGACTTATTTTCAACTTTCGAAACCTTTTCTTAAAAAATCGCCACAAATTTTAAAACTGAACTGAATCCAGGACTTGTCCACAAAATCTAAGTAAGCTGTTCAAACCAGCTGTTTGTATGGCTTATTGAGTGACTGTCATGCCTGGACATGTTATGATGGAATGGAGATTTCTTGTGATCTTTTGTTCTGGTTATACGGCGATCTTTTAAAACAACTTAATGTCTACACAGTTGACAGAGGAGACTGCAGCGCGTTACTAAGAAACATCGTTATCCTGTGACAGAGGCAAAGTGATTTTAAACTCCAAACATGCAGACAAAGCTAAAGATGGTGCTTAATGACAACTTTTGTGTAGATTTCTTGGTGCTGTCCGTTACTTCGGCTTCACAGAACAATAGGATTGTTGGCTCCCAGCTGGCTTTATGTGGCTTTCAACATTACGTTGGCCATGCCAAGTTGGTATGTCTGTTCGTTTACTGAATATGATGACAACTCAGCATTTGGACTAATTCTAGGCCTATCTCGTATAACATGTAGTAATACGGCATCATTGCATTTTGTTTTATTTGGCTCTGCTTGAGCCATAGTGCTAGGGGATGTACAATTTGTTTTTCTTTGTGCATTTACGTGAACAGTTAGAGTATAAAACCCTAGTGAAGGTAAACTGACAACGGGCTTCATTTTGCAGGTTACATGAGACCATTTGTCAATTATCGCTGTTTTGGTTTCATTTTCAGTGCTGTAATCTTTTGTATCATTTCCTGAGAGGTAGCTGGTTACAACGCCAACGTATTTATAATGCTGCCCACGACATCAGATACCTCGCTCCATCTAGTTACAGTGTATCGATTCCCGATCTGTATTTGGTCTATCCCCTTGAACTGGGCTCTATGTGTAGATGTTGTGGATTTTAAAATCTTGGACGATTGCTGTGAGTACCGCGCATGCTGGCTTCATCTGCGGCTGCACATGGGAAGGTCTGTCAGCAACCTGCGGATGTTCGTGAAGATGGTCACCGTCGTATAAGTGAAATATTCTTGAGTAAGACCTAAAACCCCGATCATATAAGTAAATTAGACTGTTTTAAGTAGCACTTGTATAAAGGTACTCAAGCCAAAGTTTCAGGTTTATTTCACTGGTGACAAATTGCAAGTGCATGCAAGAGTTGAATACAACATTTGGTTTGAGGAATTCGGCGAAAACAGCGTCAAGTAAGTAAAAAACAAAATTGAAAATTCATCCGACACTCTTGTTCTGTGGGAGAAATCTGTTTTTCAGACACCTGGGGAAAAGTTTGTTAGCTACCTACTAAAGGACGGTGGTTTATTCCGAGCACACTGTTTTTTTCTTCCAAGCGCTGAAATTGACCACCACTGTATGAGTAAAATATTCATGAATATGGCGTTATATACCAATCAGCCAATAACGCTAGACACCGGTCAATCAATACATTTTACTTATTTATTTATTCATTTATTTATTTATTTATTTGATTGATGTTTTACGCCGTACTCAAGAATATTTCACTTATACGACGGAGGCCAGCATTATGGGAGGAAACCGGGTAGATACCGAGGTGAACTACAACCATCCGCAGGTTGCTGGCAGACCTTCCCACGTTCAGCCGGAGAGGACAACAAAGTATAGGGTTAAAAGCCAGTCATTCAAGTCAAATAAAATAAAATCAAGCAAGCAGGGCAGAAGTTTTCACCTGAACTAATTCGTTGACGCATCACGTGCAATATGCACTGGTTTTAATGCTGTATTGACAAATAACAAGAAGCAAGTATGTGTGTCTCAAAACTGACATTCGTAAACCAACCGACAACCAAAATGGGCGCTCCGGGTCAACAATCGCAGAACCAGTTTCCAAAAGGTCAAATAACACATGCAAACCACCAAAGAACTATAGGGGTGTATAAAATGGGGAAAAAATTAGAATGGATTCATACAAAGGAAAGTGGTCAACAGTTTTCAATGACGACGAAACGACGCATTGAATGTTCTAGGCGGATGAATGATATCAGTATCCAAATCCGTGAACCATTTTACACCCTTGCGCTGCTTATATATAGGTATACGGCTCCGGAGTAATAGACTGTAGCCTTTAAGGTGTTTCGTTGTTCCTTTTCAACTGTGGGAATGTCATTCGAAACGTTGATATCTCAGAGAGAAAAATATCTATCAGGATTTGGAGAAGAACTGCGCCGTGTTAATGCGAATTGCTGTTTAGTTTTTGTTGCCCGTTTGTTACGAAAGATGGATTTGAATCACAAGAAACTGGCATTAGTTGCTACTTTTACATGTATGTTTTGAATCCACCCACAATATGCTTACCATGGGTGTGAAACATACATAAGCACCATTTACTGAGAAACATATAAATAAGGAAAAGGATATTATATTTTCGTTAATTAAACCAATCACTCTAGGGTCTTCTGATATCCGTCCTGTCATTGAATCGAGGAAGACTCATCTATCAAACAATCAAAGCCGGATTTCTGCTTGATTTTCCTTCACCTGTGTTATTACTGGTCCGGGTCGGTCAGGAAGACCTGGGCTGCATCGCTATGCAAAACCGACCTGTTATTCCACAACGTCTCAACAGAAGGACTCATCTGTGATCTAGTCTTCTGAGATATGCTTGTCACAAGCGCAAACTCTGCTGCGATCAATCGCCATTCTTCTGATGTTCCATCATCTTATGACTGTTAATGGGACATTTCTTTATGATTTTGTACAATATATTTTAAGTGATTCCTTTCTTGAGATGTGACCATTGCGCGTGTTTACATTTTTTGTATTAAATCAAATATTATATGGCATGGCAGCCATCCATTCCGATTCTCAATGTGATTACTATAGAAACAGTTTTCACACGAATGGCACTCGAATTTCTTCACATAAATTATTATTGATATAAGAATCACTGAAAATAAAATGTGTCTTAAGTCCAAGATTTTATGTTTTAGTCTATATAATTTATTTACTTATTTATTTATTTATTTATTTATTTAACCGAGTACGGCGTGTGTGTGTTTTATGTTTTACGTGTTTATGTTTTACTTCGCACTCAAGAATATTTCACTTATACCACGGCGACCACCATTATGGTGGAAGGAAACCTGCAAAGGGGGACCCCACGAACATCAACAGATTGCTTGCAGACCTCCCGCGTGCTATTGTGCCACTTCGGGATCACATGTCTTCTGCGACGAATTCATCTTTTCGTGGTAAATTGTACCAGGCGCGATACCAGCCGTTATTTCCAAAACACTTGGGAACTTCTTTGACTCAGTTGCGGTCGCTGTGAGTTCAAGTCCAGCTCTTGCTGGCTTCCTCTTCGGCCGTACATGGGAAAGTATGCCAGCAACCTGCGGATGTTCCTGGGGTCCCCCTTTGCAGGGTTTCCCTGGGGCTCTGCCCGGTTTCCTCCCACCATAATGCAGGCTGTCGTTATATAAGTGAAATATTCTTGAATACGGCGTAAAACATCATTCAAATAATAAATAAATAAAATACGTAATCGCTGTGCGTAGGCCTATTTCTCGTCCAGGTGGCTGTTGCACAAAGGTAATGTTAACGGCAGAGGCCGAGGCCGGCGAGTACACGAACCCAATGTTAAGGTTGGTTACTTCCTGCCAATGACCCACTGGAGGCCTCTTGTCATTCCTGCTCTTGAACGAATTGGTATTCTTCTGAACTAATGATCAGACTATTTCAACAGTGCCGTGAACAATCGTTGATTACTGACCACCCCGAAATCACTGACCGTTTCGGCTTGGCGGATGGGGTTGCTGATTGCTGGACCTTTATTAGATTCGATTATTCCTAGTCGGCCTATGAATTTATTTATTTATTTATTTGATTTGTGCCTTCCCTCGTAGGGCCGGAGAGGAAGCCAGCATGAGCTGAACTTGAACTCACAGCGACCGCATTGGTAGGAGCCTGTGAATTTAGCATTGTAATGATCTGGCAGTAATTTGAGTGATCTGCTAGACCGATCGGAGTTCAAATCCATAGGCTCCCTCCTTTGCCTTTTTTTCCAAGTCTGTCAGTTCTCTTAAGCAGAGGTTGGAGCCGAAGGACTAGAGAGCTAGTGCAGGGTATTGACCCTGAGCCTCTAACAAACGCTGTTGCTGTGATTTCAAGTCCAGCTAAGGCTGGCTCCCTTTGTCCATTTGTACGTGGGAAGGTGTGCCAGCAACCTGCGGATGGTCATGGATTTCAACCGGGCTGTGTCCGGTTTCCTCCCACCGTAATCCTCACTGCCATCGTAAAGTGAAATATTCTTGAGTAGGACGTAAATCACCAATCATATAAATAAATGAAAAAATAAATCGGAGTCATCATACTAAATAGTGATGTTGCCCTAAGCATTCTGACCTGCCAGTATGTTGCCTTTCTTGTCTCATGGAAGACGATTTCTTGAGAAATTATAAACGGATTTGTTTTCACTCATTAAAAAATGATTGTCATGTGGCACAGGTGTGATTTGTCCATAGACGATTGGCGAGCCATACCTATACCTTGTGTGCTACAGGTTATAAAGAGTGGCCGAAATGAATGGGTATATTGAAAAATATGTTTACGTGTATAAATAGCATCAAGCTTAACAAAAGGGATATTATATTTTGCAAATATCACCACGAAGATTCTAATGATTTCAAACATAATATGGGGGTCCTCCGTGGCTCAGTTAGTTAGCCCGCTGGCGCAGGCTAATGACCCATCGATGCAATCGCTGTGAGTTTAAGTCCAGCACATGCCGGCATACTCTGCAGCCGCATGTGCCCAGGTTTCCCTGGGTTTCTACCCGGTTTCCTCCTACTGTAATGCTTCGTATATTGAAAATTTAAGTGAAATATTTAAGTACGGTTTAAAACACAAATAAATAATTAAATAAATCCCCGAAAAATGTGCAATAAAACGTAAAACCTTGATTCGGAAGTGTTTATATCGTTGATGCGAAAATAGTTTATAATCAGCTAAACTCAGTCCATGAACAGAACAGTTCAGAGGAAAAAAACTTTGCTGAGGTATGTTAACAGTTTGCTCAGTTACATGACTTTACTAACAACTTCTTTATATGGCGGGGGTCAGTTTTATCCAGGCTTGCCTTACCTACCGCCCTCCTGCAGGTATATGACAAACTTCCTCACGCAAAGCCGCAGTGGAATAAGTATGCGCTAAACATCAGGTGAACATATAGGGTACCAAAGAAGTGGCGCATACGTTGAATTTTAGCCTTTCAAATCTGTTTTCCTCTAAGGCGGATAATTAATTTTTCAACGTCGCCATTGGAAACGAAGTTTAATACGCAATAAGAAAAATCGTAGGAATGTCAGTAATCATTACGTCAGCAGCAGAATCTCACTCAGCCATGACGCCCGGTCTAACCGTGACCTTCTTTTCGGTGAGAGTATACCTACAAAACGTCCTATGAATTCTAGATGACTTTCTAGACAGCATGTGTTCAGTTTCATGCCGATTGCAGACCAGCCGGAATAGAACACTCAAACAGACACGCGCCGTTCTCGTTTCTAATTCCTCCGTCGTTTTCAAATATTTAAGTCAACCTGGAAGCCTTCCTTAATCGTGTTGTAATATTTATAATTCCGATGTGTCTTCGAATGTCCTCGCATGGCTCTGACCCTTTGATGTCGATGGACACGCCAGTTGTGGGACGTTTGCTTTGACGGAGATCGATTTATCCGCCCATCGCAGTGAGGTACATTTTCCAACCCTCCTGCATAATCGACTGTCCCGGTAACTATGGCTACGGCATGGAGGACAAGCAATTCAAAACTTGTCTCCCTTTGAGATAAAACATTGACGAGTGTTTTGGATTATGCACGGGTCGTGCTGGGACATACATCAATATGGCGGCAAGCATGTTGGAACATTTCTTCACCATATCACATATCACCTGGTGTTCACGAGTGGGGAGACATGACTCAACCCGCGCGTGTTGGTCAATCTTGACGTCTAAGTGTTTAGTACCGTATCTAAAAGTAGGCCTACCGTCAAGTGTGTTTAGTCCTCACACACACACCAACGAGAGTTACTCCCATACCCACACCCACCAACTTCCACTCCTATATTCTGGCGTTTCATGTACTTGAACTGTTTAAGGACTGTTGCAGGTTTGGGCTGCAAATTACATGTAACTCTACAAGGCTAACATTTCCTTTCAATCCTCTATATTGCCATGGAAGGAAGTAACCATCTTATTGCGTGGTTGGTTAGCTGTACATGAATGATTGATTGGTTGATTGACTGACTGACTGACTGACTGATTGGCTGGTTGGCTGACAGAGTGATTGGCTGGTTGGCTGACTGACTGATTGGCTGATTGACTGGCTGTCTAACTGACCGACTGATTGATTCTTTGATTGCTTGGAAGATTGGTGAGTTAATTGATTGGTCCTTTAGAGAGATCGAACCGGGGAAATGTGCGAGTCATGGGCCATGTATCTCTCTCTAATTCTGTACGGAATCATATGGACCATAACAATTCGCTGAGTGGACACATATCTCGCTCGCCTTGCATCTTACATTCTTATGAAACGTGGTCATCATAATTCACCAAAACAACGCTAAAGAATTTGACAAAATACCTCGAGCTTGATACAGATCGGTTGCTCCACAGAATTAGTGACACACATATAATTAACTAAGATAGCTGATTTATAAGGTCTTCCACGTCTTATCTTCACACACATGAGCGTGGGAAGGTCTGCCAGCAACCTATGAATGGTGGAGGGTTTCCCCCAGGCTTGCCGGGTTTCCTCCCACCATAATGCTGGCCGCCGTCGTATAAGTGAAATATTTCTAAGTACGGTGTAAAACTCAAATGAATAAATAACTACAAAGCGGTGGGGACTATAGCTCGATTCAACATGAAATATAAGATTTCAGCTGAAAGAGTAAAACCAGAACACTGATGACCATGTGACAGTTGGCAAACGGTCACCAGTAATCGTTGAAGTATGTCCTCCTGTCAGCTTACCTCAGATCGGCCTTCATTCGAACCGTTCATGTAAGTGTACAAGAAGTAACAATTTATACCCCCTATCACTATGATTGAATCAGAATTAGGCAAAAAGAAAAACAACAACAAAAAAACGGGTACAGTGATCTCTTTACATGTCACAAATACACAAAATTCTGTGTTGTCATCACATTTGATAAACAATGGCATGAAAACAATGCAAATTGCCCGAGCCTCGGGAATCTTTAGTCCCCATCAGAATCCTGGTTCATGCAGGAAAACAACATCAAAGACTACAGCATAAAGAGTAAAACCAGTACGAATAAAGCTCTGACTGAGGTTAGCTGTCAGGAATCGGGTGAAGTACGGCTCCTACCAGCTAACCTCAGTCAGAGCTTTATTCGTATTGTTCATATTTGTGGACAGAAGTAGGTCTGTGATCACACCGAGTAATGACCATCTGCGAACTCGCTTACCTAAACGATGATGCATGCACAGACACACAAGGAGCAAACCAGGGACCAACGGACATTTGTTTGACTTGGGTTCATGCAGAAACTGAAGTCAACACGCTGGGTTTTCTCTCTAGTTAGGTCGATTTTTTGCTTAATGCAAAGTTGGTCAACTCCCACGCTCTGTTTGAACAAGCTAACACTGAAGACTCAATGCCTCAAGCAGGGAAGAACTTCTGCAGTTCCTGTTGTCAATCAGAACAGGCAGATAGCAGAGCAGTTTTAACTGTGTTGCATAATGGCTTCTTGACATCACTTATATACTAACTAACAATTTTATCTAGAGACGACTTTCATGGAAGCCTCTTGAACACGGACGTCATCTTGTCACAGCGTGACGTCTTCGTGAAGATCAGACTAGACGTTAGAGCGTCTTTGTTGTGAGTGGCAGGTCCATGTCCATGAAGATTCCCAAAAAATATAAAACAAATGGACTTCACCTATGAGTTCTTAAATACAAACCTTTTTTAGCTACTGTTTGTTATAAAAGCTTTCCTCATAAGACTAATGATATTTCAAAAACTACAAAAGTAACCATGTCTGTACGCATTTACATCAACATTTACAATAAAACCCCAACTGAGGTAGACTGAAAAGAGGCCAGATCTCACCAGTCACGAGTGGCCATTCGCCAGCTGTCACTCTTGCCAGTGCTTTTTGTTGTGCTCCTTGTTGTAGACTTTTATAATGGGGAAGCCAGGATGAATACGACCCTCCCTCCATAAATTGTCTGCAGTCGTATCTGTCCTGAGACCCCCATTAATTTTCCATAAGGGACAATGTTAAAGTTTAGTGCTGTAACGCAGCCCCAAAGATTCCCAGCTTGCGCCAAAGCAGCCATAAATTTCTTGACAGGTTGCCTGTCAAAATCTGGAGCTTCCTATGCCAGACGGTACGAGGGGTACGAGGGGTACCTACCAACGCAAAGGGGATGTCATTTGCAGCCTCATCACCACCTGATATATTGTGCACCCTCCCCCAAAATTTCAAACATTCACCAATAAAACTCATATCTATCCAAAGTGCGGATAATTTTCATTATTTTCATATCAAGCATGCACCTTTACACCAAAAAGGGCTGGCTGGCAGTGAAAAAAGACTTCACATCCTAAAATACACAGAATCACATTCGTCCATCCCGACAACCGGAAGTGCTATCAGGGAACTGATTCCATCTTGGTGCAATTCATTAGATTTGTCCGATTCATTAGAGTGTTCCAGCCCATGGCGGATAATCTACCCACACAATAGTTAGAATTTGACAGCGATTCCCCTATTGTATCAAGTTTTTGGGGGGAGGGACGGGTGGGAAAATTTCCAAGCTCACTTTTAATTCTTGTTTTCTTCATCTTTATAATGATTGGAGTAACATTCTGGCGTGTTGCTCAGCAATTAACCATGAGCTCGTCTACCGAACGCCATCATATTGTGCGGTTAAGGCTTCAACGAGATCTCTCTCAGGTCGACAACGAGGTGATCCGGTATCCAAGTGATGGTGTTTCGATATGATCAAACGTCAAATAAAGCGCTTAACTCTACTGCAGCGAACAAATGCCTGGACTTGGTCACCTTTTTAAACACCGACAATTACTGAAGTCAATAGCTTCCCTTTTTTGTTTGGTGTTTGTGAGTGTGCTTGTACCCACTCCACGCTGTTTTAGAGCCACTTGCTGATGAGTGCACGCGTCATATGTGGGACTTTACAACAGAGATTCATCTACCTGTTACAGGCTTATGCATTTCGAGTTGATCAATATTATTGTAATTATACAGCAATATGAGACGACAACATCACGAGACGAAGTTATGAAACCGTGGAATGGATGGCAACGCGCAAGTCCACACTAATGAAAGTGTCCACAGATAGTAGGGGAGTGACGGCTTCCGTCAACGGACGATAGACCACAGGTCCTAAATACAATGCAACAGAGGCATTGACAATAAACAGGGGAAAAGCCAGAACAGCGCCCGCACTGTGATAGTTGGCTGATGGCTATACTTTACCTGTGAAATCCGAACCATTGTCAATTTAACTCAGTTAAGGTTTAATTATAGTAGCAACTTAAACACGTAGCAACTTTTCCTGCGCGCCTCTGGTTTTCGTCCCTTCTCTGGGAACCATACAGACTGGGTACCCTTTGAATCGGTGTCTTACGTTGACACATTTCACGAAGGCGAACATAACCCTGATGAATGACTTTGTACACTCACCACCCAGCATATGTAAGTAGGGGAAACGGAAGCAGGTAGAGTGCAGAGTAGTATCAGGTGGTTGACAAAAAGTGGACTGAACTAAACGCCTACACTGCGTCTTGAAAGGAACGAATTGGACTTCCGCCGGTCAGCCATTATTTATAAAACTGACAATTTCGTGCCTCTCTGTCGGGGTCAGTTCTGTAAACACCAATAAGGTCACAGCGGAGACGTGTTCTGTGTCATGATGCAAAGAACTGTAATAAATCTTCACGCGACAAACTGGCCAGTGGTATATACCGCCATTAATAATAACTGCATCGCGTCGCTCATTAATTGCAATACAATAACTCGTTAGGGCGAGCAGATCGAGAATTAATTATCCGTGATTAATTAGAATCTGCGGTTGATATTGATATCCGCCAACAAAAATAATAGGCACTGATGACCATATTGACCGTTACTATTCCTCCGCGGTCATTACTGGATCGCGGCCTACAGCGAACGTTCTGCTAGTGAACTGCCGCAGATTGCTGCATTACGATCGTTGTGTTCAGTGGCGCAGTGGTGGATTTGAGTGACTCAAAGAATGTACAATGTGGGCTGTGATAGCCCGAGGTTTATTGACTGGTTGTTAACTCAGTAGATGAGCTGAAAAAATAAAAGTACAGAGAAAGGTGCATTTATCTTTGAAATCGCCGAAATAAAGGGTTGGGATAAGATTCTTAATTATCCACTTGTGTAAGAAGACAAACACAAAACGGAAACACAAGCATGGAATTATCTCCCCTTGTCCTTATCTGGACGTGTTAAGAATCGGTTCATACAGGGCCAGTACCGGTGACTGGTAGACCCAGGGTCTAAATACTACTTTAAAGTGTTGGGAGGTTATGTGTTGTGTCTTCGTCATGACATGCAAACATTGGCCAGTCCGCTCATGTGAATGATAAAATCGCCTCTTACTTGCCGACAAGCAAGCAAACACCAATTACCTCTGTGCACGCCACCTAGCACCAATGTTTAAAGTGCCACTCTGGTCAGAATACATATTGCGTGGAAATATTACAATGGTATGAAAGAAATCCTACGCAGTAAACCTAACACCATGTTTCAAAAGGATTTTGATGAATAACATTATTTAACCCATATAACTGAAGATTCCTTGAAAAACAAAATCAAATTTCGCTGATGTGACGTGATAAAATTCCCTGTATGACGTCGAATTAGGCAGATCTGACGCTGAGTAAGGCATTTATGCCGGCATGACGTCAAGAATGTTTGCAAGGGCAGCGTCGTGTGTGTATGACGTGGAAAATGTGACGTGATGTGTTCGTGGCTGACGTCACACCAGGCAAAGTGGAAGCCACAGAAATATTTTGTTTCCGTATACTCTAACGAAACGTACAATACTGGTTTTAATTGGCTGCAATATTTTCACAATTTAGGAAAGTGATTTAGATTATCCCAGTCTTTATTAATTCACCTGGCTTTTAAAGCACAGATGTTTTGAAAGTAGCTCAGAATTTGGTTAAGAGAACAATTGCAAGAATGTTAAATGAAGGCGCCACTGGTCTAGAATTACTCAAAAGGCTGTGTTGTCATCAGATTTAACACATGTACACAATAACATAAAAAAGAAATCCTTTCTGCCTCTACTCGTCGGAAAATGATTACTTATTTAACGTGGTTTACGATAGATTCCAGCCACTACGTAGTATTTTGAGACGATTTTCATATTCCTGGAATTCTTGACTTCGGCGTGAGGTGCAGAAATGTAAATAAAATAAATTGCTAAGAAAGCATCACCCTGTGGAAGCTTAACCCCAACATGACAATGCAAAGTTCAAGCCCAGTAAAGCCTCGTCTAGATCAATAATTGGATTTGTGCTTTCCTTGTTAATAAACTCTTCTGGAATTCACAATTGTATCGCTTTTATTAGTTTAGGCGAATCCAATTGGAAACTCCGAATCTCTTTCTGTGATTATTAATTTAGTAGCATCCCAATAACGACGAATTTCTCTGCCTTACGAAAGGTCTGTCCTCTTGTATCAAAGCTAGACGAAACGGCAGCCATTTACCCACTGAATTACATGCCAAGATTATGATCGGGCGTTTGTGGAATATACGCAATTTTTTATCGATTTATTCCGGCGCCTTGTGAGCTTGCCATTTAGAGTTGTCTGTGAGAAAAGAAATTATGAGATTTTTTTCTTCATCGAATGGGAATAGAACATGTGAGACACGATAGAAAGCCTTGGCACAATTGTATCAATTTATTAAGAAACAGCCAATGAACGACAGCCTCACAAAGGTTATGTATTATTTGTGTCGCCTTGATTTACTGGCTAGGTGCATTGAAAGCCTGGATGCAACAGCGCCATCTATCATTCTGCTCACAATATACGTGATCTATTTATAACCTTCTGTCCGATATCTGTTACCCCGTCCCAGCGCTGCTGGCAATTGCTGTTATCGTTCAGTATCAACGCAACAAAAATGATTGATGTCACCAACAATGGAGGGGGGAATTTTTTCCCTAGCCTGAAGGCAATGATCATAAAACACCATCAAGTGAAATGAAATAAGTGGCCTAGTTCCATCCTCCCCACGGATGCCCGACGTTCCGTGCGGCCATTTTTGGGCCTCGAAGGGGCCTAGGAGTGATGTAACGATTACATGGTGGGAATTGGAATCTCCGCCTGCCAGGGCTTACAGATGGAACCTTCTCTCTCGACTTCGGCATGATTTCACCGAGATACGCCAAGCGATGGCCACCTACAAAAGCCTGTGGCACATTGTTCGATGAATGAATGCTTATTGTTTAACGCCCTACTCAAGAATATTTCACTTATACGAAGGCAGTGTCTCCTTGGTGCAGGACGGATTTCCACCGTATCTTTTATCTGGTGCTGCCTCACCGAGACTACTTGCCGAAGACACCCAACAAGCCCCCTCACCCAGTCACATTATACTGACACCGGGCCACCCTCTATACTCTTATTGCTGAGCGCCTGGCGAGGAAGCAGGATGTACCATTTTTTAAAGTCTTTGGTATGACCCGACCCAGGTTTGAACCCAGATCTCCCCGTTCGAAAGGGACGTTCTACTCAACTGCTCTATCCGGGCGGGTCATTGTTCGACGAGTAATGAAAGCTAGGAGCTTAGAGCAGTCGAGACTCTCTCTGGCTTATTTATTGACAACGTCCTTTCCTAGAGGCACCACCTTTCTCGAATCAGTGGGCTAGGTCGTGTGTTCGAATCTAGCGACAGTGTATCGAAATTTCCGTTCTATCATAACCACCACGTCGAGGCAGCCTAATAGAACCACCTTTGTTCTTCAAGACCATTCGCTATATACATATCGCTACCACACTAGATCCGTTTTGACATCCAGAATAGAGGTGATTCTACTTCCAGACAGCTCTCATCATGTGAATGTGTTTTGTTAGCCTGACTTATATATATATATATATATATATATATATATATATATATACATACTGTATGCGTGCGTGCGCGTGCGTGGGCGCCTGCGTGTGTGTTCTTTTTAAGGACTCATAGACGTCATGCAACTGAAAATTTGTTCAGTACTGTAAGTCCCAAGTCTGTGTATGTATATGTATATGTATATATAGTTGTTGGTGCTTGTCCCAAAGACAGCCTAGATGGGCCTTTATGGTCGGACACTGAAATATCGATCGGCCTTACACCATTCAGTGCTATATTTTATTTGCCCATTATTGTGTAGGAAAATCACGCATGGAATTGGTGAATAAATCAAAGACACCACAAATGATGATGATTATATTTGGAATATTGACTTCGTTCTTCTCAGTAGACAGGGTTCTGTCGCCATTTTTGTAAATATCTATAAGATTACAGCCTAGAAAGCCAAATCAGGACAGCGCCAACAGTGTGTTAGTTGACAGGTGGTCTCATTTAACCGGTGAAATCTGGCCTCTAGTCAGTTTACCTCAGCTAGAGTTTTATTCTAACTGCTCACGTAAATGCAAAAATAGAAACAACTTGGTAGAGTACTGTGGCAACTCCAACAAATAACGCATGGCGATACATCAGTATTTCGGTTTTATTTAAACCATTTTCAAGAAAATTCTCGGAAATGGAAATATTCAGAAACAACTTATACCGTTGTAATCCTACTTCCTTCGTCAGGCATACGTCAAGATATCAGCTCTAAGATACCAGCCACTTTGTTCTGCACAATGGCTGTAAGAGGTCAACTGGTATAAGGTCACTCGATCACTTGCAGCCATCATGTGATTGAGAATTATGTAACGATTGGATACCCTGTTGTTTTCTTACTACTAGGTGCCGCCATGATGGGACTGCTTCGCGTAAAGCACAATCGTTTTTCGTCACTGATATATCGTTCACTCTTGTTCCATATGTAATTTTAAGGGTACCGGTGCTTTGAAACCCGGATGGTGAATTTTTGTTTGCAGTAGAAAAAAGTGCTGTCCCATTTTTGTGACGAGTATTTATACAGAAATGGATCGAAACTGCGCGCGAGAGCTATCAAAGTCTCTCGTCCATAGCAGTTCCCGCGAGAATTCGATTAACTGAACAGACATTCTGCGTAGTCGTGTCTGTCAGCTCAACGGCACCAGCTACCGTAAAACCACGTCTTTTAGCAGCGATAATTTGCGAGAACCTCCGCCTTATCTCACTGAAACCTGCGTGAATTCTGGAGACTCCCGAATGTCCGATTCTGCTTACTCACACAATTTCCGCATTCGTTTACAAAAGGACTCCCCACGCAACATGAGTTGTGTTGTCAGTGTGTAAATGCGTCATACATTTCCATCTGCACGTACGACCGAAGCCTGGCTTAAGTCAGAAGCTCGAATCCAGCTGTCCCTGTTTCATCCATTTTCTTATCAGATTTGGCAGGAGATTGCCACGTATCTTAAATGAAAGTAGCGCAATATTACACCATATAAAATTCAACATACGAAAGATAAAAATGCAAAGAAAAGCAAGAGGATGAGCAAGACATATATTGGGGTCAAGTTTCCCCGTCAAACGTCGGGAAGCAACAGTAATATGCAGCAAGAGTTTGGATTGGCAGGTAACAGAATTAGCGTGTTATCAGACCTAAGTCCATTACGGTAGTCTCATCAATTCCTCTACATGAGATCTGCAGAACGACTTTATGTCCTCAGCCCGTCGTCCGGTCGTAAGACTAATCCTGTTTATCAAGCCACGAATCTCACTACTCTCTGGCATCAAATCCAGACGGTCTCATAGTACGCTTGCTATAGTATCTGACTGGCTATAGGACGAATCGGTTTCGCCTGGCTCTATGATTAAGTGGAGATTGAAAGGTCTCAGACGTTTGATGACTGAAGGCTGTGTGGTTTGGTGGAAATAATACGCTGGATCGAATCCAGCTCTTGCCGTTTTTAGTTCTTCTCTTAACCTATCATAAATTTCACCGTCTATAATCTTTTTCTCCCGTTTTAAATTTTTCAACTGATTTTTCACTAGTAACAGAAACAGGGAGACTGCACAAGTATAAAACTGGACATACCGGTTACAAATAACTGTTGTCCAACCCCTATCCCCACCGAGCCCTACACACCATTCTTAATCAAACTCCTCCACAGAAACTTACAGACACTTACAGTACGTAATTAACACTTTCATTTCTGAATAAAGTTTCAGTGTGCGAATGTCCGTATTTCAATACATTACAAGTCAGGCTGAACCCGAAGACGTCTCAAGCTGCAATTACGTAAGGACGGCTAAAAACACATGGATAGCACACAATGCATACGTTCCTAAAGACCCCCCCACTGATACATAGCCCATGTTACTTTCCTTAACGGTTTGCCGTTATTCAGATAGCATTACTATTTTTGAAATTGCTCACACAGTTATATGGTACTTATCATCTTAATTCAGAGAGAGGTCATTGTCCTGTGTGTGTGCTAATGACGCATTTGTCAGTACAGAGCCCTTTTAGCACAAGCACCTTCCAAACATTTCGTTTACAGGTTTGCAGATTGTCCACAAAAACACATTTTACACAAGGCCTTTAGTGGAGAAAAAATCCGAACTTAAATTCGGTTACTGTTATTTGAGTAAACAACATTGAAATGGTGAGATTATTAATAGCATGTCTGTTAAAGCGTGCTTGGATAATGTCGAGTTTATGATTGAGGTTGACATCGTCTGTCATCCATCACACAAATGTCACTCTTTTTTCTTCGAGCTGATCGAGGAAAAAAGAAACGTATCAGATCCTTTTCTACCAATTATTTCCTAACACAGCAGTGTCAACAATGAGTGGCACCAGTCTTTCCGCATATAGCTTCCCGATCCTGATTTTTAAGACAACCCGTCTGCCAGCAACTATTCGCATTATCAAAAAACGGTCTTTTGATCTCGCCGGAGAATTTTTTGGCGTGCATCACCCTAGTGGGACGGAAAACGCCATTACAAACCAAATCCTCCACCCCACCCCCCACCACCCCTCACATCCATCCTCGCCGGAGAATTGAGAACATTTAAACTTCAGTTCTGTTCAAGCTATATGGTGATTGAGACGAGAATAACTCAGACAGCTTTACAAATCACAGAAATGTAACTTGTATCTAGCAAGCAACCAGTCAATTAAACATTCACACAGACACTCAATCAGTCATTTGATGTGCTTTGGAAGTCAGTCAACCCATACACTTAGTCATAAGGTGGGAATTGAGATAACAGATTGATCATGAGATCCCTAAATACCGATGGGTATAAAAATACCGATGAGAGTTTATCACCAAGACAGCCAATTCTTCAACACATGTGGCAGTCATTAATTTAACCAAAAGATTCGGTTAGTCTGTCTTCGCCTCTGAAATCCAATTCCGTAGTCAACCAGTCTGCAGTCAAGTAGTCAGTCAAACTGATAATACCGCTGTCAGGTAAGTATCAAACAGTCAGAGATTCATTCAGGCAATAAGTCAGTCAGTATGTCACAGAACTAGTCAGTTGATCAGTCAACCGGTTTAGAGTCAAGCTGTCAGTCAAACTGTTAATACCGATGTCTGAAAAGTATCAGTCATTGAATAAGTCAGTCATTCAACCAGTCACTGACTGAACCAGTCTATCGAGCAGTCAGACAAACCTGAAATACGGGCGCCAGGTGGTTATCAATCAATACTTAAATCCGTCAGAGTCGATCAGTTAAACCATCTTACTTCTAACCAGCCAGTATATCACTACATCAAAGCGAAATATCTGTCATCTGTATGTAAGTCCGTCAGGCAACTGATCACTCGGCAGGTTTAGTAGTAAATCAAAAACCAGTCTGCCAGTCAAAAGGACTTATAATCAGGTTCTTTCAGGCAAACGATGCACATTACTCAGCAACTATGTCAACCGGTCGGCCAAATCGCAAATCAAACGTGAAATATTAGTGCCTATTAATTATCAGTCAGTGAGTCAGTTTGTCATCAGTCAAACCTTAACGTGAGAATTATATGTCGGTCAATCAATCAGTTAGTCAGACAACTAAAAGACTGAGTAGGTTAGCCTACCGGTCAGCCATCCAATCAACCAAGAAACCAATACATCAACCAGACAGTCATTCAGACAGTCAACCAACCAGTCAACCGGTCAGTCAACCACTCGATCAACCTGTTAGTCATTCAGTCAGTCAACTAGTCCGTCAACCAGTCAGTCAACCACTCGATCAACCTGTTAGTCCTCATTCAGTCCACCGGTCAATCAATCATCGATCATCCAGTTAGTAAACGAGCTAGTCGTCTGGTCAACCCACCAGTCAGTACGCCATCCAGTCAATAAACCAGTCAGTCAGCAGGGTAGTCAACCAGTTAGTAAACCAGTAGGCCAAGCATTCAGTCAACCATTCTGTCAGTAATTAATAGTACACTGCTCAATGAAAATGAGGTTTGGTTCACCATAAGTTTATCGAAGTAACTTAATTCCAAAACGAAATTGCCAGTCCGTGACTTGTAACATACCGCAGATATTTCCTCGGAATACAACGAAAATAACCTTTGCATTGAAGTCAGGAGGGGCGAGCGGTAAGTTGATGGTGATAGACAGAAAACAGAACGGTCGTCTTTCGGTTTGTGAATGCAAATGATGACTGACAGCGACAGGACAAGGCAATGGCAGAAACAGTACGAACAAACGTTTTGATATTTAAACGAGGAGGAAGTGCTAATTGTGACAATTCTGTAAGGCACCGCCTCCTCTTAAGTGTGTTAAACACCGCCCAGAAGTGCGGTCAAGAACATCTGGGAGCTCGCAATGAGCAATTGTCAGTTTGATATCATTCTTCACACGGGTTCGGCGTCCGTTCAGTAATAGGTTTATCTGTGATTAGATCACTTCACATTCCGCAATCTGACAGCAACTTGAGAGCTAGGACGAGTACATGGATTAAGTCTGCAGGATACGTCAATTGTTGTGCTGGCGATATTCTGCACACGCGGGACCTGGTTCGATTGGGCTTCATTAGGAATAATTTCTTTATACGTTATAACTGCAGTATTTTATTTATATATTATTTTTTTATTAATTTCTTTCTTTCTTTCTTTCTTTCTTTATTTATTTATTTACTTATTTATTTGATTGGTGTTTTACGCCGTACTCAAGAATATTTCATTTATACGACTTCGGCCAGCATTATGGTGGGAGGAAACCAGGCCGAGACCGGGGAAAACCCACGACCATAAGCAGGTTTCTGGCAGACCTTCCGGAGAGGAAGTGAGCGTGAGACTTGAACTAACCGACTGAGTGCAGTAATAAGTACATGTGAGTATAATAGCAGTGTGTATGCAGCGGTAGGCGTACAGGCACATAATCCAGCTGAAATGTCGTCGGTATGGGTTAATGATATTACCGATGAGCGAATGGAGAAGTGAACGAATCAATGCCAAGCCGGCGATGTCCAAATCAGACTTTGAGCCATGACGCCTGTATGCCTCTCACCAATGCGGTCGCAGTGAGTTCAACTCCCGCCTATGCTGGCTTCCTCTTCGGTCGTTCGTGGGAAAGCCTGCCAGCAACTTGTGGATGATCGTGGATTTCTCTCGGCCTCAGCCCGTTTTACCCCCAGCATAGCGCTGGCTTTTCGTATAAGTGAAACATTAAACGACCAGCAGGAAACTGGACAAAGCGCCGGGGGAAGAAGCTACCATGACATGGATTTGAACTCACAGCGGCCACTATGGTGAGAGGTTTCTGGGTAATTGTGCTGCGCCAATACGTTAACCATTTCGGCCACGGAGAGCCCTCCGTTCTCCCCCAAAATTTAGCATCTATATAGTTCTTCTGACAGGGAAGAAGAAAAATCGTTTTTCTTTCAAATGACGTATATATGGTCGTGGCTGAGCTGTTGAGCAGCAAGCGCTTGTCTTTAAATAGCTCGGACTCCCGAAGTGCGGTTTGCTGGTGGCCTTGGTCTTGCACGCCATTCCTTCAGGAGTGACAATGAGCAGTGGGCGATGCTCGTTTGGCCGTATTCGGCGTCGTTCGTTGAAGATCGTTTGCTTTCCACCAGTATGGCGTACATGTCCGGGCTCGTGAGACAGTTCGTCTGTACCTTGCCAAAGGCTTAGGCATTTACCCCAGGCTCTACGTTTTTCCTTCGTCCATGAAGCTGACAGCCGTTATGTAAGTGAAAAAATTCTTGAATTTTCGCGTTCCTGTATAATTAAATCAATCAATCTATCGCCCGATTAATCAAAAATAACTTGAAAAACAAAATTATAAAGAAAACAACTGTAGAAAAAATTAATAAGAGTGTCGCTAAACAAGACTCAAATAAATAAATAAATAAAGGGAAAAAATAAATAATAAACCCCCAAAAAGGGAAAAAATAAATAATAAACAAAAAAGAAATTAGGAAACAAACTGGTCATGCATGTCCTGTCTCAATATTATGTGAATCAGATATACCAACAAAAATTTAGTTTTTGAAAATTTTAACCTGAGAGACACGACAATTCACAAAAAGCAGGATTTGTCATGTGATCTGACAGCTGGATATTCTAGATAAAGACCGTTTTTCTAACTATAGGTAATTTTTTTCCCCACTGACAGCAGTATAGAACTCGGGGTCCAAAAATAGAGAACTGCCATCTTCTATGCGTACAGTTAGAAATATTCTGTGTATTCTTCATTTTTTCAACAACAAACTTGAGAAAAATATCCTGACTTAAAAACAGAACTCTAAAGCTGTTCAAAAGCATTGTACATTGGAAAGCCAGCTGAAGGCCTTTGGGGCATAAAACATTGGATACACTTTAACCCGATATTGCTGCAAACCATAAAAAAGCAGTTTGACATTCCACTTCAGTAAAATCAATTTGCTTTATACGTTGCATCAAGGCTTTTAACGCTCGAGGGACTTGCGTAACTTTTCCAGAAGAAAACGCCAGAGAACTGCTATTCGAGCACTAGATTAACTAAATCAAGACAGTTTAAGGGAATTTGACAAACCCAAAATTTTCACTTCGATAAACAGCCTTTGAAATCTCCTCTGACATTCGAGGATTTCTTACACGATATTGGGTAACCTGTGGATATAATCAAGATTCGCCACATCCTTTTTAGAGCTTAATGTTACCGTTTTAGATCCGCCTACGCTAAAAGTAACCCCAGGACTTAATAACATGACGGAACAAAGAATCCAAGGCTGACACAAGGGGCATCCAAAACCTTCCTGTAAATACACTATGTCAATTTAAGTACCGATGCTGAGCGAAATTTCCGAAATTGACTTCAAAAGTGGTTATAAAAATAATCTATACGAACACAGACACCCCGTTTTTCATATTTTTAATAATGGGAAAGTAAACAACTTGCTTAAGAGAAAAATCAATTCATTTCATTCGCGTAACGTGGTGTCGGCAGGATGTCAGGAGGGCGTAAAATACTGCAAAACATGAGGCGATCATTTTGGTATAGTTACCTCGCTTCAGGCAGTTGTATTTTTTTTTCTTCAGATGACGTGTTAATGTGGATTAAACATAATATATTTATTTATGCTATTTGTGCTTTTAAACATCCTACCAGATTTATCACCTGACAGTGTTTAGCGCCGTTCTCAATTTATAAGACGGTGGTCAGGTATACGAGCTGAAGACTTCGGAATAAACCACCGACCTCTGACAGACATCTGACAAACCCCCTAACTTAAAGCGTCAGCGGACACAGCGGAATAACATGAAAGATTACACGGCAAGGGAATGAAACCAGAGCACCCACAACAGCGTGGTAATTGTAAACTGACAACACGTAACCCTGGGTAAACCACCGACTTCCGACAAGCAACGGGTGACGCACAGATATGCGCACAATGTTGGTTCAGTAGGAGATAAGTGGTCATCAAGACACGACAAACAATGAAAGCTGGGGACCTAATAAATGTACAGATAAGCGTGATCTGTTTGGCGTTAAGTCGAGGCATTGAAGTTGAAAAACGAAAAAGATGGAAACAGTTGGACATCAGAGTGATTGCTTGGGTTTAACGTCGTACTTAGCAATGTTTCAGTCATATGACGAGTCCTGGTTTGTGCATTTAGTGTGCCTTCTTGTGGAAGGCCGAGTTCATGCCGCAAAAGTGCTGCCGCCATATCATGCCGAAGACACCAGATATATACCATTTTTATTTTAGTTGGACATTGGATTGTGGGGTGTAAAACTTGTAAACGCTTCGACATGTATGGTCAATGCTAAAGACGGCAGCAATACTTTTTATTGTCTTTTTGTTAATAAAAAATGATCATGTTCGGTTATGAATTGTTTGGAAATTTCACATCCCGCTTGCTTTGAATGTTACGTCCAGTCTAACAGAGTAGCTACTGTTAGAATTTATTGATTTATTTATTTTATTTGTGTTTTTGCAGCGTATATATATTCAAGAATATTTGAAGGCGACCAACATTGTGATGGCCGGAACCCACACTTAGAAGTTACCAAACACAGAACACCAAATGAGTAGACCTAGTTATTTTGGGGTATCTCGTCACTGGTGCAGTTGACAACCATTGGTTGTTCAGTCCGGGTCAGCATGTGTTTCCAGGACAAAGCCCTACGGATATTGATGAACTATTGTGGAAGTCTTCATAAATGTTTGATGTTGTCGGTCTTCTTTGATCTTCAGAGCGAAGTTCCGTTTCAGACAGTAGTGCAAGATTAAAGTGAACTATATACATGTATCTCTATGTGTGACCACAGCACTTCGGACCCGATTCCATGGATTCCGATGCGGATTTGCGTCAGGATGTTTATCAGGTTTCTGCCGATCGGTGGTGATTTTGTCCTTGTTAAGTTCTCCTTCTCCTTGTTCACAAATCCGAGCAACGTCGTTAAACTGATAACTGCGTGAGTAGAGTGCTAAAACCAAATGAGACGAACGGACAATTCAGACTGCAGAAACATGTATTAACACGCATCGTGAGACTGATTTTTTGGCATTTCATCTATCGCTCGTTAATAAATGGCAAAGAAATATACACTAAAAACTGACGAGCCAAAGAATTATACACCTTAATCCGATCCTTCAGGTATCACCTTCCCGTGCTTCTGTGCATGCTCGTGCAAATTTAAATTGTCTCATTAAAACACTGCAAAATAAACTTCATATTTCCTAAAAAAAAAAGGGAAAGGCTATCCGGTTTGTCCAGCTGTGTGTATAGGTGGCGAAATCCACATCCAGATACATGTCGAAGCCGCCAACCAGAATGGGTGTTCGGAGTCAAGAATCGCATGACCAATTTCCCGAACAAAGATTAACACGAACCACCAAATTAAGAGTTAAGAGCGAATATAAGCTGATAAGGTAAGAACTTAGATAAGAGTTATTCTATGAGACGCCGTAAATAGTTATCATTGAAAATATCATCTAGATTAATATATATATAGTTTCTTTTACGGGTCAATATATACCTTTGTCTCAGGTTTTCCATGGGAATGGTTTGTCTCACGCAGGGCGTTTACTAACAGTGTGCGTGTGCTAACAGTTTAAATAGGCTTTGACTTAGCGTGTTCTGTAGGACAAACAGTACAAAATCCATGTTCTATCAAGGCTTAGCATCTACAATCCGCACAGTAAAAACGTCCTGATATGTATAATGTTTGTTATTTTTGTTTTTTTCTTGAAAACACTACATATGTACACACCCATCTTCATCACTCATTAGTTGATCACCCCAGTCCCCCCCCCCACCCCACCGCAAAAGAGAAGAAAAAGAAAGGAATCTATTATCGTGAATGCCATGCAGGTGTTTGTAACTAACGGGACCATCTAGCATGCGAGTTTAACTTGCGAAGGTCTTTAACTGATAAGGATGTCCATATCTTTCTTTTTTCTTCTTTTTTCAACAGTCATTTTTGATTGATGGATTGACTTTCATCCATTGGTAGATTGTAGTTTAACGTCACACTGGTTTTCACTAAAAGATGACGGTCAGTTTAATAGGTGGAGGAAGCCGAGGAGGGAGTTAGGCAAGTTACTCACACACTTTACTAAGTGTGGCGTACAAACTTGTTATATTGCTGGAAGAATGAATGAAGGAATGATTATGGCTTTACGCCATATCGAACTGGTAGTCTTCAACAAACGAAGTACCGTGCAGGAATGTCGCCAAGATATCCACGAACAGTTACTTTGTGGACTAAGAGCGCATTTATTTTTTAGATTATAACTCGGTTATTTGTATAAGTTTATATATATCGAATTCGTCTCAATATTTTTCTGAAATATATCGTCAGAAGTGCGGTCGACGAATCAATTAATCAGTCCTCACGGGATTTGATCGAGCTGTCATTTGATGGCGTGAACAGTCTGTTTCTTCTAACTTGTCGCCTGTATCCAGGCTACTTCTGGCAACGGAGTCTTCACTTCGAAAACAAGCTTGTGAAGCTTAACGTTATGAATTATAAAAAAGAGTGGTATCTGCATTTTCCTTTCCATAATATGATCGCCAAACACATCGATATAATCTTCTTGTATTTGTACGTGTAAATGACTGAAGGCAGGTTTGCTACTGAGTTTGTGTGATTTTACAGCGAGCTGAATATAGGCGACATGTTTCTAACGACCAGACTACAGGAACTCGTTTTCGTTTCTGCGCTTACAACACTACCCAATATCAAGAATTTTATTCACTCATTAGTCGACCAATTAAATAACGGGCCTTATTGACAGCTGAACTGTCAATGGAACAATGTATTCTGTCAGTTTGTTGTGTTATCGTTTAAATAACACAGACAACCTGTACCGATACGAGCAGGCCTATCTAGCCTTGGCATAACAGTCATTAAACTATACACGGCTATCAATCAACTATTTTATCCACAGCCACCAGAAGCTTGAAATTGCGTTACCAAGAGGATTAACAAAGCTTGATAACCTCATAGTTTCCTGCGAGCGCTCGGTGGTTACAAATTGAAACGGCTGCACCTGGGTTTGGCAGAAATCTGGGACCAGGCGGTGAAGGGATCAGCGTTATCAGGTGACGTAAATAAGGCGAACCTAGTGACAAATCCGGAGATATTCCACAATTCACTCCTTAAAGCCTTGCAGTCTTGGATGAAGCCAGTAAAGTGCCCACTACCCTCCTTTCCTCACGATTTAATCTGAAGACTCTTTCTCATTTGCTTCATCTGGATGTTCAATCTCAGTCAATCGACCTCCTGCCGGCGGTTATGTAAACAGGCCCCTCCATCCACATTTCCGGAAAAAAATCAATACGTACCAGGTTTTTAACGCAACCCAAACCAGTCTCTGTCGTCAGAAATCCGCCACTTTAATCCAACCAAAGTGACTGGATTTGGCTATCGACTTCCGGTAACCGTATCTCATGAAGCATCAGCGACTAAGACCTGAAGTGATGGCATTCTTGTCGAGTTACTTGTCCCCTCCAGTCAACAGGGTTCGTCTTGCTTTAAATTGAATTACACGGTTGAAATGTCACGCAGACAACTTTGCCTCACTGGAATTTCTTATTCTGGGGTAATATTGGTGTTCTACGTGTGTCTTCGAATTATTTTATCTAACTACTTTTTTTACAGGGTTACTTATATAAGAGCGGCTTGATGTTGTGAAGATTATTTTAGTGGAAAGATGTTTATAATTGTATCTATGGGCTACAGTATACAAGTAAGAATAAACGAGTGGATATGGCTTAATGCTACTTCGGCCGTGTTGCTGCAATACAGTGTCGTTCAAATCTAAGAATGAATGAACGAACGAATGAATGAATTATTATCTTTTTCAAAGTCAGGCAGTATTTCAGCCATAGCGTGAGGAACAAATATAATACATTAAATATTCAAACACATAAAGTAAGAAACAGACGATCTAAAAAAATCGACCGTCACGAGCAACGGTGTACGTTAAAATTCACTAATTTTCTCAATAACTAAACAGTGATATTCACTCATACCGTGTCGCAAGAGCAAGCAATCGACAAACAAGCCACAGGTGTGACCAACGTAAACATCTAGAAATGAAATCAATGGAGAATTGGCAGTAAAAGGCAAACTTCCACGTTTCAAAATTGGATAGCTCAAGTTGAGAAAACACAAGGCCATCATTTGTCAAAACTGAAGCCGCTTGAGGAATGTATGACTGATTATTAATTAATTTAAAGAAAAAGCGTCTAAAATTTAAGTATACATCAGCGAAAAACATATAGATAAAAGGACATATTTATCGTATTGCCCTTTTTCATTCTCAAACATTGAAATGAATCCAAATGTTTGATTCCTGCGGTAGACCTTTGGGGCCAAACTTGTAGTCTTAAGGAACCTAAAAGTAACAAGCCAGGTTCCTACCATATCCACTTATCGACCTTACTGAAATACTACTGTGGGGACGTAAAGTCCGAGTTATTCATGGGGTTCCCCCAGCTTCTCGTAAACTCTGAGAAGTTTTTGTGAACATTTGTGAAGGGTTTACCCGGCCTTAGTTACTCTGTTTGAAATTAATGACAATCACTGCATAATAATGCTGGGTTTTTTTCTTGTCCTCTAGACTGGCCTTTAGAGCCAGGAGTAGAATTTAGAATGTTCCTGAATTTGGGGAAATGTCAAAATAAATAAATCCAGACATTTTCAAGATAAATATTTTCTAGTTCTTCTAGAAAATGTTATTTAAGGTGTTTCTGGAGACAGAAAATAACATTTGCCATGCTTCCATATGGACTCCCTTCGGAAGACGCTGAGACATTTTACCTGCGAAAAGTCTTGTTCATTTTCAGACTTTTGTGTTGGAAAGTTGGAAAGTTTATCAAAGAGACTAACTTTTCGAAAAAAAAATAGTAATAAGCAAATTTAACCCCGGGCCATTCTTTTAAGCCCATAAGAAAAGCCTGTTACGAGATTCTCAAAACATTTCAGACCGGCAAATGTAATATCTCTTGAAGAATGTCATTACCAAAAAATGACGTTTTATCCTTTTACGCTTTGCGTGAATGATCAAAGAATCAGAGAGGGATAACGATTTCGACGGGATAACTTTTGAGTTTTCTCGAGGGGAAAACGCGAATGAATATTAAAACCAATAAGTACACGAGCAGAGGAAATGACCTTTTTATTATTATCACATTTATTCGCAATTGATGTGGTAGTGGTGCCAGTAGTGGTAGGAGTATTAGTGGGCGTAGTGATGGGAGTATTGATTGGAGTAGTGGCAGGAGTATTAGTGGAGGTAGTGGTGGGAGTAGTGGTGGGAGTTTTAATGGGAGTAGTGGTGGGAGTAATGGTAGAGGTAGTGGTGGTAGTAGTGGTAGGAGCAGTGGTGGGAGCAATTGTAGGAGTAGTTATAGGAGTAGTTATAGGAGTAGTGGTAGGAGTAGTGGTGGGAGTAGTGGTTGGAGTAGTGGTAGGTGTAGTTGTGGGAGTAGTGGTAGGGGTAGTGGTGGGAGTAGTGGTGGGAGTATTAGAGACACGCGAATCGCAAGATTCTTCGTCTCTGACTACAAGACGAGTAGGGGACGTGGGGACTACAAGCGGCCGACCAAGCTCGTTTGACCACTTGCAAAGCCCTAAAGACCACTTGGTGTGCACAGCGCTGTACGTTACGTGTGGGCAGGATTATCGCCTTCCTCTGGCACTCGGGTTTCCTCCACCGAAAGTACTAACGGTCATTGGGTTGGTGAAACTTCCTTGAGTAGGACGTTAAACTACAATCAGCCAGTCGAATCAATCTACTGATTGACCATGTCCAAATGTGCAGGCTCTCTCGCACGCCTGAAGCCCCCGGATGTATTCGACGGTTGTAATGTCTCTCACGCTTGAAGACGGTATAAGTCTGGCAGCGTGCACAACTCGGAAGAGTCTCTGACTAGCAGTTTTAGTAGTTGAGCAACATCAGTCACTTTAAGTGCTGTATTTGGACATGGACTTAACCTTATCACGGCTGCTGTACTCCCAAAAATAATACCACAATTTTTGTACACGCAATAAAATACCACAGTTGTTGTACTCGCAATAAAATACCAGTTTTGTTGTATACGCAAAAAGCAAGCAGCATTGTTTACACACAATAGAATAACAGCACTGTTGTACACTCAGTGAATTGACATCCTTTTGTACACTAAAAAAATACCAGCATTGTTGTACACGCAATAAAATACCACGATTATTGTACGTGCAATATAATACCACAACTGTTGAGCACGCTGTACTGTATTGCACATGCAATAAGAGTTACTACAAATAGTAACAAAGTGCCCTGGGTGGACCTTGGCTATTGTACAAGCTACAAGAAATGACGACCACTGTACAGACAACAACATATCATCAGTGCTACACAAGCAGCAGCATGGGGCAGAATGTCAAGACTTCAAGGCTATGCCCGACATCCTTGAATAAACATTCCACTCACTCGTGTTTGTGCTTTTGACAATCCACTAAGCAGGGTTTTTAGTTCATTCAACTCAAAGGTGTCAGAATTGATTTGTTTTTGGCATCTCAAGACACCCGTTATCTTTTCTTTTACTGAAAATGACGCAATGCCTCTACGAGCTGTTATAAAAATGACCGCTGTCAAAACATTCCATCCTGCTTCGGAACAGGGTAACAGTATAACTACGTGTTATTACATTATTGGACATTTGCCAGAGGTAGATTTCACGTTTTGATGGAAAGATAACACACTGGTTGCCTGTGGAGGACAACGAAAAAAAAAGGACGCCAAGAATTCCCGATATAGCGCAAGATGCTCAAAATCGATTTCGTTGTGACCGAAAGGTTCAAGATATTTGCCAATATTTTAGCTGCTATCATGCCGCAGGCCAATGACTTTATTTAAGAAATTAATCGCAAAAGCCTCGTAGGAAGACTGCAACCTCTACTATATTCATGGGCGAATGAGTGCAAAATGGCGGTGATTTTAAGAGGGACAAAACAGGCCGAGACAAACTGAATTTCCCACTGGCGTCGTACGTAAATAACGGAGACAAACTCTCTTCAAAATTGATTAAGATATGACCAAGGGAATTACAAAAAGAAGAACACGGCATAAATAGGTTTCTGCTTGTTGCAGCATCTCTTAAAACCCAAAGTGGATATAATATTCCTTGGATGATAAACCAAAAACACATCTTCCTCTTCTGTAGATAGGAGAATGGATTGGATGCAAAATGAACGCATTCGTTCATTTTGTGGATTGAACATTTTGGATGTATGTTTGAGTGGGCTCGTCTTTGCTTGTAATTTATAGCATAACTTGATTGGGTAAACGTGAGTATAGGTCTACGCCCACATATTCATAGTAGCAAATGAACACCGTCCTGGATTACAAGAACAGAAATGGTATATCGCCATTTGAAGTTCCACACCAACGACAACCATCAGGAATGTGCAAGTACATACCACTTACACGGGTAAAGTTATTGAGGCTGTCTTTATACAGCCTTTGCACCCTTGCCCTCTCTTGGTTATAAATGCGGAATTTCCATGAGAATCAACACAAAAAGTTCGAGATCTATGATTGTGTCGCCTGCATGTGTTCTTCATTTCTGTGTACTTCAACACAGAAAAAAACGGCTGCATATCAACCGACTCCGTCTCAACATGCATTTATATATCCTGATATGTATCTTAAGCCTGATCGTTCTACGACCCAGCTTTGAAATAAAACGTCAATTTTTACAAGTAACATCCACTTTTGAAATAAAACAATGACCAGTTATGAAATAACACTGCTAACTTATTCTAAAATTAGTTCCACTTTTGATTTATTTATGATATCAGTGGCTCACGACCTACTCAGCAATATTTCACTTGTTCGAAGGGGTACAGAATTACGGTGGAAAGAAACCCACGAACATTCACAGGTTACTGGCAGGCCTTTCCATGTACAACCGAAGAGGACACCAGATCGAGATGAACTTGAAAGTTCTACTAAAAAAAAGATTACAAGTTATGAAAAAGGTGATTGTTTTTTTGTATTTCAAGATTTGAATGATTTCATTTCAAAATTAGCCAGCATATATGTAGAAATTGGTTACTAAACGGTTCCATTTAGGATTATACCAACTTTTTCCAGTTGGTAGCTTGGTCTTGAAATGGGCGGTAAAGCATAATGGTGTTGAAACACATGTCCATTCAATTACATCCAGAGAAATTGACTGGAAGGATTGATTGGGTGGAACCCTTTCTTGCAGTCTTCAGTTGGTACCCAAGTTGGTATGGGATCGTCAGAAATTCTTGTGTAAGCAGACACCATATAAAATAAGAAAAAATTGGTAAAATTCAGTTTTAAACGTTATCGATCGCTATTCTGTTCATTGGGCCCACACGGTATAGCTGTACTCTGGTCGCCTTTATACGCCAAGTTGCTTAGAGTGCTGAGGTCCTGTTCTGTGCCCACTCAATATCTCCACACGCAGAGATACAAAGATAATGCTCTGTATTTAATTATTTATTTCATTGGTGTTTTACGCAGTACTCCAGAATACATAATTATATTATTATATTATTATTATTATAATTATGGCCAGCATTATAGTGGGAGGAAACCGGGTTGAGTCCGAGAAAAACCCACGACCATCCGCAGGTTGCTAGCAGACCTTTTGACGTACGGCCAGTGAGGAAGCCATGCAGCATGAGATAGTGAGTGTGATGCTTTGTAGCAACAAGTGTTATGAACCCCGTCTTTAAAATATTGTATTATATTTTTTTATTTGTTTTTGGGCTAACCGGGTCAGTGTCTGACCTACACTTTTCCCTCTGAGTACACTGTGGCCTGCACTGAAATTCAGTCGCCTGTTCTCGAGGCTTCTGTGTTTATCAGTTTCGCGTCATTGTACATAGAGCGTACATTCTGGAAAGATGTACCCACGTTGTAAACATGTTTACAACGAAACCATCCAGAATTTTCTTTATGTTAGCTTATAAATATGAGCGACCAAATTGTAAAACTTGCAGTCTTTTAAACAAGTTCACTTGACACCAAATTTACTGTTGTCCACTTGTAAGGTTTTTTTGGTCTTGGAGATATCGGTTTTCATGCCATTCGACATTCGTCATTTTATATTCCATTTTTCGTACGCAGCACTTTGTGATCTTGTGTTTCGCCACTTGTTATTTTTGTTTGAGATGTTATTTCGGAGTTTGTACCCTTCATTGTCTCTTTGTATGATTACGTATATTTCATCCCAATTTACCCGGAAAGTGACATTGCGCATATTTCCAAAGAGTGAAACATACATCGACAGCTCGACATCACGGACGCTACTGTCAACACGTCCGCCTTGAGAGGTCACACCTTCAGCAGGAACTGGATATCATCGGCGTGCCGTACTCTACTGTTCATCACTTACAGGATTGTCATCCTTCGATTCTAGAATTCTCAAGGACTGTCGATTATATACGTGGACTGACTCGCCTGTGCAAGCCGGAATATTCCATCTGGATTAGGACACTATCATCAGTAACAAACTATATTTTTGGAATTATCTGTGTTGTTTTTGTATATTATTGTCAGTTGTACTATTTGTCTCTTTTGTTCAAATATATGTATTGAGCTTATTCAAGCGTCTTCGTGATTCTTTCTTTGATCTCGTGTAAGGCCTATCGTTCTGTGGGAGTTGAACAAAGCATTTACTTATCATTTTACCTCTCCCTTACACAAGTTATATGATGCGAAACAGACCAGAAAATGACAGGATAGAGTATATTTTAGGTCAAACCACAGAAAGCTCGAGTTTCCTCATTATAAGCCGATATGAAAGTATCAACTTAGTTCAACTTCTCACGTCAGGCCACTGAGCAGCATGATCACCAAGGTCGATTTTTGGCAGCTGATATCAGTGAGCTACAAGTTATGACGCCATCATCTTTCACAGCCCGCGCATGCTCGCAGGTTTCTTAATAATAGATGTGTCAGAGGAAGAAACAATACGCCCTGATCCTCGAGATGTTGGTTTATTTATTTGAATACTCCGAGACAGAGATGATGATGACGATAGAAGCGTTCATGGTTGAGTTTGGAACAAATATACAAATGTTGGCAGGCAGAACATGGCCAGGCATGATTTCAGAGCAGAACATTTAAATATTGAAAAAAAAAATACAGTACCTACATACAGTGTATAATAAAATGCCTGGCAAACAATATCGATATTGAATAAAATAGCGTAACTATATCGAAAAATGTTGGGTTGACAAAGATATTCAATCAAATATCCTAACCGTATGAAGAATGTAGAGTAAACAATACAGATGTTACATAACATATCGTAACTATATAGAACAATACATGGTAAACTATACTGACATTCTAAATAATGTAGTAACTATATTGAAAATGCATATCAAAGGATATAGGTATTCCATAATATATCGCTATAATATGGAAAAATGTATGATGGCAAACAATGCAGATATTTCGTAAAATATAGTAACCGTATAGAGAAATGCGTGGCTAACAATGTGGGCATTATAGAAAGTATAGTGCCTACATCACAACAGGTAGTCACACAGGTGTCATAAGGAATATCGTCTGGAAAACTACAAAGAAACAGTATTATGGTATTGAGTATTGAATATATATATTTAAAAATTGCAAATCTGATAGATATTTCCATTAAAGAAATGGCAGTGAAATGTACATAGTAAAACACACTTATTTCTGCTCATTGATAACAAGGTTGAACTCTCGCTCGACTGACGACCGCACGAGAATTAACGGGAGATTCACAATGCTTGCACACCGCTTCAGTCGTCAAGAGACGTCGGTACAGAAGAGGGAGTGAAGCTTCCACCATCTGTACCAGCGATCGGCCAACAAGCATATGTAATGCAGTACATTAGAGTAAGGACTTTCTATAATGAATAGGGGCCTTAACGGCTTAGTTGGTTTGTACGCTGGAGCAGCGCAATGAACTAGAAGCTTCCCATCAATACAGTCGCTGTCAGTTCAAGCCCAGCTCATGCTGGTTTCCTATCCAGCCGTTCGTGGGAAGGTCTGCCAGCAACCTGCGGATTGTTGTGGGTTTCTCCCGGGCTCTGCCCGGTTTCCTTCCACCATAATGCTGGCAGCCGCTGTATCAATGAAATATTATTGTGTACGGCGTAAAGCACCAATCAAGTAAATAAATTCTGTAATGAATAGTGTACGCGACATATTTTAAGAGTGCTCTTGAACACTGTGAGTAAAAGAAAATTCCACATCATCTGCGATTGTGTATATAGGGAATGGCCTGCACCTTTTTAATCCAACCGTTTCTTTGATTCTATAATGGAGGCCTACACCTGGAGAGTCTGGGTCATTGTTCCCATCGTGGAAGGACAATTTTGCCTGCAAAAATAGAGAAACGTGACTCTTCTACATTCACATGATTTTAATCCATTGTTATAATTTTTAGAGCAAGAAAAAAAATGAATGAACATGTGCGTCATTTGCGTCATGACGAACATTTTTAGAAACTTATTTCTGAGCCTATATTTCTTTTTTTTCCTTATCAGAATATTTTTTTGGTCAGATGAAGGTCACAGACGACTTTTCGTTCTAATTTAGTGACAATCCATCGAACTTTCTTGCACTTACCCTGGAATATCCTCATTTTCACCGTCCTACTTTTACATATTGGTGACCGGAATTGATGTTATATTTAATTAATGCGCGATTTTTTTTTATCTAATATATAGTACATGTAGCCATAGAAGATGTTCATTACTGCCTTATATATTAATAATCACAACCACGTTTGCCTCCACCTTTCAACGCCATCTGCAATTAACGCATTCTCCATTTCTTCCTACAGGCAATACGTGTTGCAATTGTAACCTGGCTCGGATATGGTTTGGATTAATGAGGCGAAGCGGAATCTCCAACAAAAGCTCTCATTATCTGCTTCTCTCTCACTGGTCATATCAACTTGTTAATGAAGGCACCTTGTTGTAAAGCTTTAGCAATGAATCTCTGTACGAAGAATCCAGCACCGGTGCGCGCCATACTGTTGTACCAATCATTACCGAAGCACACGCGCTCGCCTTCCTCGCGTCGCAGTAACCTTGATTCCTTCTGTAACCAGCATAACTGTTACAACTTAAGCCATGAGCTCACAAGGATTCATGGCGTCGTACGGAATTTTATGAGGTTTTTCTTTCTTTTCGTAGGCGTTCCGAACTGGTTGCATGCGTATGGTTACTTTTCCAAATATACCTCAGGAGCTCTGTCTCTCTCCAGATGTTATTGGCACGACCATGGTCCTAAAATTTTAGATCTTCAACACGTCATGACCTCACAGAGCATGGCCAGCCTTTTTTGTCGTTCATGTCCGTCGCGTTAACACAATCTTGTTATGTGGTTCGCCTCTATTGAATGAACCTAACGTTCTAAAACAATTACAGCGGCATAACTCTGCAGTTGAGAGCAGCAAATTTCCTTCATTAAAAATTTCGGATACATTTATTATAAAGAAGGCATCAAAAATTAAAAATTTTTCCTTTGATCCCCTGAAAAATTGATATACTGCTATTTCACATTTTAGTCACTATATACAAATTTCACTCAGATGTCCCTTTTTTGTATATACCAGTTAAACTAAAAGGCACTGAGACTTTTCTCAGACTACCCATGTCCAACATTCCTGTCCTTGTGACAAAGTGATATCATTAAAGGAAAAAAATATAAGGGAACTGTAACGTAAGTTGTGTTGAAAAAAAGGGATAAGGTTTGAAGGTTTCCATTCCATAATATTCAGACGTTCTCTAAGCATTTTACCGACCCGAAGTCTCTAATCGGGATTGGAGGTAGTTATTATTCGCGATTGTCTCTGTGTTGTGATCACCTCTTGGATCCAAGAAAAATCTACAAAAACTGTGATGGATGTTTCTAAATTTTCAAACCATACCCTTTTACCACAAAGGATCGAATACTTCCCTGCTCTCTTCCTTTAAGAACAAATATACACTATGGACGTCGTCTGTCTTGCTTGTATACTAGGGCCTATTCCACAACGCCTTTTCAGATTAACGATACATTTTGAAATGCGCTTTGAGAGCTTATTCTTGGGGGGCAAAAAGTTCTAATTCTTGATCATCTCTCAAATGATATCTTAAGACAAATTTAAACGTACACTCCCAGTACCCATTCCTAAGTATTGTAACGAATTTTTATGTGGCGAAAGAAAATCTGGACAAGTTTCATAATTTATCAATTGAAAAAGTCAGAAATGAATAAAATGTCACAAGTTAAATATGTGTTATGCAATTCTGTTGGAACAAAGATAAAGGATAAGTGTAATAAATATTTCTCTTAATCTGTATTCCATGGGGCCTCCGTGGCTCAGACTGTTAACGCGCTAGCGCGGCGCAATGACCCAAAAGCCTCCAATGCGGTCGCAGTGAGTTTTAGTCCAGATTTTGCTAGCTTCCTATCTGGCCGTAATTGGGAAGGTCTGCCAGCAACCTGTGGATGGTCGTGGGTTTCCACCGGGCTCTCCTCGGTTACCTCCCACCATAATGCTGGCCGCCGTCGTATAAGTGAAATATTCTTGAGCACGGTGTAAAACACCTATCAAATAAATGAATAATCTGTGTTCCGCGTCAGAGTATAAAAGTTTCAATATACAATTGATAATATTTACTCATTTATTTATTTGATTTGTGTTTTACGCCGCACACAAGAATATTTCACTTATACGACAGGGGTCAGTATTATGGTCTGAGGAAACCGGGCAGAGCCCGGGGGAAACCCACGACCATCCGCAGATTGCTGGCGGACCTTCCCACGTACCGCCGGAGAGGAAGCTAGTATGAGCCATCGATAATAAGGAGATAAATCAATTTGACTCACTTTTATTCACCATAGATCAAGTTTACTTATTTGTGCGTGTATCTTGCCGGATCAGTAGATTGTTTGGAATGTACTAGTGTGTACTCCACAAGTAAGGCTCCCTTTTGTATGGAAGTTTTGAACTTGTATTAAGTTGGAATGAAATCAACTTTAACCTTTTGAATAACATGTGGCTGGGCATAACTTTCGGAAACCTGTTAAAAGATGATGAATGAAAATCTACTAGCGCTAACTCACATGTAAGGAAATTAGCTATGCGACATACAGAAGCCAGCAACAGGTTTTGCTAATGTTATATATCGGAAAAACAGCCTCATTCATGTAGATATACTGGGACGGCTCTCAGACTTGCCCGTCTTTTTTCCATTCCGTTCTGCTCTTATATATAGTATTTTGTACTTCTTACCATCGGCTATGTTGTTTCTTTCTTTCTTTCTTTCCTTTTGTACCTTAATCTACTGTCATCGTACCCTCACATCTGTAGTAAAGCCGTCAAATTGTACTTATCTAGAGCAAGGTAGTAGTAAGTTTCTCACAACTTGCTAGTATTTCCATTTTTATTAGGCAATAAAATATGTTCAATTTAATTCAGTGAAAGACATAAAAAATCACCTTTACAAAATTGGTTTCCTTTTTTTTTGAACTTTTCATTTTAAGGTTTTATGGCTTTGGTTTAATACCTATAAAGAATAACGTTTTATGAGTGGGTGTATCGTGCCACCGTCAATGGTGGCACATCAGGCTAAAAAAGGCGTTTTAAATGCCGTGACTACGGTGAGGAGTTGTAGCTGAATTCTCCGCGTACATTTCTCCCAATAACCATGACACGGTTTTACCTTTTCAATCCGATGGCTTCGGGAGTGCCGTTCGCCATGTGCCATTTAAGTGCTGTGGATTGACGAACGCACGGATGACTGCACGCGCTATATCTTATCGCTTTACCTTTGCTGCATAGCACGAGGACTGTGGGGCTGTATCTGCTGCTGCTGCTACCACAACATGAACACATGTGTTATCTACCGTGGGGGGAGCTGACGCTGTGGCGATCGGGGGAAAAAATCTATGGCATAGTGGGAGGATTTAGAATTCTCGTCTCAAGATAGCCGAGGAGACCGGTCGATGGAATCTATAGATGCCCACGGCTCACAAAACTTGAATGTATACAGACTTCAGCGCCGACCCGTGAAAACCCGACTACGTATTTCAACATTTTTTTCTTCTCGCTTGCCTGTGCTTGTTTTTCCCTGTATGCGACACCTGAATCTGCTTTCCAAAGGGTTTTCGCTTGGAATCTACATGTACTAAGTACGGGACCCATTTACCAGGATTATAGCGTGAGGTCTAACGCGGAGTCAATTTCTCTGCTCCTATCAGCTGATTGTGTGGAGTCTCGCGGATACGGTGGATTTACAACGGTTGGCACCATCAATATATCGTGACACGCAAACTGGACCGAGGCTAGCCATATCTTTTTGCAACGACACATGAATGGCACTGCGGTATTATCTCCAGTAATCGGTCTTGAAACTGGAAGAGGCAGACAACACGACAGTTTTTTGCGTGGGGTGTGTATATCCCTGTGGACGAACGAGGGCACGCGCGCTAGAGTTTACAGCAACACATCGTTTAAGTCCACACACATAAACACGCGCGCTGGAAGAATGACATTTGAAGGCAATAGCCTGTGGTGTACGTAGACGGTAGTCCCGACCACGAGTCCATATCCAACCTGCCTTGCATTTGCCTTGAACCGGGAACACTTATCGAACAAAACAGTCGTCCGTGATTTTCCCCTCCAAGCCGAAGCGCAGCCTGTATCCGTGGTACGTGGACTCGCGCTCCCCGATTCGATAAAGGTCTTTATTGTGGACAAGGGGGGAAGCTAGCCACTATTCCATCGCTTCTCACAGACAACCTCCATTTTTACATGGACTTGATTTAACGTTAGTCAGCGAGGGATTCCTCTGTCGGTTTGTGGGTAGTATCGACACCCTAGCTCTCCTCCTGTCAAGAACCTCGGAGCTGCCGAACTGAGCTCCGAGCACTGGAACACGAGTTTTCTTGGAATTTCAAAGGAGCAGACGACATTTTTCAGAATGGTTGTCCATTCAATGCAGAGCGGACAATCCATGGCCGAAACACACCAGCAGCATCAACAACAGCAGCCGCAGACAGCAGCACTTTAACTCTCGGAGTGAATAACTGAACTCACACACACGGCAACAGACAAAGGTCAATCGGGTAGGGATAACCGCGAGAGGGTGTTCGCTTCCGGTTGGTCTTCCTACTCGATGAGTTTAGCACGAAGGCACAGGTCACACTCCGTACTACACGACATTCAAATGAGGTAGGTGGATTTGTCGTGGAAGTTTGTGAACACATGTGTGTGATTTGGATGTAGATAGAGAACACCCATGTCACCAACCCCCACCTCCAACCCCCACCTCCAACCCCCAACCCGACCCCCAAACCCTTCCCTCGTCGTGACCAACACAACTCACCAGCTCCCACACCCGAGCTCCCCACCCTTGCCTCCATATACGTTTTAGCATATTTCAGTACATGCCTTGACCTAGAGGCCTACTGCTGTAGACAGTGTTCTTCTTTACACTGACAAAATGTACCGTGAGTTCATATTGGTCTCTGCAAGCGGTAGACACACACTCCCTGTTAAATCTAGATTGCTCTTGTTATGGTATCTGATTTTAATATGTCAGAACTCTCATGCCTCGGCAAACATTACCTGCTGTCGTCGATACCAGTGTTCTGATATCTCCTGTAACCGTGCTAACCTCCGCTCACGCAGCCCAAGCAACCGTTATTAAGGCCGACAGCTCACTCATTAATGGATATTGGACCGAAACACGTGTTTATATTGTGTCGACGAAGACTGGCGCTGCGATCATGCTGCTGGTACAATGCGCCATGGCTCTTCATGGCGTGTACAATGGTGTCAGGCAACATGCTAGACGGCGTTGTGCCGCTAAGACCACCATCATCAGGGCTAATGGCTACCTAGGGACTACTTATCACACAGCGGAATCGGTCAAGCAATACACCGTGCAACAAGAACACAGCTGGCCAATAATGTCCTTGAGATGGCCTATATATGTACATATACGTGCTTGTATTTTCAAGGCTAAATCATTATTTTGTTGTTCTGTCACCTCTTCACATCAGAAATGATCCGGCTTTTACACCTATAGGTGTATACGTATTCGCAGATAAACTTACCTACATCAACACACCTGGTATGTTTCTTTGTTGGTTTGTTTGTTTACATGTTTACAGGAGTTACAGTGTTTGACCTTGTGCTATTAATACTAAACGTCAACTTAATAAAATATGCATATCCGTGGATTTGACACTTACTTATATTTTCCACCGAAGTTATACCTTTGTTTTGGCCTCTCAAAACGACCACATTTAATAATTGAATCTCTTGCTGCAGTCTTTCACATTTAAGCTCCATACATCGGTGTGTTTCTTTTGATACCATGTAATGCAATCCATACCTTGTTGCCGTGGATCATATATTGGACTCATTTGAGGTTCCATGCGATATATATACATATATACATATATCGCATGGAATATATATATATATATATATATATATATACAATCCACAAGTTGTTATAGCGTTTCAAAAAGCATTAGTGTATTAGCTGGCTTTGCCTAATGTCCAGATGCGGATGAACCTTTGTATTGTTCCTACACTGGTTTATTGGAAACACATGTTTGCGTAGCTCAAACGGCATGTGTTAAGTACATGGTCAGTATTGGCACAATACTATTGAAGAACTCACGACGTCACCACGTGAATTTTACGGCTTTCACAAGCTTTCCATCGTCTTGCCGAGAAAAAAAAAGATCTGGCAAGGTAAGATAAAAAACTTATTAAAGCATGAAATTCACGTGGCGACACCTTTAGCTCTTAGTTATTGTTGTAACACAGCCCAGGTATAAGTATGAGTCTAAAGCAGTGTACCATATTGACACAGTCCACACTATTCTCGCCCCGGCCTACCTCTATCGTTTACTCTTGTCCACAAATCGGTCAACCAGACATGACAAACCCTTCTGAAGCCAGCTTGCATTTGGTGCTATTTGCTGTTCATCTGCGGCACCATCTGTATGCCAACCAAAAATGTTGCTCGTTTGCTTGCTAGTCGCTAAGCAATCAAAGTATGTGAACATTGGTGTAGGTGTTGTTAATGTGTAGAAACATAAAGCATATTTACATCGATGTGAGTGGCATATATGCAAATAGTGACACATTATCGTCCTGCGTTATGTTTGAATAGCGTGTTGGACACATTCAATAGAACAACAACACAAATCAGCCTACGTAAATGGCCCTAAAAAAGGAATATCAGACGAAAACAGCATTTTGTGTCTGGTATTTATTTGCTTGGTTTGTTGTTAAGATTAATCTGTATCTGTAAGCAATTATGTAATGGCATTAAAACCAATTTAGAGATCAAATAGCAAATTCAATGTCCCTAATTTACATTGGAAATTTTGAATATAAAATGGTTCAAATCATTCTGTAGTCATGCGTAACTGTTATTGCCTATCTGAAACAAAGTCCTGAATGACGCTTGATTGCAATAGGTGCATTTAACGCGTAAATGTGCGCGATTGAAGTAAATCACTGTGGGATTTTCATTCCCGGTGCATTTGCATATGTTACAAGTTGTTTTTCAGAGTGAAATTCAACAGACCATCGTTATGCACTACACGTTCAGCACCGCACATTCGGTACTTTCGTCAAACTGAGCGTGCTGGACGTTTGAATATGCCATCTAAATGTGATTAACAACGCTGCTATCCAAATGTGAACATCAACGCGGAGCTTCGACGAAAGAATAAAAGCAACAGAATTTTTACGAAAGGTAGTTGTATGTGTAAACCACGACACCGTGTAAAAGCTGTTGTCTTGATTTATTGAAACTGGTCGAAATGACGCACTACACCATTCAGGCCAACACAATGTATCCCAAGTCATTAAAATGTGGAATGCGAAAGTTATCCTTGCCCATGGCAACAATTACGGTGCATCCCTCGCCACCCTCATGTCATGTCCTCCCCGCCTCTTGCAAAGCTGCCATAAACATTCTGTCAGAACAGTCCGTTATTCATTCTGTCCCCAGAGTTTTCAACGGCAAGAAACCATTTGTATACGTGTTTCTCTTTTACAGTTTATATTAATGCGCCTGAAATGAGCGCCATTTTCCTGAACACATTCCCTAGGAGAAAATGCTCTCTATTTTTTTTTTTCAGTCTCTATTTTTTTGAGGGGAGGGGGGGCATTTTACAATTTAATTATTCATAGTCCTACCGGGGAACAAGGTGAGAGTGTTCCATGCTGTTAACAATCTCGGTCATCGTGATACAGAAAACAGCTCTGTACTGAATGTTTACTCATGTAAGGAAGCCCTATGCATTGTGGGAGAGAGATACATTGCGTTAGAATTGTCAGTGTAAAAGACCATTCCAGTGTTTGTGCACGGGCCTGTCCGTTTTTAATTTTGAAACCACGTCCATGTCCATACAGTATCTGTTTGCCTGGCGATACGTCCGTCAAATGTTTGATACATTTTAGTGAACTCAAAGGCCGGAGTTCAGTACCACACTGACTTTTGTGGAATGTATGCACCTGTTGCCACCTCGCGAATGTTTCTTTTCTGTGCGAGAGCTTTCATTGTTTGATTATTTACTAGCTGTAAAAGAAAATATTTACTTATTTACTTTATCGATGACGGCAATTTGCAGTATCAATATAATTATAATAGCAGTGACAGTACTTACTAAAAGTTGTATTTAATAACACAACATCTGTATCTGTAATTACAATATCTGGAGCAGTAATTACAAACCTTTTTATTCGTAATGACCTAAAAGTTGTATTTAGCAACTACAATAGTTGTATGGGTAACTATAATATTACTCGCAGTAACTACAAAAAATTGTATTGGTAATAAAAACAACTTGCTGAAAACAAGCTCAGAGGCAGCCAATAGGGCAAACGTAACTGGGATGAGGATACATACTGTAGCGATACTCCGCCGTAGGGCTTACATTTGACGGAGTCCTCTTCGTAAATCCTGGGACTCGACTTAATAATGGTCAAGTTCCTCTGAACGAGGTAGTTCAGACTGTCAAGTGCGTTGATTTCTGTTTGACAATTAGGATGGTAGGATCAGTTATATAGTAGCTGTAACAGTTTCTTTATTGGTTATTACAGCGTAGTTCGGAACTTGTCAATATAAAATAATACAGGTTTTACATCGGCTTTAAATCGAACAGTGTACTGAGTTCGAAATAAATAATATCCGTACATAGAAATAAAATTTATATGTAATAGATATCACTTGAATGACTTTAACGATTATAGATAACCACATTCCCAGCGTGTAAGGCACTGCTGAAGATGGAAAACCAACATGACATGGTTCCTTCAGCACCAATGGATGAGTGTTGCAGGAATGCATCGCACGAAAACTCTTAAAAATGAAGTTCGTGTGAACGCTTTTTTGACGTAGGATGCGACATTACGTGGGTGACGTAATTTGTGAACGTTGGCTCAATTTGCACAACAATTAGCGTCCTGTTCCTCCGTTTTAAATAACTTGACATCGGACAGCTTTACAACTAATGAGCAAAGAGACGCGTGCGTCTGTGTTTAGCTGGTAACCCGGCACCATGATGAAAGCCAGGTTGTCGGCATCACGATAGGAAAGCCTCGCCAGTTAGCCTTTCACATCAGCTGTTATATGTGTCACCGGAGAATCGATCGTCAAAAAAAAAAAAAAAAAAAAATAGAAGCTATGAAATTTCAGGTCAGCTCGCACAATCTAGCTCGTTTTACCTGTCTTCAAACTGACTAGCAATTTGCCATTTCTTGCGTCTCCAGTGACGTCATCCTGTCAATGCTGCAATGTGCACTGTCTTTCGTTTCTCGAGATTTACCTAAGACTGTGTGGATTTCTTATGTATTAATTTTCTCTGGCCAAAATCTCCAGAACTATGATCTGGCTACATGCTTTAGTATTGTTTCTGGAATTTCTTTGTCGAGATTTACCTAAGACTGTGTGGATTTCTTATTTATTAATTTTCTCTGGCCAAAATTTCCAGAACTATGATCTGGCTACATGCTTTAGTATTGTGTCTGAAATTTGTAACATTTAAGTGATTACTATGATGAGGTGAGCACAATTTTCGATAGTGTGTCATCAACACGAATAGAACTATGAAGTTCTTCATTATCAACGTGTTCCTTGTGTTAAATTATGACAAACTTTTTTTTCACTGTTTCGTCCAGAAAGAACTGTAGAAATACACAATAAATAACAAAATATGCATTGGTATACACTATGAGGTCGTCGAAGTGTTTCTGCTGACGTCGTTACGTTTCTATTGGTATAGAGTCTGGTATAGTCGATCCATGTAACCCTGTATCAAGTTCTGATTAGCTTCACTCTGGGTATTGCGTTAGAGTTAGCGTGGTGTGTTTATGAATAGTGTTATCAAATGCTCACACAGAAACCGTTGTAATCCATAGGTCGCAAATTACCACATACTTCCTCATAATGCATTTAAAGGTGACAAAATGCTGCATGGATAATTTTCTAGTAGCCATCAACTGCTCTTTAATGAGATAAATTTCGATGAAAATTAGTGTTTTACAGCAAATTTACTACTTATGATTCAGAAAGTGTTCGATCACAACCAGCTGTCATTTAACGTTGCCAGAGGAGTAACTTTGCATGGATTGTGATCGAAGTCAGCTATCTATGTTGTTGTTGTTGTTGTATACTCCATGCGTTTCAGTCTTTCTCTTCACTTTTTTTCTTTGGCAGGCCCTCTTTGTTTGGCAACACGTTGTCTTATTAACAGCCTATTTAAATGTTAGAATCCAGGTCGGTGGATAAGGGGCGTCTGTGTCGCTGTTACTCAAGCATTTACGTGAAGAGCTGGCAAGGAACTCAAGAACTGACACGAGTTCCGCCTGATTTCACCGCTTGCATGTGATCATTTGCCTATTTTCACACCGTCGTCTCTGGTCTAGTTTTACTTTCACTGTTGTTGTCTTTATATATGTTGGTTTCCACGGCAACGTCTCGATTGTAACATAAGTGGAAACTCTCTAGTCATTATGTGTTTTGTTGTTGTTGTAGACATCAGAGAGCGCATTCGTCCAGGTAACAGCGACGTGGATGCAGTGTTGTCTTTCACTTTAAGCTAATCGTGCATAAAGAAAGAAAGCCTCTCATGCTCCACAGTCAATAATGCATGGGTGACAAGCTAGAGCCTACTTGTTGTCGTCGCTATCAAATTTCAACGACGGCTTTCACACCCTTGTTCTTCTTTAAGGCTTGTGGAGGACCGTGTAACTAACGATGCGACTTATTTATTTATTTATTTGATTGGTGTTTTGCCTGCATTATGCAGGTTGCTTGCAGACCTTCCCACGTACGGGAGGTGAGGAAGCCAGCGTGAGCTAGACTTGAACTCACAGCGACCGCATTGGTGGGAGGCTTCGGGTCATTGTGCTGCGATAGCGCGCTAACCGACTGAGCCACGGAGGCCTCCACGATGCGACATAAACGCTCGTATACAGTGTGGCTGAACACGATTTGCTTGATGACCGTGTAGTTAACGATGCGACATAAGCACTCGTATGCAGAGAGGCTGAACACGCTTTGCTTGCATGCTTTGACTGATGTATAAATATGCATGCAGATTGCAAACGAGCCTGTATACGCCAAAGTTAGTTTGCAAAGAGACTATTTTGCCTTATATCGTTATACTGATCGTATACTAAACATTTATATCCCCTTCTGCTTTGAAGTGGATTTTCGTTTTCGGTTTGTTTTTTGTTGGTTTTTTTGTTTTGTTTTTTTTTTTTTGTTTGTTTTTTTTTTCGGGTTTTTTTTTAATCATGCTGAGGGTTTTTTTAAATTTTATGCGTTCATTAAAAGTATCCAAATTAGCGCAGGTTCTCTATGAAGTGTTGTTTATAGAGTATTTTGAACAGAGTAGCAAAACACACATGCGCAATAAACATGTAGTATATTCATGTACTTTGGCCCGATGATCAAGTTTATTCTGCACTTATAGTGAATAATCAACATACAAGCTATACACGGCGAACTTTTTGAACTATTCTGTTTATTCTGCACTTATAGTGAATAATCAACATGCAGGCTATACACGGCGAACTTTTTGAACAAGCTATGTAGGTTTTGTTAATTAACATGTACCTCTGCGCTATGGCCACTCCAAGATAATGGTGGCAGTATCGATTCCTGAAATGCCTCAAACAGGAGTTGTTTGCATGTTGTTTTTGATTATAATGAGACACATGGTATGGCGTCAAGAAAGAAACTCCAGACAGTACTTCTGATAATTTGTTTACTACGTCAGAGGCTGTTAAATGAACGGTAGCCATTTGCATGTATTCGCTCATTTCCGTTATCAACCATCATTTGACGCATGCGTGACTGAACACTTGTATTGCCCGTCTACAGAGGCCCATTCTCTTGGGTTGTCATTGTCTCGTTTGTGCGCTTGAGGTCGTGGACTCTTTTCTGTTGTTTTATTATGTGAGCCTTAAGAACATTTCCCCGCAGATATTCTGTTGATCGGTTGTGCCGTTTATCAATGCTTAGTCGCTAGTTGCTCAGCGTGAATTAGTTAAAACACTGGCAAAGCCTTTAGGAAACATTTTTTATGAACTGGTTCAAGCCTTATTAACCACCATTATTTGAGTGAACAGTTCTTGAGTATAAATAAATATATAAGTAAATAATAAATCAACCTCATTACTTTGCTCAAAGCCAGAAAAATGTATTATTAAATGTGTAACGAATACGAAAGCGTTATAATAGGTGTAATTACAAACCAAATGAGTGTTATCCCTCAATATCTGCCTACAACACAAACAGGTTCCAACCTGTGTTAAAACACATCACTCTGCTGTTGCTTATAAACTGTTTCTTTGCATAGCAAAGACAAGTACAAAAAAGCAGTGACGCGTTGCGCGAAAATAACGAAAGAGCATCCTGACTGGACCGACTTTTGTTTTGGCGGACTATGTTCCCCACTAGTCGTATAACTGTACATTTGTGTATGTTACTTAATATGATCGAACTGCTGACTTTAGATTAAGTGCCCTCTCCCTCTCTCCACTTCCCCTAAAGCAGTGAACGACGCGACCGAGAAAGCTGTCTATATGTAATCCCCATGCCCATTAACCTCATTGTCCCCACTCACATTATCAGCGATCTGGTGGTTAACTTGCAATGCTCGTTGTGCGTGGAATGGGTGACAAATGCCATAATGGGAATCGTGCCTTGGAGAAACAAATTAGCACAAATAACTGAATCTGCCGCTGTATACGTTTAATAGGGATGGGTTTTTGCCCCGAGTGTCTGTTTCGCCGCCTAGACTAAACATCATATCTACATGAAGTACATCCATTATCAAAAATATTATAAACGATCAATTCTTAAACGTTAGAAATTCCATTGATCATTGCACGTGCGAGTGATGGAAATGCCTTAATCTAAAGTTTCGGTGAAATCTGTCAAGTAAACCAAGTTAGCGTAAAGTAATGCTGTTCGCAAGGTGGCGGAGGTCATTTATAAGATTGGAGCTAAATGGGCTAAACGTATGTTTCTAAACTTTTATAGATTGTAGGGTATCAATTAGTCAAGTTTTAAAGGCGAGACACATTCTTAATACTTTCGCAGAAAGCGTTTATCATCTGAACGCTTCTATTTCGCTCTCCTTTAAATTTGCTCTGTATTCATCTCCAATAATGGTCTCCTAAGTGATGCTGATTGCCTTACAGCTGCTATGACATCATGGCAAATTGGGGAATTCACATGGTATTAACCGGAAGTTCACTGTTGCATGCCAGGTGAGACTCCCAAATCCTTTAAAAATCTCGAATTAACCCTATCTCCCGTAGTCTCAGTATCGGTTTTCCTATCAAATATTTTGGCTTTGTCTTGTCTTCAACTTTGTCTTCAAAAGTTCAGTCTGTTCCTTGTGAACTTAATACATTTAGTGATTTATTGAAAATCACGAGCTGTCTCATAAAAGCGGACTGATACAACCAGAACCTGATATTTCTCCTTGGTGTAGGTACATGTGTATCATCCAACTCACCCCAATGCCCCATCTCTCTCTCTCTCTCTCTCTCTCTCTCTCTCTCTCTCTCTCTTTCTCTTTGTATGCCCCACAGGAAGCGGTCGAGGAGATGGCTTTTTCCCGAACCACTACGATTGATCGTACGTCAGATTATGTAATCCTCTACACTTGTTATGTAACACATAGCCGTTCATGAAGTTCCGTTATTCTCCACACGCTATGAAACCTCGGATATTTACGGCCATTGTCACTGGCTAGATATTGTTTTTTCTCTCCCCCCCGATATTACCAGCTATCAATCTCTCAACAGGCCGTAACTGTTAGGCTGATGGCGCAAGACGAACGTTTGTTTTACGATATAACTCATATGTGTGACAGTTATACAATACAACATGTAAAACAATTTTTTTTTCAGGAAGACCGGTTGAGAGTTCAAATCCAGGATTAAATATATTTTTTGTGTGTGTTTTATGCCAAAAGAGTCTTGTTAGAGTAATGGATGTACTGTCTTTAGTACTGAGATCTGAGCACAGAGGTAGCACGACATACGCGTTGAACCAGTAAAATTACCTTAGAAGAAATCCTTTGTTTAGAATATGGTGTCTTTCTACAGGTGCTAATATGGTCACAGCTGCGACCTGTGGCAACCTTAGAGGGCAGTTTTGTTCAACTTATGAAACAATGGAACAAAGCTGCTTTAATCGGCTTTCAACGAGACCGTGACAAAATGGATCATTTTTTTCCGAAGTTTCCATAACCATCTAGTACACTGATCTCAACCACAATTACACTGATCTCAACCACGTAGAATACTGATCTCAATCATAAAAAGTAAATTAGGTGTGTCCCGACTGAAGGTTTGCGATTCCTATAACGTGTGCACAATGCAAACATTCTTCAGTTTAAGTGGGACAAGGTTGCGAAAAATGTGGCGTATGGGGGGATCATTAGCTTTGTGTTGTAAGTAAGCACAAAAGCGATTCTTATTGTATTATATGTCCGCATGCGCACAGTGATTGAATTTCCGGGCGATGTGTACTTTACATAAACGAACCACCCTTGTTAATAAATGAATGGCACTATGGTTGAGATTTCAAAATGCCGACCGCGTTTAAGAGTATGGCGATATACTAAGCTATTTTACACGCATAATAATAAAGAATTGATTCATCGTAGGAGAAAAGAATATAATGGAAATGTATATTGATTACATTACCTACATCCACCTACATCTAATAATACCTACAGCGTTCATAATACGATGGGTTCCGTTGAATCTAAACCGGTAATACCAATCAATAGGCCCATAACACGAACCGTCCGAGTTATAATATGACATGGCCTTAATATTCTAATTACGCGTGTTTCCATGAGATTTTCCAAATAACAGGACATCAGGAAAACAAGCTGTTTACGTTGTCCTGCGTGGATGATGTGAAGGTGATATCTGTATACTCGTGGACCGGTGTAGGGCAATTATTTGTGTATTACTGATAATGTAATCCGAGATACAATATACCAGTGCCTTGGGGCTTTTTGAAAGCCTTGTAACTCAATAACCCTTAACTAGCTTTCTCTTATTTATACCTTGTCCAGGGTTTACAGATTACGCGTAAAGCTTACCTGGTCACCATGGGAACACGACCGTCTTATTGGTTGCCTAGCGACACGAAGCTCCAAGCTGTATGGCGATTGCTATAAGAAGCGCTCTTTCCTCTTTTGACATTACCGGGTATTTCACGGGGCGTACACAATGCATTATTTCATATCGAACAATTAGATAGAAACCAGAACTGCTGTTTGTGTCGAAGCCTTTGTAACGTCAGATCCCCAATCTTGGTATTTGTGGTTCGATAATGTTTCCAGACAGGTTTTTGTTATCCCATAGAAAACAAACGTCAGTATGTTTGCAATTCTAATGGATTTGAAACTCCCCTTTTCAACGAAGAATTAAAGGAAAAGATTCTGCGTGCAAGTGAACATCCGTGGCTTTGTCGCTTGCTGTGCATATCTGAACGTGTGTTTCTATTAAAGGCAGTACTGAAGCCTTTCCAAATATTTGTCGAATATTGTACTCCAAATTGTAGAAAATCCATGTGTCATCTAGCACATTCCATGAATATTCCTCACTTTCCCGATATTCTATTTCCAGGCATGCATTTGCCTTTTTGTTTCAATATACCCATGTACAGTCTTGCATGGTGCCTGTTCTATATTTTATCTTATAAGACTGATTTCACCTGTTTTGTCTGTTATCTTTCCGTTGTCTTGGGATTACTGATCCGCGCTATTCCTGAATATTTATCAAAATCTTTACGAATTCGCAACCATGTACACTTAACACAATAATTCATTCTTTTTGCTTGCCTCTTTTGGGTTTACGCTTGTTGTCAACAGTATTTCATGTCCCGACAGTGTCTCTGTCTAGCAGGCCTGGAATACATGTAAAGCTGGCATATTCTTAGCTCGACCTCACTAGAAAGCCACACAGAAGACACAGGACTTGATGCCCCACCCAATCACACTTTAACCATCATCACACCGACCAACATTTGGTGTAATGTCTTTCATTGAGCACAAAAATAAAAATAAAAAAACAAATAATCCGTCAGTATTGTCACATTTTAGGCTTTTTGTTATTGCTCGAATTAGATTTGAACCCTGATACGCGGTGTACACTCGGCGGACACTCTTCGGTTATTGCAGTTAATGCTATCAACTTTTTATCTGTACATCATTTCACCCCAAGACAAGTGCACTGCAATCTCAGATGTTTGCTGTTAACACTTGGCCGTGATTACATAATCTGCCCTATAGCTGTAGCTTTTCACAGTAACGTGGACTGCATAAACAGACCCTCAGCTGCAAAAGTCTGAAAACACATAGTATTCGACAAACAAGTAAATTTGCCGTAAACAAACCAGTTAGGACAATTCCCGAGTGTGACTATGTGTTCAGTGACAATTCCCTGACTTCAAAAAACATCAAGGTCAATCTGTTCTTCATCCGGACTATTATTTATATTTTTTCCTGAAACGAATTGCTTTTTGGTGTTACCACAAAAACGTGACCAATCTATCCGCCATCTTAGAAATCCTCTTTGCTTATCTAAGGTAAAGAGTCAGTGCGGCATTAGTCAGCTATTTGTCATGTCATATCAGGAACTGAAGCCCTTGTTGGGCACCTCGACTAATATTTCCCCAAATGATTAAGAGATAAGCGTCGGCAGCCAGGGGTCTGCGCACCGTTTATGCTGTCGTTAGGGCGATTAAGTTAGCCTTATTGCTCGGAATCTCGCGGCAAATCTCGTGAGACCGGGGCTGATTATGCGGTTTGATTGGGCGAAATCGTCGACCTGTCCCTTGGGGATGGTGCGTTCACGCTGTGCATGGCAATGTAGCCTTTCTTTCTCCTCCCTGGTGTCTCTTAAGGGTAAAATCATGGAAAGGCCCCTTTGTGTTAGATGATCAGGAGTTCGAGTCTTCACTGTGCCACTTTTTAATATTTTGTTCGGTTTTAAAGCTCGTTTCTAACACTTGAGTTTGGTCTCAGTACCGCCTGAGTAAATACCTCTTAAATGAACTCAGAAAATTCACGTGCTGTTCCAATTCTCCCAAGTTCTAACTCGACACAGCTCTCATTTTTGTCTTCCTTAACGATCTTAACCATTTCCTACATTTTACCAGAATTTTCTGCTAGATATAAATTTACATTAAATACTTACATGTGCATAAGGAAACTTCTTCTCCCTGTGAAAGTATATTATTGTTTATTCCTCTTTCTTTCTGACGCTACCTAAAAATTCACTTCTTACTTACTCTAGTTGCAAGCATTTAGATGTATGTTCTTGACGTTCAAGTATGTCTGTTACTCTAACGGAATACATTATCATGTCTTGTACGAGGTCCAAAATTCATACGTGTCAACTTTTTGAAAACTGTCAACATTTTCTACTCTAAAAATAAGTATCAGCAGACATAAGCATCTTTGGTCTTTCCATATTTGTAAGTCAAAACCCAAGACCGTCCAAACTACACTTAACAATAATATACGTTATATGAGTTTGAAGGAAGAAGTGTTTATTTTGGAGTTGTTTTTGCTAAATGGCTATTTAATTGGAGCATTTACTATGTGATCCCTTTTTTTGTGGGTCCCATGGTTCGTGGGACCGTGGGTCCATGCAAGGGTTAGAAATGCTAACAGTATGAAAACTATACCGGGGCCAGAATCAGGAAAATAGCTTGTTCCATTAAATACATCAGACAGTACCGACACAATTTGCACTACCAGATGGCGTGGGATGTGATCAGCCCTAAACCATGTCAACCTGTATAGCTCAGTACTGGTTACAGTTTGCAATACCAGATGGCGTGGGATGTGTTGAGTCCAAAACGATGTCAACCTATACAGAACAGTACTGGTTACAAGTTGCACAACCAGATGGCGTCGGATGTGGTGAGTCCTAAACGATGTCAACCTATACAGCCCAGTATTAGTTACTGTTCGCAATTTCAGACGGCCTGGATGTTGGAGAGTCCTGAAATAACCTGAACATGTCAAACAAAAGACACACGAGCCCCATTATCCGTGCGTCGTAATTACTTGCCTTTGATGATGAAATAATTTATAACTTGGGCCTGTTCGGTGAGTAACGCCGTTGTAACGTATAATCAATGTACCCAACAACAATATGCTCCATGCAAGGCAAATTTCCATCGTATATACCGCGTGGAAGGGCATTTACACTTAGTTTTATGGTTCTCTGTTTGAATACTTTGATAGATGTAATGACAGGCCTGTTCCTTCCGCTCTCTGCACCACGAAATAGGCAATCGTCTCCACTGAAGTCGTCCACAGCCCTTTTAATCTGAGGTGCTTTTACCTCATGCCGTTTTAGCCTTCTTTTCCCCGCTCTATTATAAAACTTTCATTAATTTTCGGACATGTCTTCTAAAGAACAACGCATTGCAATGACCGTGAGACAACAGAGCGTTGACGGAATGGCCACAGTGTCGGCTTTTTGCGGTATCCTCGAGTTTTAAACGCGGATAATTATAAGAAGATCAAAAAATTTGTTTGTGTACCGGATTGAAATTGGGAGCCGCGTCTTGACTGGTTGTCGCAGCGTGGCCTTCCAGTAAGGCAGCATTATAAATATATCTTTATTAAGAATGGCGCACTACAAATATAAACAGAACAAAGGATGCCATGCTTAAGTTCAAAGGCGCCAAAAAAAAAAGTCGGTTGCCTCAAACTAATGACATTACATTTTCTGTTAAGTAACGGGGAAAGTCAAATTAAATTCCACATTGTTTTCTCTGTGCGGACAGGTGGAACTATACTTTGATTTAAATCCCTTTTATTATACATTCAATCAAGTGTAGTGTTGAAGCTAAGTGATTTGATAAATGTTCCGGGTAATTTGCTGCCGAAATGAAACACTCAAGCATATTGGATAGAACATAGATTTTCTTTTCGTTCCTCTTCCGGTGGAGTGTTGTCGAAATAGACCTCCTTGTACGCTTTGGCGGCGCAGCTAAGTGGTTGCCTTGTGAGGAGTTTATACGGTGTTAACCCAAGTATCTTCAATGGCAATTCACAAGTGAGTTAAATCAGGCGTTGCTAGTAGAGTTAAATTAACATGTTCTTTATTTTGCCGTACACGGGAATGTCCCATCGGTAGACACATGGGCCTCTCCAGTTCTGCGGATGATTTGATTCCTGCGTTTCAGTATTCCTTCCGATTTTTCCTGCTACCTTACAGACGGACGACTTAACGTCATTTGCCAGGTTTCGGACATCAGTTAGGAAGCTCCCTGCGGATTGTCTATAGGTTGGCGCGCGCTGGAAATTCGGGAGTTCGCGAGGATATATTTACCAAAGCTCAGAGGATTTCGTGATAACCAGACAGAGGTTGACCCAAATTCCGGACTTCTAATTTCGACCAGATGCCTTCAAGCCGAGGTAATTTTGCCTTCCAATTCCATCTTGAGGGTTTTATCGGGAAATTGAACGCGCCAGTGTGTGTGTGTGGGGGGGGGGAGTGTGTGGCCGCGTGGCTTTTCCAAAAGTCGCCCGGAATCGCCCGGGTCAGCTCTCCCAAAGGCGGTAATAGTGACGACTTGTTTTGCCTGTCTGCGTGGAGATTTTGATATAGTCTGCTATGTTGTCGAAACTACAATTCTCCGTCACAATACATCTAGCCGTGGCTTTGATTCCCGGATATTCAAAGCTTTCACCACTGTGCCTTTGTAACCCGCCAATAATATCGGCACTCACGTCGACAAGATCTAGCCCTTAATAAGCATAGACGTAACTATAAAGTCGTTTTCCTTTGGTGTATGCGAGTGTCGACAATAGCGACCGGCAGGGGTTATTTAGCAGGGAAGGGTAATGTGATTTGAACCCGGGGTTCTCTGGCTAGGATATTCAATCGATGCCTCGGAATCGATTTCGTGTTAGTCGATATCAAGCAAATATAAGCTCGACACAATACCTCGAGCACTCAGTTGACCAAAGGCGAAGGCTACGACAACAACGTCAGAACAATGGACACGATTCGAACGAAGAACTTCATCTTCGATTATTCCCATCCACAGAGCTCTTTCCCGCGTCAAACCCAAACGCCTGTCGTATTCGCTTCGCTCCTCTTGGGCCAGCCGGAAATCCACTGTGAACGTTCGTTCTCGCTCGGGTGATTTCGTGACGCTGGTCGGCGGGAAAACCGACAGCTGTGAAGCGCAAGTGATTGATGGAGCCGACATGAAATGAACAATTCGACTGACACACTTTTTTCTGTGACAAATTCGTGAACTGTCAGACTGCAAACAAGAATCGATGAGACCTCTTAAACCAGTCAATTTCCCTTCTTATCCACCAGCAACCCTATAAACGAATGTGTCCGAAGACACATGCAGCAATCTCTCCTGATAGTTATTCGTTTTCTTCGAATTTAGTTCATAATCAACTCGCCAAACCCAGCAATTCGCATGGAGCAGTTGATCGATAAGGTTTAGCTTTTAAGCCTTAAAAATGAACATCACTTTCAACACAACTTTGTATATAGTCCATGGTTGCCAGGTCTGCCTATTTAACCATAACGCAAACGTTAGCTTAGACAGTAAATACGCATTCAGTTATACATGTATGTGATTCTGTTTTTTTATTTTTTATTTATTTCATTGATATTTATGCCGTACTCAATAATATCTCATTTATGTGATGGTGAGCAGCATTATACTGGGGAAACACTGGGCAAAGTACCAGGGAATCCCACAACATCCACAAATTGCTGGCTAATCTTCCCACGTACGACCGGAGAGGTAGCCATGAGCTGGATTTGAACCTACAGCGACTACACTGGAGACAGACGTGCTAACCCCCTCGGTCACAAAGGCTCTATCTGTTAATTAGCTCGTCCACGTTTTAGTTTTATGAGCCGTACAATGTCAAAGCCGGCTACTCCACATGAACCATGCTCTCGAGATAAAGGTTCAATCCCAGCTAGCGACAGGAAGGTCGATCGTGGATTCCTTCTCTCTCTATTCTTGCGGAGCTGTGGTGACAACAGAGGGATCGACGACGTTCATCCGCCTCTTTTACCCGGTATAACGTTCGTTCAAAATCACATGTCTTCCAACACTGCAGCACGCCTGTTTGCACGTCTTTTAGGCACTGGAAGGGTCATAACTTTTGTAGTCTCGCTATAGTTTCTAATAGTTACTCTGAGTTCGGCGTTAAGCACAATGCCATGATTTCCGCTATGTCACGGTAAATATCCCAGCCTGCCCGATCGATGTAATAGACGCCTAATGTCAGGTTTGAAAGCATTTTCATCTTTTCAGAATCTTCTAGGGAACATTGTTTTTTTTTCCTACGATGTCAAAGCTCGTAAACAGCGATAGCATTATGAGTGGTGTTAAACTAGAACAACGGACTATATTTCGGGGTTACACTGCGTGCTGGGATATTCTGTGAATAATAATAAAAAAAGTGTTTATATCCCTGACAGCGCCTGACGGCAAATTCCCTCGCTACCCTTATACACTTTTATGTCTCAGGTTGAGTTTAAATTATCCTGTCAACTTACATGGGTTCTGGAATCGATAGGCGAAACCATAATGGCCTCTCCAGAGCGCTTTGAGGAGCTCAACTGCGTTTAACCTTAATCCTGTGTTTACTGCATTCTAATAGTACCGCAATGGTTACGGTCAACCATCCAAGCGCCAACGTAAATTATCAATCAAGTCCCTTTTTCACTCAGATCTTTTCATGGATATAAGCCTGTTCCAAAAATGTGCACGTGTAACTTTTGTAATGTAAGCCTTAATATATACTGTGAAATGATGGTATGATTTACAGAAGTATTATTTGGCATATTTTGTTAAGACAGTTGATGTTTTATTGTTGAGCCTCGTCTAACGTCCCTTTGAACTATATTTCAAGACTACCTGTATGACAACGGCGCTTTCTCGTAGCAGACCAAACCTAACGCCGACACATGTGTCCCACTGAAACACAATGTTGAAGACAACTTGTCACTCACTACTGACGTCTGGTTGACTTGCTCTGGGCCTTGTTCTCTTATTCCGACTGTCAAGGGATATGGCACCAAGATTACTGATTTTAAAGTTATGACTGGACTCGGAACTGAACCCCGGGGGCAGACGATTTACCGACTACGCCACCGCAGACATTATTGTTAGTGCATGACATGCGCTATGCACAGGCAGCCAGAGCATGAAAACATACAGCTGATATGTCGTAATGACACGGCATAAAAGTGTCATTGGTCTTCGGTTAAGGTAACACCGGCTGGCTGTTACTTAACTGATTCGTGTTTTACGTCGTTCTCACTGATATCTGACTTATTCGACCGCCGCCAGCGTTAGGGTGAGAGGAAACCGGGCCAAGCCCGGGATAAATCCACGTGCATCCGCAGATTACTGGCAGGCCTTTCCACGTACGACCGGAGAAGAAGCCTACATGATCTTACCGGTTGGTTAATGGCCTCATGTTCAATATCGACGTGTTCGAATTTGAAGAAACGATTTAAAGTAACGAACAGTGTGGCTTGGAAGAAGAATGGGTTCACTTGCTATCTAATTCTTTCTAGTGCTGCCCAACTAAAGCATACACTGTCATACACGACGTGATGTGTTTAAGTGATACTGTAATCCATGGGGTTTTGTTTTGAGGACAAGCGAGGTAGACTTACGAATCACATATGGCACAGTGCATGCTTCGGAAACGGATTTAAATTATTTTAAAAACATTCCTTGTTTTCCGTCATCACTGAAAATTATTGACCTCTTTTCCTTCCCACGAAACTGTCCAAATTCTTGCTTCATATGTTGGCTTGCTCTGAAAATTTCTTCTTTAAGATTATTGACTTGGTTGACGATTGGTATACGAATGTCTGTCTCGACGCCTAGATACAGATGTTTGAAGTTTACTTTGATATGGTGATTGAGGTAATAATGGACGCCAAATGACCCTTGAAAAGAGATAGAATATATTCGAGTGTACACAGAATCTCGTGTGTCAGCGACCGATGCCACACGAAAGGAGTTCTGCATTAAATTCTTTCTCAACCTTGTCAGTGTTATTTTATCACATACGTGTCGAAATTTCAGCTACGAGTATTAAACACAAAGCATTCTGAGGTGGTTTTAAAGTCTGACCTAAGTCAGAAATGGCTGTGTAAAATCGCTCTCACGTGTTACATGTCAGTGTAATTAACCCAGGCATGCGCTTTACTATTTCTAACCCCTACGTCTAGCGTCCTGATCATATGACGGTGTCGCCTGGTTATTTGGGTGGTTATCCTTCCACCTAAGCCGGCGATAGGAAATGCATCATTGCGCAAGCGTCAAAGGCGCATTGTACATCGCCATGCCGTTCTCTCCTTCGCCATCGGCAATATGGTGTCTCCCCTTAGCGAGTGAATGATGGGTAATTTTACCTTACAGGTGTCGTGGTCTTTGATGTGTGACTTGTTCCACTGATCATATATCGCATTACCTTATACATGACACGACACGCAGAGCTAGGCTCAGGCGGAACATAGCCACCGGCGCGTATGGCTCAGGTTAGCCGTCCCACCACAAGATTCCGTCCTCTTACAGGCGTACTTGATATAAAAGGTTAATGCTCGCGGTTGTCATGCCAACGTGATAGATTACAAAGTACAGATCTCCATTGGAGATATTCTTTAAAAGCACTTTCTTACCATCTTTCCTAGCACTTTCTTACATTCTTTTTCGACATCCATTTCAAAGTGTGTGTGGTCAGCGATTAGAGATTAGCTTAGTTGTAGGCCAGTCGTAACTCTTCGTGTCGGTATGTCGACTCCGATAGCATGCTATCACTATCAGCTTTCAGCCATATTTTCCCCGTAGGGATTAGAGAGGAATCCTGAAACCTCCGGATTATGCTGAGTGATAACGGCTTGTAGCAACCTGTTGCGGAGCCCGGAGTCAAGTCGGCTTTTTATCTAGATGACAATCAGAAAAGCCAGACCATCACACGAAGGACACATGACATTGCCTTTTTACCTTTGCATACATACTACCGTGAACCACCGCAGATTTTTGCCTTTCACTCTACACATATCACAGCTGAAAATATGTGATTTGTAACATTTAATAATTTTCACTGACTTTGGAACCGCGAAATCCATTGCCAGTCGCAGATTCAGCTTACAGATTGCTGCAATGTCCATTGCCTTTGCTTCCAAAGCAGGTCGCACGCATAGTAATTGAAGACTTCCATGGCAACATATGTTTTCAACATGTGTCGCCATTACCATTTTAATCTACTGTGTCCACGATTCCTTTGTTAAATGCACAGACCTGTTTTTGCCTCCAAATACACACGAATATCGCATTATCTTTCAGTATTATGGTGGGAGGAAACCAGATTAAACTCATTGCACTGGTATCTAAAACTGATGATGTCCCATTTTTATATAAGAAGACTTATATCTCCACCTTAACTAGATCTTTTAGTTGTAAGAGATGCTGAACCGACCAAAACATACACACAGAATGCAATGAATCAATTAGATCAATCAGACGAGCTTCACTGGTGACACACGTGACTATCGCGCGGCAGCTCATTGCTTCACGTGACCTTGAACTGTTAACCTTAGCTAGTGACGATATGCCTTATGTGTGCTGAAGTCAGAATCACTTCTAGCTAAGACCGATTCACAAGAGACACTGTTGTTGTTTTTATTACCGAAGACATTGTTTGGCGGTTTTAATGTTTCACGACAGGGAACAAATATAAAAGCGACATTAGCCTCATCTGGATCAACGAAAAACAGGCTAAGTGTGATCGATCTCTGGCCTGAATGTTTAGCTGTCAGACTACAGCGCGTGATTGTCACTCATTCCACAATGTTCCTCCGCCTGGAGTCTGTAAGCACACCAGCGGTAGAGCAACAGAAACTAAATGCACTATTATATAATTTTTGGAAAATTTTCGTGCGGCATTCGTTGCTCAGCCGGTTAGCGCGCTAGCGAAGAGCAATGACGTAGAAGCTTCCCATCAATGCGGTCGCTGTGAGCTCGAGCCCAGCTCATGCTGGCTTCCTCTCCGGCCGTGTGTTGGAAGGTCTGCCAGCAACCTGCGGATGGTGGTGGATTTCTCCAGGGCTTTGCCCGGTTTCCTCCCACCATAATGTTGACCGCCGTCGTATAAGTGAAATATTCTTGAGTACGGCGTAAAACACCAATCAAATGAATCCTCGACCTAATTCTGCTTAAGCCATGCGATGGCGCTGATATATGTTTAAGTTGTTATTCATTGAACAAAGAGAAAGCCAAATTCTGTACTTCACCTACGTCCTGTCTTGTATTCTGCTATTCCAGGGGTACGAGAAGTTCGCATTTCTATAGCTTACGCTGGAATTTAATTTTAAAAAATTACTTACCTTTTTCCTTATTAAATTACTTATTCCTCAAATTATGAAAACCCTTTCAACACCTTGGTGAGAAAGAGGCTCAAAGTTGTGTACTCTTTTGTCATTTCCTGTAGTGCGTCACACATGTGGGAGCACGTGTGGTTAAAGGCACTCACGCAAGACAAAAGCACTACAACGCCACACAAGAAATTGGTGCGGTTTTTACACAGATTTGGAACACTTTGTGCAGTCGTTCGGCGTATCCTATTATCTTGCCGTGGGGGTCTTAATAACTTGTTCGGAAATGTGCATCGACAACAAAAATCTTTTGGACGGTGTTGAAGGCCAACTAGACTTAGTTAAGGAGCCTGGATACATAAGCAATGAGCTCAGTTTTACTGACGCCGTAAACTTGCTCAATCCGGATGCATCAGCTCATAAATCCTCACCACAGCGAAAGATGTATTCTTGAATGCGGCAGGAAATCCGCAAAAAATGAGATCGATTCTGTTTTGCCTGGTTTTTCTAGGGGCCGTAATGTACATAGTATGCAGCTTCTGTGTTGTGCTTTTATGTTTTCAAATTCTGCTTCCTTGGTTTCTTTATACACTCTAAAAGAAGTGTCTTAAAACTCAACACTTTATAAACGCATTCAATATTGGCTCTAAATAAGCAATGTGACTGCGAAGAAATTCATTTTGACGTTCTCAATATTTCGACTTTAATTAATCCATCCTCAGGAGAAATGTGCCAAGAATATATATATATATATATATATATATATTGTTAACTATATTTTATAGTTGTTCAGTGCATCAACTAGTTATTGCGTTTAGTTTATCTTGGCATGCCTCCCCACCCTCTTTACTCAACAAGGAGTGGATATTCATCGGCGTCTGTCTCAGGCGCGGGGCAAGGCCGTATGAACAATCAATTATTACATCAACAATGTGCTTTCAAGAACAGTTGCAATCAAAGTGCGACTGAGATACCTGCATTTGCACGCGACCTGGAAATTTTTCACGCGTTGTGACATTGAATTTTGAACTGAATGAGAATTGGTGACTTCTTCTCGGTTGCCATCTTTCATTAATTAATATATACCTTGTCTCTTGATATTCCTTTGCGAGCTGGAGCTTTATGTTAATCTTCGATAATAGATTTGGTCTACATCTTTGTGGTTTGCCAGTGATACACGAAATGCCGGGGACTTGACGCAAAGATTTAACAAACGTTTTACCAGTTTCAGCGTAAATTATTTCTGGTACATGCAAGTGCGAAGAAACATGCAAGAAAACCAATACTAATGAAGAGGATGAGGATGAGGATGGTTTTAATGACCATGCCCCTTAATGAAGGTGAGGATAATGCTACCAACGATTGAACATTAAAGAAGTTAATGTTTTATTAACTTTAACATTATTAATATTAAGTTATGGCTTGACTATGGCTTAAAACCTATTTTGCTGTTCAGTGTACGTTCTGGAGCCTCGTTCTGGAGGACACTGAACATGTTACCCCTGTTGACTGATGAGTCTTTGCCCCTGATAAATGACTGTGTCACGTCGGTAGTTGTCAAGTATAATTTTTTCTTCCCGTCTCCTGGGTAGACACCTCGTTAACACGTCGTACATGGTGTAGGAGATTGTTAGGCTCCAGAGCAACAGTCATATATTTCGAGGTAACGGATGGGTTTTTCTAGGGCCTCTCTCTCTGTGTTATCTCATTCCCCTGTCAGAGCATTTGCTTCCACGTATAACAATTCTTCGTTGTTAGACCGTCCATCTGATATTCTTTGTTGAAATACGGCGCACATTTACAAACGTAAAGATAGATGGAGACGTGTGTCAGACGTGTGTACCTTCTAAGCAAGATAAACGACGCAAGGGTTAGCAGACGACAGTTGATTTGGCGGGAACATATGGCGGGAAACCTCATTGTTCACTACACCGAGAGAATTCGGTTGGACATTCCTTCGCTTCATTTACTTCGCGTCCGGCTTATGGCCGTCTGCTGACGCGGTGAAGGCCTCACGAGACGTTGCCATGCCGACGGAAATTCAACTGGCGCAGTGTAAACCTGTAGGCTTTGTCTGGGAAGGCGGGGTTCTTATTAGAACAAGGCGTATAGGTGGTGATCTCGGTGGTATTGGTCATGTGTGCCCTATTATACCGAAACTTAGGTTTATTCTAAAGGTACTGGTTATGAAAGGAACGTCTTTGAGGTATTACCTACTCATAAAGGTAGTCCCGACATAACAGTGCCGCCATTGTGATGTGTCAGGGACTGTACTCTCTGGCACTTGCTCATCCCACCATTGATTTATTGATATCAATCGTCGCACAGACCTTCCTAGCTCCCTCATGGCCCTTTTCCAAATTTCAGACAGCTGTTTCTATTTGGAATAAACAAAAAGAAGGATACTTTTGCAACACACTTTTAAGACTTGCACTTCAATAAAAGCAGCCCAAAACATCCTTCGTCCGCAGTTGCTGTCATTATTCCATGCCAAGAGGATCTTTTCTGCAAAAAAGTCGAAGGGCACCGAAGTAAAACTATTCCACATTTAGCATAATTATTTAGTGTCGATAAAAGAGACTGCCAACCGAGTAGTGTCTAAGTTCACCGTTGACACGCGCATTGGATACACTATGAAATTAGGCATGGCGTTATGTGTGCTGGACACAAACATCAGCTATCCGTCCGTCATTTGGACCTTTCCGTGAAATGTAATTTCATATCCTCAGAAAAATTTCCATCAGTTTTTTTTTTTTTTTAATTTCGTGAAATGTTGCATTTTCAGTACCTTACTTTGTTTCCGTCATTCAACGCTGGTGTGGTTGAGCTGCCACAAAACTCACTTTCCAATAAGTCTTGTTTTTCACCACAGTTTTCCCCTTTTCTTTATGAGATCTGGAAAAAACGATCGTGTAAATGTACATTTTATGCAGCTGCTGTGTTTGCTGCGTAAACATACTCAGTATGTCCCCTGCTAAAGAAAACGTCCCTTACGTTCCTTGTGGCGGATTCGTGTTTTCTTCGCCTCGGTAATTTCAATTTAACCTAGCATCATCAGTGCGTATGGATATGATCGCTTTTCAGCCGCAGGGGGGATACGGACTATTACATAAGCGGCGGTGTACAGGATTGGTAAGGCTACCAGGCGGCATATTGGCGACACTGGTGGTAATTAGATCGACAAGGCCGAAAGGATTCTTCCCCCGGGCCACGTACCTGGTGTTTTTCAATCGAACCGCAAACAAGCTTACACAGTGGAAATGGGGGACACGTTAGCCAAACAGTCCATTTTTCTCACCCTGGTTCCTGAGGACAGCCCGGGGCCAGAATCTCTCTCCATCAAGCTTCACAACACAGGCTTTTGAAAACATGGTTTCCGATTTTTTATGTGCCTGGAAACCTTGCGAATGCGTCATTTGTTTCCATTTCCCGCCAATTGACAATATGAGCAATATGGTCTTGGCGGGAGTGTGGCCAAGGGCGAAAAAAGATCGCCCAGTAGCAATAACATTATTATAACATTATTGTCCATTAAATGGACAATCTGTAATAAACTAATACATATTGTAGGCCTTATAACACAATTCTAGATCGTGTAACACGATTGTAGGTCGTACAACACGATGGGATGTAGTGTCACACGATTGTAGGTCGTGCAGACGAATACACTCTAACACGTCCGCCCTTACATTCGGGGTTATAACCTCGAGGTAGACAAGGGCATAGGTATAAAAATTTGATTATTTGATTTAACAAAGACGAAGTCTTCACTCAAAACCCCAACTCTCACCATTTCCGCTTAAACCTGAGGCATAAGTCTGAATACAAGAACCAGAAAGCAATCGTAACTTGTGACCTGCAGGCCACAAAAGCCAGAGTACCGGCAAGTGGAGGCACCAACTTCTAAAAATCTTTTCCTTCACAATGAAACGCCATCAAACTGTTCCACTCGATAGGAACTATAGGGGTGATATGTAGAGCCTGTCAATCATCGCCTGTCTTTTGGCTAAATTTTAAATTTTATAGGTTTATAGCCTAAAGAATGAAGCAAAAAACAGGAATCGATGAACCATTTTGTTCCCTTTACAGTCGCTACACGCCTTTTGTATATAACTCTTGGCATTCATGCCCCACAAGCTAAAGCCTTTACTCGGCATACGTGCCTTTCTGTCAATAGTATCAATTTGAAATCCTGTGCTGTGAAATCCTTTTTTTTTTTTAAAAAAAAGCCTTCATTATTAATGCAATGTTTGGTAGTTATTTCTGGAGATTTGCACCATCGTTCTTTTGCCCGTAGACCGCTCTCTTATTAAAGGATTCACCATGTAACTGGGTTGTAGCACACAATAATTTTAACAGTGTCTCTGCACCATCACGGCAAATAAAAGCTAAGGAGAAAATGCATTGACCGCCTAAATACATGTAGTCGTAGCATTGGTTTGCTTTTTACCAGTTGCTAATTGACAGAACGTGCACGGATACTGTGTGAAAGACGTTACTTTTCTACAGCAGTCACTCTCACCATTTGTAGTATAGTTCAAGTCTATTTGTCGCCATTTGCAATAATAGGGTCCGAAGGGTCCAGCATATGGCGTATACATATCTGGCCTTATAAGATTTGTTATATCATGTGTGCCGTGCGATGATTTCAACCAACGATACACATTATTCCTGCAAAAACTAGTGTGTCAAGGATATTCCATCGAGCGACTTCACTGGAAGTTTCTTAAATTTTATAAATGAGCGCACAACTCTTGTAAACATGGACGCAGTCTCCAGAATCTCTTTCTAATTCCGCTTAACCCGGGGCTACGGGCTGTGTGTTCATCGTGTTGAGTATGCTCGCCATGTTGGATATATCATCAGTTGCAATCAAAGCGCAACTGTAATTACGACACCATATATACTAGAATGGCAGAAGCCTTGCATGCTGATTTTAGATAGGTCCAGTTTAGATACGCCATCATTGAAAGTAACTTCTTTCTGCATGAATCCATTCTAATCTTTAATTTTTTGTATTCTCTTAGTTCTGTGGTGGTTTGTGTTGAGGGCCGGTGTACGACTTTCGGTTTCGACGTTTTAGGTTCCGTTCTGTATAGGGTCGTAAGTAAGGTGGGGAATAACTATCGGAGTTTGTTCAGCTAATTTAGCTGAGTTTCGTATACATTGTACTGTTGACATGCACTTGGATTAGCTGAGGTAATTTTTATCATTTAGAAACCTAAAACACCTGTCTCATGTCTGCTTCCTTTAGCTCAGTATTTGTGTGGAAATGAAATACATCGTCATGGAAGTGGCATTTATACATATATAGTACAAGTTTAATGATGGTCATGTCATCAAACAGAGAAGTACCAAGCTGTCACCGAGCATTATGAAGATGTAACTGAGCATTGCGATGCTGTAGCCATTCGACACTGCAAGGAAACACAAGGCTTGTTACCAACCTGTGAAAATGTGCCTTTTTATACGTATACCCTGTATCCGTTCTATTCGTTGTATCTTATTTGCTGGATACCTGTTTGAAACTCGCCCTCGGTCCTTTCCGTTATTTTGTAACCAATGTGAAGTAAACGCGTTAGTTTACATCCAGTTAATCCGAGTTTGTGCCATTGTGGAATAATGGCGTTACCAATATCCGAGTGTATATGTTTAAGTACAACGTGTAAAAAGTTGGCGTTACTTTTTTTCGGAGGTGTACAATACCGAAGCTTGAAATCGTCGTTGGAAAACCTTGTTGTCAGGCGTGACACATGATACGGCGTCCAGGAAGCGCCTCCTTAGATAATGGGTTCTTCATAAATTTCCGTTTTCTTTTTATTAAGTCATTTGGAATAAAAACAACAGACGGCAAAAGTTAACTACTGTTGTTCCATTCGGGGGGGGGGGGGGAGTTTGTTCGAAGCAAACGAGTAGTGACAAGAAAAACGTTCGCGTTGTAAAAACTACGATTTGGCGTTGACTTCCTTCACAGCATCATAAATTTGTTGCGTTTCAAATCCTGGGCGGGTATTTTTTCCTCTCCTTGTTAAAGGCTTTTTATTTTCACATGTGTGTAATTTTGGGCAGGTCCATTGTTATTATCTGTACGAAATTATGGCGCCGAATCCGCTCTAATTAGGAAGCGCTGTAGAGTGAAATTACCGCCATATACCACTGTGAAACCCGTCTCTGTTAGCAAATTCTCTGGACTAGAACAGCGCTTTTTGAAAACAGTAGAAATTGCGTTGACCGAATAAAACCGTTGCCATAGCAACACAGTTTTGTCCACTGACCTTTTATTTCCGATCGATACACCTCTATTTGCTAAATTGGTTTCAAAAAATCACACATTTGAGAATGCTGACAAAAAAAAACCCAAATGGCAATCTTCTAAAATCCGTTGGCCAATCAGATTTCATCCGGAAATGGTCGTCTAGATGCCAGGATGAGAATCTTAGAGGCTTTTGTCAAGAAATTAATGCGACTGTTATCCAGCTTTTCCGAGTCATTTAAACTAACCATTGATGCCTTCACATCGCCAGGAGTTTATTCATCTGGTGTCAGTTTGCATTGAAAAAGCAGAGCGGGTCTGCCGAAAGCAAAAAAGGACATGACTCTTGCCAAGTACCGCATTACTGGACAGCTTTGAGTGTCAGTGAAATACGATTAGTTCATTTGTATATGGGTTTACGTTGTATTACTTTACAAATACCAATTATCTAAGAGACGTTAAGGTGCAGTTGAATAATTTGTAATTCTATATGATACAGTTGAAGTCCTTAAAGAGGCAATGGTTTTACCTATATACACGGGTTCTACCGAACTAAATCCTGAATTGTAGAACAATCCCATTGTATACATTAACGTGTCAGAAAAAAAAAACAATCATTAAAATGGGAAATTCACACTACAACAGGGTGGTCCATAGAATGTCACTCTGGACACGATTGACAGAGAATGTAACGGCCCAATGCTCCAGCCCAGTATTCATAACGGGAATGGATTTGAATTTGCTATTGGAGTGTAGAGCAGACAACCTGCAAAAATGATCTGCACATCTAAAGAATAACCATAACATAACTTTACGAGTAAAATATGGTTGGAGAAGGAGCAAAAGAACTTTTACATGTAAGCAGACGCCTTAACATGACTTTGGAAATGGAGTACGGCTGGAAAGGAACAAAATTACCTTCAGATCTAAGCAGTCGCCATAGCATAACTTTCTGAATAGAATGCGACATGAAAGGTGTGAAATGGCCTTCAAATGTAATAAGTCGTCTTAACGTAACTTTTGTAAACGGAATGTTGTTGGAAAGGGCCAAAACTACCGGCATATTTACATCTAATCACCTTGACATAAACTTACGAATACAATATGGTTGGAAGGACTGTTACCTTTCGCGTCTGTGCAGACGATTAAGCGTTGAGGCAAATTCAGCAGAGTAACTATAGAAACTCGATCTCGTGTTACGTGAAGCAGAAAATATCGGTCCCATTCACGCTAGCCTTCTTCATTTACAACGCAGTCACAGCTTCAACGAACCTTTGGCCTTGATAACTTCTCAAGCCGAAACAGCACAAGTGGAATATTTGATTGATATGCGACGTTAGCAGACCTAAAAAAATGTATGCCCTACTTTTGGTTTTTCTATGTAAGGCACGTGTCACTGTCAATCACGGAATGTAGGTCACGTGGCGCTGAGGAATTGTTGGAGACAGACGTATTGTTTTTTGTTGCCGTTCATGTTGTTGATCTTTTGGGCGCAGAAACAAAATCAAACTCAAACCGATTGTTTGTCAAACGCATTAACAAGTTCCAACGTCGGTAATTAAGTACGTAAGAATAAGAATTTTTAACGAATGAAAACGTTTTTACTACCTATGTTCTGTGTAATCAGCATTCAAGTCCAAGCAAACTGACGGCAAATAACACCAGTGCATTTGAATTTCCAAATTTTGCCATGGTGCCAGGGAGTGTAAGGTACTATTATTTAAAGATTTACAAAAAAAGTACAATAAAATACAATAACTGCTCCTTCTTTGAAGAGAAAAATATAGTTAGTGCAGTTTAAAGGATTATTACCCATAAGGAAAACAGAAACATATCTTGTCTGAGCAAAAACATAGTTTCAGAGGCAATTCCGCCTAAGCACTGCCTATGTTATAAATAGATTTGTCAATCACATACTAATTGCACAGGATGATAAACACACCTGGCTTAATGAGACAAATATGTCAGTCTTGTCTCAGTGGTTTCTGTCCTAGACGCGTATTGTTTTATTCGTAATAAATATGTCATTCCCATTCCATTGGCAACTGTTCCTAAGCAGTCCGCGCCCATCGAACCGTAAAACACTCGCCTTGCGGAGACATGCCGTTGTCAACAGCAGAAAGTTCCTGGCGCCAAATTGTTCGCCGCGAAAAGTAAACGCGACCTATGCTCTTTTGTTAGTGCATAGAAAAACATGCACGCAAAGGACTATTCCGCCGCCCCTGAACTGCTGCTTAGTCTCCAGTGGCTTCATCGCAAATATTACCCACAATAGCGAATCGCGAATAACCGAAATGAGTTGTTGATGAAAGAGGTCTGTTTCATTGTCAAACATCAACACGTTAATGGAAAGGGGGAGTTGGGTTTACCTGCAAAGTACATCATCAAATATCATCAAACCCGTGCGTCGAATTTTTGGAAGCACTTAAGATATTCTGTTACTGCCTATAAACCCATGAAGATTTGATTCATCCAAGCATGTGGAAAGTTCCGGAGCAAGTTCTATTGGTATGGAGCTACAACACTTTGAACTCAAGCAGTTCATTAGACTTTTGCCAAACTTTGTATCTTTTGAGACCAATAATAAATTGTGTATGTTTATATGATTCCCGATACATGATCTCATGGCCGAACGTACTTAAACATGTTTCAATCGCATGCTTTAGTAAAGCAGTTGTCAGTCCTAACGTTTTACTATATCACTGTTTTTTCTTCTTTACTGTTCAGTCCTACTTAAGCGTGTCATACATTTGTCTGTGCTAATGCCTTCAAACTGCCACGGGTCTGGCCCACTTAACCCTGTTATGGGTTACACATGCGCAATTCGAGCAGTTGGATCCAAAATTTGCCTCCGATTTGAAGAGTGCAGGGCCACTGATTGGATATTACTGTCACATAGATATTACAGGTTGTTGATAAACTATAAATGTCTTCATTGTTCTTTTACACCTAGTTAACATATATGGGAATTTTGTCTGTTTAGAATTGACCTGAATTCCTTTTGCACATTCTTATTACCCACCCACTCATCTGAAAATTACCAAGGTGACAAAGTGCCATTCGGTAACTTCCAGGGGCAACACCACAGAAAATGGTTGTCATTCTAAGTTGATATTTTGATATGTCGTAGAGAAAAATCCGTAGTATGGCATAGAGACACGCGAAAGTTTGGAGATATGTATTTTCGGGGTTGATGATGGCAAATTTAGTAGTGAGGAGAAGCAATGCACTGGGGCAAACCTCTCAGTGCTTATTTTCCGTGCAGCATTCGTAAATCCAAAATCTCCGTGCTATATCTGAAATACTGCCTAACTGTTGTTAAGCCATAATCATTCAATCATTCATTCGTTCATAAGTCTAAGTCCGCTGTTCAGTGGAAATTCTTCGTAACTAATCTAAAACCATCTGTCAGATTTTGTTACATTACAAATTAGTCACGTTCAGTTACCATCAGGGGACTTAATTATTCAAACTCAAGGAAAAATGTAAATGTAACGTTACTGCTATTCTGAACTGCGCCGTCGTTAAGAGACGAGTTATTAATCTCCATACCATTTTCTGCTGTCAGCGTATTTAATCAAGTTTTGTTTACATTCCACAGGCGTAGTTTCATAACCTAGTTTACGCCATGCATGCAAATGCCTTCAGATCGGAACAATCTTGAGTTGGGAAGAAAAGTTAGGAAAAAACAAAGAGCAAATAGATGCAGCTAACCTGTTTTTACCCGCTTCATGGATTTAATGAAGTAAATGAAAAAGTACTTTATTAAATCAACGACAGCAGGATCGAATGTTGTTGTTTTTTATTATCGGTATTATTTTCGCCTTGTGATGCCTATGGTTAAATGGAATCGTGCCAGCAATGCACTGAGACAGTCGTCCATGCAAGATGGTCACAAGCTGGAACCGGTGCCAAGCGCAAACACGAAAGTGCGACTGTGGAATATTAGAAATGTCTCAGCGGTATGTGTTTTCAGGCATGATGGATGGCAAGATGAGAAGATGGATTTGGACGGCGTTGCGTTTTGCCTTTCCGATCGCGTTTCACAAATGCATGAGTTATCTTCCGCCTATAATAATAACGACCCTGTACATAACCACCAAAATAGAACTCGCGATACATCATGAGTCCCGATGCCAACACAAATCAAAGAAAAATCATCATCCGGAAAACGACAACCAGACGTCGCTATAGAACAACCTAATTTGTACCTTCCTCTTCTGGATTGGTTTCAAGTACAGCGTTATTGAGAAGTTGTAGGCCTAAGGTTTGTTATAGAGCCGCTCGTAATAGTGAAGCCTTCTGAAGTGGAATAAAACCAAATAGCAATAACAAATCGACATTTTAAACTTTACAACTGTTACCTTGCAACACTGTAACTTAATGTTTTACTCAGAATGATTATTTATTGCTTATTATGTCATTGCATCAGATTCAGTTTAGCTTCTGGATGATCTAGCCTCCGGTATAAGCCAACGCGCCTGAATTTGTTCCACTTGTTTTAAATAAATTAGCAGCAGAAGGTCTAAAATTTAATGTGTCCTCAATGGTGTTATATTAGTAAAATACTATCAGCATACATTAGTCAGTTTTAATGGACATGGTTTTATTTTTTTAGTGAAATTAGATTTTCAAAACGCCATGGCGCAAATATAATTTCAAGGTATCGTTAAAGGCGACTGTGTAATGCTCATTGACTGATCTATCTCACCCTTCAAGGCAACTAGATTATTGTCAGATCAGCAAAGCATAATGACTATATATGTCTGTCGACCAATAATGAAGCCCTGATGAAATTAGGAGCTTTGATCTGTCAATTCAGCAATTCGATCAATTGCAAAATCACACAGCTGATATGCCTAACTCATTGATGCCCGTTTTAGCCAATGAATTCGCAAGTATCATGTTTAAAACGACGAGTTTACACGTATCATGTATATTTAGCCAATGGTTTTGCACCTGTGAAGTTTGAGCCAATGAGTCGACACGTATCATGTGTGATTAGTCAGCGACCTTGCATGTGTTACGTTTGAGCCAATGGGTTTGCACGTTTCACATCGACGCCTGACTAGGTGTAGAATGGATCACGGGAAGATGCGGATCTTAAGATTAAGGCTGAATCATTTTCGTATATCTACATTTTGCTTCACATGCAGCCAACTTCATTTATTTCCCGCTGCGAAATTGCAAAACTGTCAAAAGAAGTGAAACCTGGAATTAGGTATTGTTAACTACGCTGTAACCACCCATGCACTCTGAATCGACCATTTCGAAATGTCAGTTAAGAACACGCATTTGACCAATCATAATCTATAATGTTCCGAGCAGATCAACCAGATATCCTACACAATGGTTACAAATGTTCAATATTTCTGTGGAATCAGATTGGAATGGAAAGTAATGTTTTCACGAGAAGGGGTAGTGGATCTATCCATCGTGGTACAAAAGCCGACCAGGAATTAGTTTTGCTCAGATAGCCCCTTTCACCTTTTTTTCCTTTTTTTTTTTTTTTTTTTTTTTTTTTTTTTTTTTTTTTTAATTACTGTATTTGTGGCAGTATTCCCGTTTAGCAGAAGTTTGTTCTTGTAATCTGACATGCAACCTGCACTTTCTGACGGCTTAATATGTATGTCGAAATATACATGTGGCTTTACTAAAATGAAAGCTTGGATTTTCCTCTGAGTTACACCTACAGCGTGTCTGCTGTATTAGGAGCATAGCGATGAAAGTTCGTCAAGAACGAAGATATGGAAGTCGACAGCGGCCATCCGTGGTTTCGTCCTGTCTAGTGATTATTAGACCAGAAAATAATGCGAAAGGACAAAACAAAGAAAGTATCAAAAGGACGAAAGGGCTAGGTTTGGTGACATCTCGCACTTTCGTTGTTTCGCTCTTCTGTGTTTTTACGTGAAGCAAAACTCGAAAGAACAAAGAGGCAAAACAAAAGTACAAAACGGGTAAAAAAACCTCGTTGTTTTGCCTCGCACTCCCTTACTTTCGCCTCGCTCTTTCGTACTTTTTTTCGTCCTTTTGTTCTTTAACCTCGCACTTTTGTTTCGTCCTATTGTTGTTTCCTCTTTTCGCATTATTTTCCGGTGTAAATAATCACTAGAAAGGACGACAGCACGGACGGCCGTTATCGGTTTCCATAACAAAGATGGATAACAAAAGGCATAACACTTCTTAGAAGATCAAGGAGCAGAAAGTTTTATAAGTTAATTACAAGGGAACGCTTCTGTTTTTGCACCTGGTCACACCTTGCGTTTGATGTATGTTAACTTTGTAGCTATGCCATTTTCGGAATGTTGAATCACTCCTGACGCTGACGTAATAAAATCACGTTTATTCTCACGAGAGTGTCAATGTTAGAGTACTTCAGCAAGGAAACATCAAGACCTCTAATACTAATGGTTGTAATATAGTCCGACGGTTGCTTAGCGACCCTTATACGTACATGTACATAGCCTAACTGCATTTGCCAATCTTTTTAAGCACTGTCTTGCCTGTCAAACTGAACCTACAAAGCAGTTTCAAAAGGACTGAGGGGTAAACGCAGAGGGGGTAATCTTGAGGTTAACCCTTTTATGTCTCGGCCCATTTCTGCATAATATAGGCTCACCTTTGCCGAAGCGTCTGAATTTCAGGGCGGAATCTAATCAGCCAGTAGAGCGTGGACTCTAGCACAGGATCCATCTACCACTTTGAAAATATAACTAGCCTATCGATGTTATGAATCACTCCCAAAGTATAGGACTGTCGTTTCATGCCTTTTTCACAAATTGACCTAGCTGTTGACCTGGAGCAGTTTTTTACTTTATTGAACTGTCCAAGCGTTTTCTCCTTCATCCGAACGTTGTTATCACAGTACTGGAAGGGCAGTGTTGGCCCCGGGGGGAGACATGGTCGTAAATTTGATTTCATCGTCTTCTCTAGAGGCCTCTTTGTGCGACCATCTGCCTAACGAAAGCATAACGGGAACAGCGCTTTTTCGGGTGTGGCAAAACTCCCATGTGAAATTTCCAGTATTGCAAGATTATGAACCCTCCAGTTGTACTAACTCGCCTATCCACAAGGGCCTCATCGGTTTGTCAATTCCTTTTCATGCCTTTCCCGCTGCAATGAAACATTTACCCTTGGCTATTTTGGATTGAAAAGCCGTCCTATTTATGGAAACGGTGATTCGATAACTGGCCTTGTCACGCTCATAGCCTCCGCCGCAGCCGACGGCAAATAATCCCCGACTGACAAGCTGACTTTGGTTTCACCTTACCATTCTACAGAGGCAAACACTGGAATGTCAGCAGGTAATTTGTTCATCAACTGCAGAGAAATAAAAGCTGTTGCTTTTTTTCCCCCATTGCGTTAACTGTGTACAACAAGATTCAGACTCTGGTCTGGTGGCTTTTAGCTCATTGTTGGATCTGGCTACCGTTATAGAGTAAGCGCTGTGATTTCATCTAGGAAATGAACTCGGATGGAAATAAAATATTAGGTAGTTTACCATGTAATTCACAACAAGCGATAAAATTTTATTTCAGAACTGGCCGGGTCAGAAGTACTCTATTCTTGTTGAACTAACGACCACGACATATTAATGGCACTCCTTACCCTGGCAACGGGAATGCGGTGTTTGTTAAACATGCCAGTGTGTACTAAAAAGATGCAAGCCCAAAGTAAATCTTGGTATATTTTGTGCATATGCCAGTGTGTACTAAAAAGGTGCATGGCCAAAGTAAATCTTGTTATATTTTGTGTACAGCTCAACGTGTACTAAAAAGGTGTATTGCCAACGTAAATCTTGACACATCCTGTGTACAGTCCGATGTTTGCTACAGTACACGTCAGTGGGACTAGTCGTTAGCCTTTGTTGGATTAGGGTCATTCAGCTCTGAATGATTAACACAGAGGGGCTTGGCCTCTGTTTAGTTGTGTTTTCGAGGCACATTTCATCTGTTGCTCAGCAATCAATGTTTCAAATTAGATTCCTCGGTGCGTTTTTGCACAGTGTGTTTCTTACGTCCGCGCAGCATTGTTGGTATATTTCGGGCCAGTGTTACCATCCAGTACCATAATACGGTCTGTCAACGTCAATGATCTCGGACAAACTGTCGCCTCAGGCAAAATCCAATCGGAAATTAGATACATGAAATATACTTGTCCAGTCCCAAGATTGCTAACGATCCGTCCTGGACGCTTCCACAAAATTAACTTATTAAATCCACTCTGCTTCATGCTGTGGTTTCACTGTGGGCTAGATAATTGGATTGTCCAGTGACCAGACGCGATTCGGGACGGAAATCTCTCCTCTCTTTGTAACGGATAATGTGATTAGCCTATTGGTTGCCGTGGGTATTTGTGAAAGAAAGACTTGACCTGATTGGTTTGTTTTCAATTACTGAGTTGTTTTTGGCTAATCCTTTAACGCCATTCATTTTGAGACCCAGTAATTTGTTTATTTTTTTCCGCTGAATACTTGTAATTTGTATGTAGGATAATTTGATCAGCGAAACGTGTTAAGACCTTTTCCCTAAAGCTTTCATTCATTACCTGGGAAACACTACAATTAAAAGTATTAACATCACGACTATTTGTCTGAAGTAGTTGTCACCAGTGAATTCACCAAGCCAACATTTTGTTGATTTTCCCTAATTTACTGTAGCAATGTGTGTCACAGAGGCTTAGTATTTTTTTTTCATAAGTGCACCTGGATGTTAAGTAACTGGCATGAATACAAATTCATTTAAAACTGTTAAATTAGATTTAGGTAATTAGGCAATAATTATGGCAGTATTAAAGAAATCAACCTGTGTTCAGGAGTGATTTAGCACTTCTTGAACTGATATTGCCTTTGCTTTCTTACTTGATATATTTTGCCTTTGTGATTTAATATTTTTGGTGTCATATTTGCATAGGTTAGCTATACGCCTTGCCATCACTTTGCTTCACGATCGAATATTTATTTATTTATTTATTTATTTATTTATTTATTTATTTATTTGACTGGTGTTTTAGGCCGTACTCAAGACCATAAGACTTATACGATGGCAGCCAGCATTACGGTGCTGGCAAACATTTACGACTCGAGAGTAAGCCAGCGTGAACTCACAGCAACATCATGTTCTAATATTTGATATGCTTTGCCTTCGTTACGTAATATTCTATTGTTCCATGAACTAATATGTTTTCCTTTATGGACTCAACATGTTTTGGCTTCATATCTTCATACAGTGTGTCAAGACTTCATGACTCCATATTCCTCGGTGGACTTGGCTTGATAAGCCTTGATATTTTTTACCCAGCGACTTGATTTTACTTGTCCTGGAATCGTGACTTCGCTTGCTTTGGTTTCCTAACTTTATATTTTTTAATCCATGACTTGATGTTTCTTGGAATCATGACTTAATATATCTTTAAATCATGATTTGATATGTCTTTAAATCATGATTTGATATGTCTTGAAATCGTGGCCTGATATATCTTGGAATCATGACTTGATATGAATTGGGATCATGACTTGATGTGGTTTGGAATTATGATTCAAGATAACTGACGTCGCTACTTTTTAACGTGAATATATTTAAACCATTTCAATACCTTTTTTGTATACTTATACATATAACCAAATGGACTGTACACTGTGTGGGTTTTACATGGAATTAGACTTTCGACAGAGGATACAAGGAATTATTCGGATATTCTCACCTAATCCATTCTATCCACTTTCCACATCTCTGCAAATTACCTTCTCTAGAAAAGTTTTACTGCAAAACCAACTTTTGTCAAAATTCTTGTCTGCTGCCATGTTTTTTTCTTTCACTCTTCCTCCAGCAGATGTCGCCACTGAGACTAAGGGCAGAATTCGATCACGTCGTCACGCTATAATCCCCGTGATCGATTGTCCACTCTCCAGGTTTGATCATCTGAGTGCCCTCTGACGTTACTAAAGCCCCAGACGCCGGGTGATATTTCACCCCCAAATCTGTTTTCAATCAAATTCTTTAGTTACAAGGTTCAGACCGGAAGCTGTATTTTATGTATCAGTTTTCAGCCTTTTCACGTAGGGCACGTTGTTGGAGCGCTTTTTGTTTGTCGACAAAATGCATGCATTTATAACTTGACTATTGTGATCATACCATTTTTTGAATAAGCAGTAAACAGAAGCAAACGATGTTCAAGAAAATTAATCTAAATTACTTAGACAACTCGTCAGAAATGCGCTTTTACCTTGAATTGCTGTTTAATGGGACTGTTCTTGTGTACTTTTCAACAACAACAACGTTCCTTGCCAACACCTTGAGCACGTGCTAATTAAACCTGTCTGTCGTAGCGTTACACAAAACTGTTAGCTGGGATCATTTCACTATATCACGAGGCCAGTATAATCCCCGTACAATAATCAGCTAAAGCGATTGGTTGCGATCGATGCGGCGGAAACGCCCGAGGTGACGTCGGAGAGCAGAATCTCGGCGCTTCGGCGCGTGTCGGTTTGGCTCATCATTTATCCCCTGCAGCCAGGCATCTGGAGGCAACATATCGCTGATGACATGCTCCATAGATTATTGGCCAATCCAATCGGTTTTCAGTCTGAAATCTTTGCCATGAGCCATGCAGTCAGCATTCATATCAGACTGAGTGAACTCATACCCTGCCTGTCTCGAGTTATAGTTTGACGCATTTCTTGTCCCAAGCGAAGTGTGGCTGTAATGAGTGCAAATGCTAGAGTAGTACATACCGACTAAAGGCTGCCCCGAAAATGAACGTCTCGAACAGAAAAGAGAACGCTTCCAACAATCAACGGTGAACTTAGGGACAATTTCTGTCACCGGGATCAAATCTGTATGACCCATCGAGATTCACCCTCCTCCCTCCACTTCAATCCACCGATCGCTGGAAATAATTTTCATGTAAGTGATGTGCTGAAATAATTTAAGTCCAAATTTGATGCTAGCTACTGTTATGCCATTTCCTGAACATAAATAAACACTATGTATTGACACAGCCAATGAGCAGATCTCATCAAGAGATACTAATTTATTACATTTCGCAAAACATTTCTAATTTTTGGAACTTCAGCTATGCTTTAGTTATGCCTTGTGTCCTAAAACGGTGGCAGTGAACTGCTGATCATAGGAAACGGTCAATTGCTCAATCTCTTCATATCTTTCTTGTCGGATTTCATCGATTTTTATGGAGACGGATTACCTCCCTTGTCGACGTAGAATCACACCCAAAGCAAACCTGACGTGCAAATTGCTTCTGCCAAACAGATGGTGTGTGATTAGACGATGACGGAACGGAAAGCCCCAGCGACGGGTTGACCCGTGCGGCCAATTACCAGGGATTGCTCTGCTTTGTCCTTCCACGGGAGCCCCTGGTCAGATGGAGGAACCGACCGGAAGTAGTTTGCCTCGATTACTGGTCCAAGGTCTGTCTCACGCCGGGACTTGTCTCGCGTAGACCTGATGCAAGAGGCCTCGGGGGTGAACTGTCCGGCAGAGGTCGCCAACGGATCTGTCTTTTTTCCCTGTCTTGGCCACGAATCCGACACGTTCTCCATAATTGCTAAGTATTTCTCCTTGTAATTGAGTATAAAGAGCAGCTTGTGTCTCCGCATTAATTAATCAAGATGCGGTTATTAATTAACTTGTCAGTGTCGTACGATGCCGTTTAATTTTGGCAAACCCCACTGCGGGAAAACTATTCAGCCCGAACCAGTAGCTACTTCCGCTGCTGGTCGAAGTGTATGCGTTTTAACCACCACTTTCTGGTATCACGTGTCCAGCGGGGATTATTTTGTCTATTTTCATCTCCATGATTCCTCTACAGACTTCAGACGACTTTCACTTCCAAATTTCTCTTAATGCTAAGTTTTAAAGACGATGCCTTTCCGTCCCAAAATTAACCCTCTTCTTAATCCTTTTCTTTAGATGGACAACGACCATCTTGGATATACATTAAAAAAGCACATCATGTCATTGGAGAGTTCGCCAGAACGACAATAACGGTTGTTACAAATGAAAAACTGACAGACGAACCAGACAAAGCTACAACTATACCCTGTTCAGCCGTTTTCCTCGATATTCACTGGGGCTGATAAATTATGCTTTTATTTATTTGTAACAAATGACGTTTGTACACAAACAAACAAATTGTCACTGTTCCAGCTCATGCTATTGTTACTTAATCTTGCTGTTTCCAACCACGACAGATATCATCCAGGAACACGTTGTCTTGGTCATTTTACCAACCATTTCTTTATTTCAGTTCCTTACAAAAAGCGACCACACTTGTCTCTATTTACATTTCACCACTTTCTTACCTTCCCGGAATCTCGCAACATACTTTTTTGGCTAAGGCCTCTGGCGACATTTGCACTGGGAAGTGTCTACTTACGGACTACGAGCTTAAAATTTGAATTTGATGTCCTGTCTAGAAAATCGACTGTCTGACCTGCGTTAGTCAGAACTGATGATTGCTTTTCTCTTACATGCTACCAGCTTTATTAAGTATTTATATATGTATTATTTCCTTTGACATCTGGTGTTTTATTTGGTTTTAGAAATTGGAACGCTCCTTTCTGGCGTGCGAGTGGTTAACGAATGTCAGACCCCATTGTTTAAAATCATCGAAAGGAGGATCTGTTCGATTCTTCCGGATGCTCTCTGTTTTTCTCTCCTGTTTTATACATTCCCCATCCATTTGTTTCAACATGAACTTACAGTGAACTAAATGGAGAATCCACAAAAACGCTTTCACCCAATTTCCATCGATCTCCCTTGTCTTTCGTTTAGCCTCTTACTTTGTTCTCCTCAAAACCCATTTGCTGGGGATTTGTCCTTCAGATTCTTTCCTCGTTTCGCCCTTAACCATCTCCTCCATGTCCGAGTGTAAGAATGGTTTTAACAAAAAACTCTGTACTCAGGGCGGCCATTTGTTTTTCTTCCGCTTGTTTTTTTTGTTTTTGTTTTGTTCTTTTTTTCTCTTTTTTTTTATGGCTATCGCGTTGTGTATATTAACCTTGTTGTTCGCTTCCAAGACAAGGTACATCACTCGACGGGATAAGAATCACCATTTATCGCCACTAAATCCCGAAACAGAATAAGTTTCCGAACATTTTTATTTTATTTATGGAATGGTCTTATCGGGAATTACCGCTCCTCACTGTCACGGCGGACAATTCGAGGTGACCAAGAGCCCGCAAATGTGTGGAATTAAGTTAGGGTACTAGTTCTCAATGTCAAGTCAAGGTCATACGGCACCCATAAAGTCCCACACATTCTGGAAATGATCATTGATCTTATTCAAAGCTTAACCGCTAAACCACGAAATATGTCATAGAGTGACCACTCCGATGACCCCTTCACGAAATATGTCACATAACCGGAAGACCCCTCTGTAGCCTCCATTGGTACATGCACTATGTTTTTTAACAAGGACATGCATAAATATTTCATATTTAAGGGTTTGCAAACTTGCTCATCCATAAATTCGGTAATGCTTATTCACTGCACTTTTTGTTTCGCCTTTCATGCCACTATGATTGACGATTCCCACATATTTCAATGACGTCTTTCACAAGTGTTTGCAAGATTCACCTTATATTAGGAAACGTCTTTTCCGAGTAAAAAAAAATACGGTACAAATTTCCAGGGATGGCGATGTGAGAATGTTATTATTATTTTTATTATATTTTTTTTCCCTTCATTTTTCCATTTTTTTTCTAACAAAGGAAACCTCTGTTGCTTTATTGTCTATCGGCAATATACTTATTTTTGGTAAACTCGTTAATATAAACGATATGTTCTAATAAAAGAAAGATCAAATGTCCTTGAAGCTGTGTGTTTCTTTCTGTGCGGCAAAATGTATTTTTTACAACACCTGGTGATGTAACAGCATCTGTCGCGCATTGTGGGTCTGATGAAATTAGCTCGGCGAATTGCAGTTCAAATGCGATCCATCATTTCACTGACCATTTCATTCATCGGGGACTTTAGAATTGACAATTTAAATTGCGTTTTAATAAATTTCTTTCTTGTTCTGGTCCCGGCTTTAAATGTCAATTCGGAACACATCAATCACCGCGTGGTTCCATTACAATGCCCCTGTCCTGTGTGACGCTGTCTTCATCAACCGGCGAGCCCACCGCTCATTAGCATGGCCGTATGTTTTATTTGATTTTAGATGTTCTCGTTATCGCACCGAAAACCATTCACTGCCTCCTGGTTTGAACTTGTTCTCGCCAAGATATGGTTAAAATATTGCCATTGTGGCGGTAAAGTCATAATCATTCGTTTCCTTCGCCCTCAATCTGGTCTCGAAAAACACAAAACGCTGCTATGTCGTCAGATTTAACAACCATATTACTAATGACACACATCCCCAATTTCCCTTTTATAGCAGTAGTGTGCAATGACTGACCCTGGGGAATTGAGAAGTACTGCAAATATAGGGTCCTAGGGAATTGAGAAGTACTGCAAATATAGGGTCCTAGGGAATTGAGAAGTACTGGAAATATAGGTGGTGCTATGGGAAAAAATTTCGGTCAAGAACAGCAGGGCATGGATTGCACTGTCTAAAGACATCCCATAGTTCAGCTCTGTACAGCGAATACACAATGTAGAACATTTATAGTGTAGTGGTGGGGCTGGCAGACGTGAGACATAGTTAACTAAAGATGTGCTTCGAATTCACTTGAAGATCTTCTCAAGCTTCACCTTTGTTTTGGAAATACACTTCATAGTTACTACGTTGTAATTGTCATTTGACAGTTTGTGTCATGGCTTCTTGTTCCCATGCACATGTTGAGTATGTCGTTAAGACATTATCCAAGTTGAACTGTTGCTATTTTCAGTTTACAGCGGAATTCTGGCAATATGCGTGGATGTTTCTAGGTCAAACGTCCTATCTGACATCCGGGGTAGATTTAGTACTTCCGAGTTGTCAAATCAGGCGAGATAAAACGGTATAAATCAGCTTGTTGCCTGATACTTCGCCATAGATCACAATCAAACGTCAGAATTGCTCTGCGTAAAGCACTTTAAATCTGCACAATTATAGCGCGAATAACGACTCCATTTGTTCCAACAAAATGGCCGACTTGGGACCACTCTGAAAACATCTTACTTCGTCTTCGATCCCAAGCAACATAAATCCAAGAACTAAAAAAAAAAAGAAGAAACTAAAAGACAGGCGATGCATCATCATCGAAAGTCTCCCTAACAATGGATTTTCACGAACGCTCTTTAAATCGGTCTGGAGTAAAAACTATGATTTGAACGACCAAATTGGTGGCCTTCTTTCAACCCAGGCATGCTTAATCGATCAGACCCACTAACGCCAATTTCATTAAAAGCGGGTTACTTATTTGGCCACAGAGGAGGTTGGGTCAAAAGGAGCCTGTCAATTCCACCCGCCCTCGCGCCCGCCCTAAAAGCTACTCTTGCCGTCTTGTCCACTCTAATCTCATACACATTGTTTCATGTTGATAGACCAGCCGGCTTCCTTACTCGGGTCAGGCCCGACATTTCATTCAACTGCCTTGCTGTTGTCGAGCGAATAATCAATCGAGCTGGTTACTCGCACCAACAACCCTGAAAAGTCAGTCTTGCTGAATTTTTACCCTGCAAGGAGATGATGTCATAAATGACTTGTTGTATTGTCAGTGATGTTTTACTGGATGTTTCACCTCGAGTTTACTGTCATTATGGTCCAGGCAAAGCATTGGCCCCCAACAGTAATTAGAAACTGGAAAGATAAAAGCGAAGGAAAGATATTAAAAACAAGATGGCGAAGACTTGCGAGAAAGGTGTTTCTTAAGAAATTCATGGCTCGTATATCAGCCGTGGACCAAAATGAGTTTTACGGTGCACAAACTGTAGTACCAGTATATCACTTATGTAAAGTAATCCACAAGTGTACTTAGTGTGGGAATACAGGATTATCGCCAGGGCGCAAACCGGCATAACAGGTAATTTGAGTAAGCGAAGAAAATTGTGTACTACATGATCAGTTCGTGTCTTTCAAAGCCTCTCGGGTTAAGTATTCAAACCTTTATGAGACTGAGTGTTTAGATTTCCTCAGTCGATAGAAGAAGAGGTTCACAAGAGACGGATGTCGTATCTGTCGGGCATTTGTACACAACAGCAAGCCTGGTTACTATTGGCAACAAGCACGAGCGGAAGAGCTTCTATGTGCTCAGGGCTGTTTATCGTGTCTCTTTGTTTCCTTTCTTCACGGCCATGAGTACATTGTTTTTGCTAACGACTAGTAAACCTTACCGGTTAAAAATTTTGGACATCTTGTGCGCAGTGCCTTCCCTTTGAAGCGCTCTTCAAGCTTCTGCCCACAGTACGGGGAATAACGAGGTACTAGACAGCACAGAGGAAAGAACCCGGCTCTCAGCGGTCTTACATCCAGCAGGGGGCATTAATCAAACAGTTCTTGTGCGTCAGCGAAGTATATGCTTGATGAAGGACAATTGGCTTATACAGACAAGGAAATATGGATTTGTCCGACTCAATCGATGGTGGAGGTCCCGTTTGTTAGAGACAGTCTCCGCCACGTTTAGAGAGCGGTCATAAAATAGAATCTTATCGCCTCAAGGATATTTGCGTTTGAAAACCGTTGTCAGCAATTGAGGGTTTCTTTAGACAAACCCGTACTGCGATTGGGTAATTCGTCGAGAACAAGTGTGTATGCCTGCTCACAGTACGTAATTAGGTCGCGATACACCAAATGGCGCGTATGTTTTTCATGGTTTCTTTTACTGCGATTTTGATGATTAGGTCACTCCATCGCGGACAGTCTGTATTCCCCATCCTATAACAAGGGGCGACGTTACTGACACAATGGTATAACGCATGGTCTCGCTCATGACCACAAGCGCATGACCATCATGTGTCCGTGTGAGCGTCAGTGTATTTTCTTGACTTTCATCATATCATGACCAGAAAACTGATGCGACAGTCATTCTCTCTAGTGAGATGTAATCTATCATGACCGGGAATTGTACTAAAGGTGTATGACATAGCGTCGAGGTAAATGTAGATTCACGATCACATAGTTGGCCAGAAATATATCCTGGAGACAGTATTCACAAGAAATCGTTAACTTTTATTAATAAATTATTCTGCCCCCTAAAAGAAATGTCACGGAAAGACCTCGAATGTGTCGGGCATTCAGAAAATATAGTTGTCAAGTGCTGCTAAGCGTTATTTAGCTTCCCGGAAAATTTCGCATTTGGCGTATGGTCGTAGTAGTACGTAAAGTGTGGCCACAGTCGAACTGATTCTAACCATTGAATAACACAATACGGACGGGTACCTTGCAAGATTTGCCCGTTGTCTGTGTGATTTACCGTAGCACTTTAACAGAAGCGATGCTGCGCAGTCAATCCCTTCCGGTGAGCCAGCCGTGTTCATCCGTCAGAGCAGACGAGACCAGCTCGTTCGTTTATCACACCGTCCATTTGGCGTGAGGAAAGAGCTCCGTTATTCCACGCCGAAGAGGGATTGCCTTGGCGTGCCAGACCGCTTACGAATCACCGAATGGGAACGTTGTAACATTCTGCAATCCGTGTAACGATGTCAACGCTTGGAGAGAAAAAGGTCGACAGAACCCTAGAGCGTTGACGAATTGTCGAGCAGGACATGTGTAAGGGAAAAAAATAAACCCTGTCGTGCCATTACCTTGAAAGCCGGAACAGGAATTAATGTGGCTGGGTACTTCCCTGGCCTCTCGTGGTGTAACTCACTTTGCTGTTGTCCTATCTGCTAAGGTCGCCTGTGTATAGGCTTTCACAGGCCGCAGTTCTCGCAATGCGAACATCCCCCGCTCAACATGGTTTCATCAAATGACTAGAATTGAGATCTAACACATGAACAAGAGCCTTTCTAATAACACTGCATTCTCGCTCTAAAGCGTGATTTTGCCATACGTATATTTGACTCTGTGAAATGGAGAATTTGGGGTTACCCTTGAGTTACTAATCCCTTAAGTCCTTTAAGTACACATTTGAACACTGAACTTCAACTACCTTAGGGCTTCCATTTGGTTCTAGTTGTGTGTCTGTGTTATTGCAACCTTTGTTATTCGTGCAACGGTACACGAATTAAAAATCCAGGTGATAAACAATCAGGTAAACGAGTTCATTCAGAACGTCAAGTGAAAGCATCAGATGTAATCAAAGATGACAAATAACGAAGAACATTTCACTGTAATTACACATCTAAAGTTTTCTTTCTCAATTTATACAAATAGCTATTTTATACGTCGCAAAGCAGATAACCGTTGTTTTCATGACTTAGAGAAGTTGTTTATAAACTTTGATAAAGTATGACAGATTGATAGATAAAATGCGACGTGACAGGACTTGAATGTAAAACCCCAACTGGGGTAAATTGAAAAGAGACCGGGCCTCACGGGTTAACAAAATCTTTAAAAAATGTAACAAGTTTACCAACTATCACACTCTCCTAGCAGCAAGAGTACTAATGAGTAAACTACCATCCTTCAGTTGGTGCATGGCAAACGTTTTTTATCTAGTGAATGAAAAATGATGGTCATCTTCCCTTCTTGACACAGCGAGAGGAAATAGTTATTTATGTGAGATGTGTGAAGTGTATAGGAATTTTTGGATGCGGCGGATGTATTGAGTGTATCAGATATGTTTTGTATGGGACTGACGTGTGGCATATGCTGGAGATACTGAATTAATCACCGTGGTCACCGTGATATGGTATACATTATGGTACAGAATGCTTGGATAGAAAAGTGTACTGGAACAAAAGGCACACTTTTGCGTTTGACTGGAGAAGACTGGATTAGACGAGATTGGAAATATCCTAAGATGTATCGTAGAAATATGCAAGGAAAACAGAATTGTATTTGTTCAGACTGTGGTTTTGACCTCATTCTTGAATATCAACCATCCAGAATGTGGAATGCAGTAACGGAGAGAATTGCATGTCAGCGTATGTTAATATGACAGTTACTAAATGATGCTTGTATTGGGTATTGGTGGAGTGGAGGGATGCCCTACAGGCATCTGTAGATGAAATTGAGTGAATGTGTTATGGCTAGAACTTTTGTTTTTCCAGCTCTCGAGTCTTGTTATCGACAGTTTAGAGAGAAGATTATGCGCCCACAGCCTGGGGGTAAATGTCCTTGACTTGTCCCCATCGTACGTCGTTGGCCACTTGTACTCCCTCCTGTGGTCAAATTAATCAGATCGTTCGACATCGTATTAACCACGTGGGACATGTGTACTAATCATTTTTCCGGGGAAAGGCATACCGCTGACCTCGTTTTCGTATTTGAGCACGTCGTTTTCAGCTCATTTCACGCGTCTTCACATTGAAGAGCTCTTTTTGTTCAGACGTCTTGTTCCGGTGATATGACCCATGACCGTGAGGTCAAGCATCTGGTTCCGGGGTATGGAATCGCTTTGTGGGAATGGCAAGTGTTTGGGTTGGAACTTTAGTGAATCCTTCGGCAGATATTGACTGCCGAGACATTCTGTTGACGATGGTCTATTGACCGCCAGGGGGCGTTCTTTTCTAACCTCTTGCTTTCCATCTCACGGACTTCGGTGGGAAAGCTGATTAACGTTGCGAGGTAGGGACACATAAACACCGGTCGGCCAGCCAGCCAGCCGTTCGGCCAGCCACACATGCGGTCACTACTCTCCACATATTGGAGATTATTCCCTTCCCTCTCGACAAATTTTCCTCTCACAGTTTCTAACATGGCTAACATTTTCGCACCAGGCACTACTGACTAACAAGAATCGATTGACCCTCACCGTCACCCCCCCCCCCGGCCCCGCCGAAGTATCCACCACCACTAATCTAGATCAATAAACCCCCATTTCAAATACACATATGAACTCGTACATTCTCTCCTTATTCTGGCACGTTTCCTTGTCTACTCCCGACCCTCCTCCCTGCCTAGCCTCTCTCCTCGCTCTCTATGGTCATTCATTGCTTCTTTACCGTCAAAACACAGAGCACGCTTCCGAGGCTCTTTTTGATATTCAATAACAAAAGCAATCGATCCCGTATCGATCCCGTATCGTCGATTTTTCCTCTTTTCCTGAGAGACCGAGAAATTAGTGGGAGTTGATTTGAGCGCCGCCTCTGTTGTTCGAGGCCCGTCCGCACCATAATGAATAGGTGTCCGCCGATATCGGTTTATTGCAAGAAATGATTGATTCCCTTTTCTGGTCTAGATGATGGAACCCACAAAGTGTTTGCATCCATCGGGGATAGTGGACGGACGGCCAGCCAGCCGGTGAGAGATTTCAACGCCTGTGGTCTAATTCACGGTCGCCATTCAAACTAATAGCATTGGCCAGTTAGAGGAAATAAGTGTCGCAGCCATAGCAATCGACTAATTCATTCGCACTCTTGGTTCTCAGGCGATTTCATTACACGTCCAAATAATTCTCTTCCGTTAACAAAAGCAATACCGTGCTAAAAGCTGTATGTGTAAACAGCTATCCATATATTTTCAGCCTATTTGTGTGGGCTAAACATAGCGCTTTGAAAGTAACGGATTGGAAGATGTGGTGTACTTTAGTTAAATGGGGATACAAGCTATCTTAGTAAACTGCGCCATGAAATCCTCATACTATTCATTGAGGTTAACCTATTTAAGGTCATGCCTTCATAATTCTCCCCAACGGTTTCAAAGCATGCAATTGACGTTGATTCTTGTAGTGACTTGCCGCTCAGCGTTTCTAGACGAACATGGTAGAATTTGTCGTAACCTGGATTTGAATTCTTGGTAATATAACCCAATAGCTTTAGGACGGAGGACAAAAAGTGATTTTCAGACACCAAACCTTTTATAGGAAACAATATAAGTGACATCCTTTGGGCATAAGACAGCAAGGAATAGCTGTATTCAATGTGCCTACACATATACAACCCTCATAAAAAGTTAAACAATGAACAAATGGTCTATATACATTATTGGCGACCATTTCAATACACAAGGTCAATGGGATTTTCCATTTCTGTTTTTGCTCTCCCTAATTTATGTTGGCTTGCAAATTTTAGAAGTCAGAAATATATTGTGTGTATATAAAAGTCAAGGATAATATTTCTGGTGCATTTAGAGTTACCCTTAAATTTGTCCAGCACCTGACTAAACGCCCCGAACTGACACTGGATTACGTTAAAACCGTCTATTTCTAGCGATTTTATCGTTTGGGGGTACAGAATACTTTACTTCAGAGAAACGTGCGCTCAAATATGACGTGCTATAAATTTACATTTTTACGTAAGTGGAATCCCAAAAATAGACGGTTCATTCGAACGTAAAAGCTGAGCTGTTCCAGCAATCTGATTTTTGTGAATAGCTTTTCAGTGGACAAGGACTTTGGTTTCCTTCCATCTGTGTGGGTGTCAAAAGTGCGTGAGGTATTTGGGTAATTTGCCTCAGTACTTCCACCGGTTGTAAATTACTTCTGTCTGGGAAATTTCATAGAAATCGAAAATAGGTTGGTCACAAAGTTGTCAGGGTCGAAAGTCCGCTTGGCAATCTGCTATGATTTGAAGAAAGGTCGGTCTAAGCAAATGGTTAGCAGGGATGCTGTAGGTCAACTTATTTTTACCGTGATCTCAGAACGTTTCTGTCAATGTTTTGCAAGACTCCGCTCCTAAGAACTTCGCGCAATCGCATAGAGCTTCCGGTGTAAATGAATGAAGAAAAAACTAGTCCGGGTTTTTTTGTACATGGAATTGATGAACAACGTTGATTAAAAACTTCCATCGATGTGATGAAACGAAAGCGGACCCTGTCGACACAAGAGAAATTTGTTGAAGGAATTTGTCAAAGAAGGGATGGTCTGGTTGCTTTCAAAAAAAGAAGAAAGAATCTGGTTGTTATTAACCAATGAAAACTTGTCGGATTGTTTTTTTCCGCTGACGGATTTGTATGATGTTTGTAGTACAACGGTAATATTTGCGGCTTACACCACTCAGTGTAAAAATCCATTACATTCCTGTCCATCACGGGCTGTGCCAATGTTGGCTACCTCTGGGTTGCTTTCAACCAAACGTACTGTCCTATGCAAGAAAGATGCAGCAACAGACAGCGTCCTCTGTGTGTGTGTATCAGCAGTGTCATGAGTTCAATCCCGCCTGATGGGGGATTTCACTTTACCATCAGTTTGAGAGAAAACACTGATTTGTTTAAAGTTAGTGAGACCCAATCCGGATCACTACATTGTGAGTGTTAAAATGCACAATGGCAATGGCAAAGGTTATTTTTAGTCTATCAGATGAGAAGACTAATGTAAGATGTAAATATCAGTGTTCTGCATAAATATCCTGTATGCTATCGAGACGGAAAACCGCCTTCAATTAATATTTAGGGAAGCGAGCTTTCACAGCCCTGTCAGAATTTTAACCGAAGCCATCAGTTATAGTTCCTGTTTCTTGATGTATGTCAAGCCGCGGAGGAATACATCCTCATCAGGCGCGCCGATGTGTACAAATATTTGACCTTGGGGTCAAGAGATAGCAAAAGTCAAAGGTTAACCCCGTTATGATGTCCGCCTAGGATACATGGACCCACAGCTTATCGACTGAGATTTCCAACAAAGGCGAAGTCCCACGGTTAAAGAAAGGAAAAGAAATGGTTAGACCGCTTTATCAATGTTTGTTCTGTAGCCCAGTCTCTCTGTTTATGTTTGTTTATGTTACGATGGCCAATGTAGCACCAGGGATGACGTGGGAACTCAAAATAATGTATTATGTAAGCAATTAAAGTATATTCTGTGTTCAAATATCCAAGGAAAAATATCTATTATCTCAGATATAAACGTGGCGTAATAGTTAGATGGTGGTAAAGAAAAATATTTACGAAATGGTACATCTTTTCGTCATATTATTTTATTTTCATCGAAAATGTACCGTGCGCACAGGGCCCTTCACCCCACACATCCCATGCTCCATTCCCACACACCACCCACCCTACCAAGTCTGCATCGGCCACAGAGGATGCAACGTTGTAACGGAAGGCTTGTGCAAAATAAAACTCAGTTTACAATTAGCTTTACCGGTTAATGAGCATCTTACGAAACGCTCTAGTATCTGCCAGGGGTGTCACATCATTACAAAATATCCGGAAAACATCATCCGGTCGAATTTGAAAATGGTTTTCACACGTGATAAACGTCTTCCAAATGTTGCCTAGGTTAAATACGGCCTGGAACACCAATGGGTTCTTATTAGCTTGGAAAAGCCTCGCAGCCACTGGGGCCGATAAGATCACGTGACGAGGCTGACGTCTTCGAAGTAGCCGTCCCTAAGGGTTAATACAAAAGCGTAACCTGTGATAACGAAATGTGGAATCTGGGATTTAAAACTCCGTGCCGCCTGATGTAATTTACCACAGAAACCTAACACGGAGTGAAAAACGACTAGTTTGGCTGTGGACGCCCACTGGACGTAGGAAGAATAACGCTCATCATTACTCTGATCAAACTACGTTTTAGACCAGCAGCAATTCCTTTTTTTTTTTCTTAGAACAAAAAGTGTCATTTAAATTTTGGTCTTAACACACACAGAGGATTAAGGTTCGAATCTAGCCTTGGGTATGTAGCCCAATTTCTTTGCACTCAATAGTGACCGAAAACGACATAGTCAAGTATAGAAATAAACAGAATTATACATACCAATATCCATTATCGACTTGAGTGTATGTTTTTCCTTTGAAAACCTGAAAGCAGAGACCGTTATAAACGATGATAATTCTCCCAGCTGAGTGAGATGTTTTATTCCATATCCCATAACTGTCTCGCCACAATATGGCTGAAACTCTGCCAATGTGGCGTTAAATCCAAATCTTTCATTCGCCCCCGGTCTACTTTTTGCACATGAGCATTTACTTTCTCATTTACTTACATGTGAACGTTTTACTTTATGTCAGCACTGTCGGTAAACCTGCTATCCCCGAGCACCTCAGGCCTTGACAATCCCAGAGGCCACTCCACTGAGATCACGCCATGCAAATTCCTGATACGCGTTGACCGATGAAATTTTTCGCAAAACTGACAAACAGCTGATAGGGAGACAAAATCACTCAGTAAGAGGCCAGTGAGCCCTAACTTATCACTACTTTTGTCTAGGGTGCATTTCCTGAAAAACACACACATTTGTGTATAAAATGAAACTTTGTAATATAAAACATTACAGCATAGAAAATAAAATCAGAGCATCGACGACAGTGTTATAGTTGGCAAATGATCACACGTTAGCGGTGAAATCCGGACACTCGTCAATTTACCTGAGTTAGGGTTTTATTCCAACTGTTCATGTAAGTGTTTAAGAAGTAAGAACTCACACACAAGGTTGTACCATGGCTTAAGCAGAATTAGGTAAAAAAAATTGCAGTGATCTTAAATGCAATACTAGTATACTAGAACTCAATGTTCTAGAATTACTGAAAGCCACTGTTACAAAATCAGACCTCCCAAGAAGTAAAAATACTGCTGTCCAAAGGAGCAGCGGAAAATATATCTAAAAATTGCAAAGCATTCGATGCGGAACCATTAATTGTGGACTGCATAGCCTGACCGGTGTTACGATGTATTTCACAAGGTTGCATTATTGCTATTTATACACACACAGTCCTCTCCCACCAAACATTATTTTACGGTGTACTATTTAGAGCAGAGTGTATTGTGAGCTGCTGTAGTCATTTCACCTCAATATTTCCCCAACAGTCATTTGTCTTACACATGGGGGTACTGAACAGTGTGAAACCCGATTGAACCTGTTTTGTGATATAAGGAACAAAATGCCTCACGCAGCCAGTTTCACTGTCCCAAAGGGAGAAAACCTCAACCAAATTATGCTCAAAAACATTGCTTCTATCTTGGCCGATTTTGGAGATTATTTCCACATGGAAGTCACAGCTTCACCTTGTCAGACACAAATCGATTCATTAGTCATTCTCTCATCTCAGTTATTCCCCTTTCACCTCCGCTCGCTCTAAGCCGCCTCCGTTTTTAATACCTTTTCTGTATAAACACAGAATACGAGGTTCGATATTTTCCATCAACCGTTTACTCTGTGTGTATTTTTGTAACAGAACTCTTTAAATATTAATGAAGAAAACTGAAATGATAGTCATTCGGCTAATTTGTATTCACATGGCTGTAACGAAAGAAAATTTCAATTTTTCATATTCGTTTTTTTGTGCTTTCAGATTTTGCTAAAATTGAGTATTATGTTAGAAACCAATGAATGAATTAACAGAAAGAATGCGTAACACTTCCGGTCTTAGCCTAGGACATTGAAATAATTGCAGTTTTTGGATTCACGGTATCCTTGGCAACGGAACGATACCTGTATCGTAGTTTTGTCATATGAATGGTTCTTTTCACGGTTTTAATGAATACAGAAAAAAATGTTTGCCTGAACTACTGTAAGTAGACCAAACTTTCAGAAAAGACTAATTTGATGTTTCAAAAAAGTTCTAATTTCATGTTTTTCTCAAATCTACAGGTTTAGTTAGAAGCTCTGATTATATCCTACAGGTAATATATAAGTGTCTTTGCCAAAAAAGTATATTTTAGGTTTTTTACCCCTAGAACTGTACTTTCTAGGGCGAAAATTCAGGTCACTTACCCCTCGTTGTTTACAGCATTCTGTGCTCAGTGTCTACAACAACTTCAGTAATAATCATTATATAATACTCGATTATATCCTCGAGTAGATCCTTGTAGCATCGGCTATATAACATACTCACTGACAGTCTGTAAGGAGTGTTGTAAGATACTCAGCAAACCGTGTCACCTGCTTAACGGCTGACTTGTAATGACACGCGTATGTGGTGCACCACTAGACGCCTCGTAGCTGTGCTAAATATTTCACACTGTATTGTTTAGTCACGGACGTGTCGGATAAATTTGCATTATACATACGAAAAAACTTTTAAATTATTCGTGGGCACAGCCAAAACGTTGCAGTGTCTCGTGATCAAAGTGCTTTTATTCCGTTTCCGGTGTTCATGAACAGATTTACACAAATGTATTTATTAACAAGAAGCACAAGCTTATCTGAGATGGTCCTTATAATACATAGGTTTATTAATCTAATTCATCAAATTATCTGACACCTCAGTTTGATATTATTAGTATATCTGATACTTCAGTGTGTTTCTGCCAAATTCGATATGACGTGAATTACTCGTAATCCCCTTATAATTCTCTCATAAAAAAACTTAAAGCTATTCAAATATAAAATAGTACAACATCGAGAGTAAAACCACTTCAGTCGACACAGTGTGATAGGCCAAATGGCCACGTATACCCGATTAAATCCCATCTCTTCTAAGTTTGCCCGAGCGAAGGGTTTATTCTAACCGCCCATGTAAACACTTGTACTAACAACTTATACGCCCCTATATCATAGATTGAGCGCGTTTAGGTAAACAAAACTGCAGTGATGCTAACTACAGTTTGTTAGACAGTAACTTTTATAGAATGTATCAGATGTTTTTTTTTTACATCATTTAATAATCAGTGCCATACACAACATTACGAAAGGTACGAGTCTCGTGCTGATTTAAAACCCTTGATCGGCCGATTGGTTACGAAGTCTACACTACTTAATGTCCTCGGGGTGATTCATTATTCATGTGATATGTTAGAATACACCATTCTTCGCCGAAATTAGCACTGTGTTACTTCTTTTACAAAACCAGGTTCGCTTGTTTGTTCCGAGTATAGCAATGTCTATGAAAGTTTAACTAGAGGCAGGACAAGATAAACTGAGGCACGAGACATAGTGTGGTATCAGATCTACCGAAAGACCAGATACACTGGAGTACCAGATATCCTGAATTAGCAGTTACACTGATGTACCAGATATATCGAAGTATCAGATACATACCAAGATATAAACAAAGTATCGGATATGTCCAAGTACCAGATGTATCGAAGTATCCGATCTTTGAAAGTACCGGATATACTCTAATACCAGATATACTGAAGTGTCAGATAACCCGAATTTCCAAATATATGGCAGTTATTGCCCACATAAATACTCTGGACAGTAAAACCACATCAGCGAAAACAGTGTTATTGTCGATAAATAGTCACACATTACCGGTGAAACCCGGCCTCTTGCCAAGGGTTGTATTCTAACTGCATGTTTATGTAAGTGTTTAAGAAGTAACTACTTAAACGTGCCCTAGCACCATGGCTTAAGCTGAGTTAGCGGTAGGGTGGAAGAGAAGGGAAAGGGCGTGAGGGAATAAATGAATAAATATTTTTTTCTCACACGGGAACATTAAGTGGCTTAGACTTCCTAACCAATCGGCCGATCTAGGGCTTTATAAATCATCACCAGACTCGTACCTTTCTTGAACACAGCCTATCGGCCCATCACGGGCTTTAAACGCAAACGCGCATTGTAATGTGTATGGCACTGATTACTAAGTGTGAGCAGAAGAAAACATTTGACGCATTCTACACAAGTGACGTCTAACAAACTGTAGTTACCGTCACTGCATTTTTGTTTACCTAAACGCGCTCAATCTATGATATAGGGGAGTATAAGTTGCTAGTACAATTATTTGCTTGAGCGATTAGAATAAACCCTCCACTCGGGCAAACTCAGAAGGTATGGGATCTAATCGGGTACATGTGGCCATTTGCAGACAATCACACTGTCGCCGCTGCCTTGGTTTTACTGTCCATGCTGCAGTCTTTTATATTTAAATAGCTTTCAGCTTTTTATGAGAGAATTATAATGAGATTGCGAGTAATTCACGTCATATCGTATTTGGCAGAAACAAATCTCAGTTATTGGCCACGTGAATATTCTGGACAGTAAAACCACAGAAGCGACGAAAGTGTGATGGTTGGCAGATGGTCACACATTACCGGTGAAATCCGGTATTTTCTCTAGGGTTGTATTCTAACTGCATGTTTATGTAAGTGTTTAAAGAGTAACCACTTAAAGGCGCCCTAGCACCATGGCTTAAGCTGAGTTTGCGGGGGTTGGAGATATATTAATAAAACTGGCACGTTTTAGTTTCATCCAAGAAACCTATAGGCGTACACATGTTTTAATGGGAAATTCCTAAAAACTCCACATTTTTCAGTTATACAAATAGGAAAAGAACATATTGAAGGAATATTTCCATTACTTTTGCCTTTCGAATCTGATTTTTTGATCCAAACAGACGACCACATCAAATCATGTTCGACCAGATTTTGATCGCATATGGTAGGAAATCATTTCCAGTATAATTTCAATGGCTTTTGGTTTGTTTTTATTCTGGGGACAAAAAAAAGCCCAACAGAAATGAACCAACTGACACAAAGAAATCCATATGTATGAGAAATTCATCACTCAGTGAACCCCGCCGAGCGTGAGATGAGTCAAGTTTTTTTTTAATACGTTGATTTCCCAACATTTTCTATTCTTCAAGTTATGATATCTGCATAATTTGTTTTACGATGTCAAGTCAAGTTTGCCTGATTTTTTTCACTTGCCGACTTGGTCCGTTAGCGCAATTCTGTTACAGAGTTTCCGTGACTTTTTTCCGTTGTTTCCCCGCGTCAGATAGGCGCTTATAGGTAATTTATATTCGCCAGGGTGTGAGAACGATTGCAACTGTTCACTGCGTTCTTCCAGTCCGCGACCGCCTAGGTTGTCAAATCCTGTTGATAGATGTACTCGAGGGTACTCTCTCAAGACGGACCCATTTGATGAAAAAGAAAGCCTCGACCATTTCAACCCCTTCTTATATCAATTCTCATTACACTCAGGCTGTATACCCAGGTCACAAATTGCTACTAGCAGGTCACTTGGCTACTTAAGCGGCATATTGTAAAATATTGACCCGTCGCAAGAACGGGCACGGCTGACAGGTTTTATACTTTCAAGTCGTGAACTCTGGACGAGTCAGAGGAGAGAGTTGTAAAAGTGTGACGTTTGGGATCCAGAGTGTGACGAAATACTATAAACTTATCCACAGTGACATTTACGTTGGACACTGTTGAGCAATAAATAACAATAGAAGCCAAGATAATTTAACGAGTATTCCAAAAAATGCAGGACTTTAATTACCAACTGGAAAAAGAAACTTTTAAATGAAGAAGACTCTCGTTTCAGAAATTTTATTCATCCGCCTATAGAACATTTATTGCGACTATTCGCCATTGTAGAAAACTGTGGACTGATTCTCTTTGCATGAATCCGTCCTAATTGTTGTATATTTTACATACTTTCTTAGTTTTTTGGTGATTTGTGACTGCTCTTATAATTATTTACTCGGAACGCCCACTCTGGTATACTAGTTTGGTTTTCGACGGCGAGGTTACAGTCCGGTGACTGAGCACGTAGCGGAAGTCAAGGTTACAGTCCGATGACTGAGCACGTAGCGAAAAAGGTCGAAGTCCTGCGATAATACATAATCATGAATGTATGCAATAGCTCGGTATCTTGTTGGGGGGGGGGGCTTTTTTTGCACAAAAAATTCGTATAGAGGATATTTTTTTGCACTTTGTAATACACAAGGCACAAAGTCATGAACAGTGTGAATGATGGAAAAGTAAACTTTTCTAAATTAAAGGCAGACTCTATTAGTACTGCGCATGCCTTCCCCTGGTATACTTCCAGTTACAGATGAATGGAGGCGTGACCTACGTTGTCATTGTTACAAGTAGTGGGGAGACAGACAAATCCTATCCACTCATTGTGTGCTACCCAAACATACAGCCACATTGTTTCTTTTGTAAGGATTTGTTGTTGTTGTTGTAGTTGTTTTTAGTGTTTAACGCTTTACTCGAGCATTTTGCATTTATTCTGTGGTGGCTAGTCTTATTGGGCGCAAGTGCAACAGAACCTCTGTCGTCATATCAGCGATAAACTCTCGAGCGAACTATATGCCTAAAAAAAAAAGCTCACAATATCTGAGCATCGTCCACCCCCCTGCTGCCACCATCGCCACTAAGAACAACGAAAGCTCTTCCCTATATGATGATGGAATTGAACCTATGGCTCGTGTGACCAGATGATTGGAACGAAATCATCCTAACTACTCGGTTTCCGCGTGCAGCCGGCTATAGGGGACCATTCTGTGACTATGACATCAGCTTACACCACCCGCGGCAGGCTTTCAGTCTGTAAAACCCCGCGGGGCTGCGTTCTGATCGATCTCAGTTCGCCTTTTAGTTAATTGTGGGCGCCCTAGCCAATCCCAAGCGGTCCATATCTGATCATAGCTGGTATTGAGAAAGAACACCTATAATAACCACTGCTTTGCGCAGATAGAGAGCTGTTTATGGTGAAACTATGGTAGTCCGAGATACCCGTGCACCATAGTTTACCGTTTCGGGTTTACTTCTTCACAAACAACTTAATTTACAAGAACAATGAGTTATTCCGATGACCCAAGTAAACAAATTGGCTGCCGAAATGAGTTGAAGTCATCGACTCCCAGTGCTGTTGGGTGTTTAAACAAAGAGTGGGACAGACTTATAAATGCTTGGCAACGAAACTGCACATCCTCCATTGACAAGTCTACTAAGTGCGGATACACAAACTTTCCCAGCGGTGTCGTGTTTCCATTAGGCACGAAATTCACTTCACTACGCCTTTCTACGTAAGAAGTTCCTTTGATGCATTATTCTGCGTGTCACATCAAAATCATGCGAACTGCTGATAAAATCTTTCCTCCGAATTGTCTACACTTTTGTATTGAATACGAATGTATGAAAATAGCCCTTATCTGGATTTAAACAATGAGCAATTAGAGCTTGGTACGACGTCTCCTATTTACATACTTGAAGAACTTTCTATCAAAGGGCTAATCTAAGTATGCCAGTTCAGATGGAAGCAGTCCGGTTTTGCACCACGTGCTTGACAGGGTCCTCGATTATATCGGATTTCCTGGAAAAAAAACTGGAATTTATTTATCTACCTTTGTAATTAAAAGCCGTTTTGACTTTCGTAAAACCGTGTGAAATTTTTTTTTACAAACTCCAGCAAGCGTGTTGTTTTTTTTTAATACCGTTGTTTTAATCATATTTACTTAGGCATACATCTAAATATTTGTAGCAAATTATTTTGTGTTTATGTCCCATGTGGTTTACTTTATTTCTCCACAAGGACAAGTCTCGTAAAAGTAAGCAAATTGCAAATGTTGCCTTCAAGGAACTGAACAACTTTAATGCGTTAGAAAAAAAATTGAATATCCGCATGAACATGAATTATATAGAAAGTTATAGTTAACTTCCTGTAACCGTGAAAGTACTACATGTATACAGCTACAACTATGACAGATGTTGATAAATCCATCTTTCTGCACTCCAGTCCCCTAAACGAAATCAATACGTGGATAATGGGTGACCGGAAATAGCTGTCTTAGTGCTTCAAAGGGTTGAAATGGAGCCTCTCTCCTGGTAATACAGCCAGTGTTAAAAGCTTCCGCGCGTCTTCATGGGCGCATATATTATCATTCGTCCGGGTACTAAGGTGACATGTACCTGTGTTATGTTCATTTTTAGCTGTGACAGGTAAAAGCCAGCGATGGGCGTGTGCCTTAGAACGGTTTACACAAAACCCTTTCCTCTGCGGGTTAATCCAGTTAACCCTTGCACCTGCAGACCGTTTTGCTTCCAAATCTCAGGGATTTACCGGGAGTCTCCTGCGGGCCACGCCCTGGCAAGGCTTATTTCGAGGATAATGGGCATTGCCCAAGTTGATTTGTTGAAAATACTTCACCTAGACATATGGATATAGCCTGTGTACATAACAGATAAATAAGAAATATATAAATAACAACTTATTTTATTTCATTTCATGTTTTTTATGGCTGAACATTGCCTCAGATGTGTGTAACAAAAGCACACAACCGATGGCTAAGAAATAAAAACAAAACGGATTGGTCTAGGAAGAACATCACCAAAGAATCGGCTCATTTTCAGTCGATGATCACTAGGTGACCAATACGTCCTCAAGCTACACGTAACAGCGTGTAATTCGCAAGTGCATGGCTGCCAACAACCATTATTAATCATAATCGATTTCCACCTCCCGGTCAGGAGGGTTCAGGCATACACGGGCATGAGAGAGAGGCCGCGATTGCGCGCCGTGCCCAGCCTCCACGCGTTCTCCACCAGCCACACGCATATCGATACGCTTTCGGCCTACGGCCTACTATGCTAAGCATCAATGGCCGCCACTACTCCCATATCAAATCACACTCCCTTCATGGCACAACAGCTTGGCCAGGGAAAGAAAACAAATTCTGATGAATTAGGAAATATATATATATATATATGACAAATGTTATAGATCATTTAGCAACGTCCTAGCGTCCTAGGTTTTAGGGGTATATGAGGCTAAGCAGCAAGTCGTTTTTCGTCCACCAATCGAGGCGAATGATTGCATCCAATGTTACCACTGGCATAGTGGCGTGCGGTCCTGTCAAGGTTGGTGAAGGAAAACGATTTTCCGATACGAAATACATGGAAGGCAGGCTTTGCGCTGAGCTCTATACACCGGCCGGCCTATATCAAATGACAATACGGTGGAAATTTTACGAGTCGGGCTAGGAATAAGCGCCGAGGCAAACTGAGAGCCTGGATTGCCTGGATTTTTACCCCTCTCTCTTTTTTTATATCCGAGCTAGTGAGCTTAAAAAAAACATATAAGAAGAAACGATCATATTCGACAAATATCCCCTTGGCATCGAAACATCGAGATTTCAGCTTCGCCTTAACGACCAGTCAGATCGCGTTCTTCCATTTACTGCCGGCCTGCTCCGTCGTGCTTCCTGCGGCCTGTGACTCAAGCCCTCTTTGCTCGCTGCTGTGTTCACGCGGACTGCTTCTATCCCTGACTGTCTTGGAAAACGAGTTTTTCGGCTGAGGCGACGGCTTGTCCGTGTGGCTGGGAGGCGTGTTAGACAAATTCATTTGGCTCGCTGGCTTCCTGGCACCAGCTGGTACCTTGTATACACAGAGCCCTGGTTCCTCCAGGAGCGTTATATCTCAGCTGAGACCAGAGACGTTACTGTGTCGACAAATTCCGAATCCCAGGAACAAAAGGCGGAGCTATAGGACTATAGAGCACGGACTATGCAGGCCGTTGGTGTTGTTGCAGTATGATACAGCGACATTGTACTGGCGTGAAACTGGAAACAGTAGCTACTATACAGAAGTCATCATTGGCACAGCAGTGCGCTGTGCAGTCGCAGCAGCTTTTCGTCGGCGTTGTCGCGTCACCCCACCGTCACCACGGAGGTTCCACGCTGGGATGGGGGCACGTCACAGAAGACCCGCCACCTGCAGAATGGCAAGATGAACCGGAAATACCCCCCGCGACCGCCCCAGGAGGAACTGGTCCTGTTCGAGAACTCGACGGCTATGCTGGACCATGGCAACCACCACACAGCCCACACCATCGTGGTCACCAAGAAGAGACCAGCCCCTCCCGTGCCCTCCGTTCTGCCCGGTACCGGAAGTTTTGGCGACGGAGATGGAAGGTTCGATTGCGCATGTCTCTTTTTTTTCCTCTTTCAAACTTTTATTTACCTTCTGCACTCAGTAGATTCGATTTTGCATGTCACGTGATAGGGATGTTATATTCCTTCTCTTTCATGAGTAATATTAATAGCATTCTTGTAAAAACTGGCGTTGACAAAAATGCCAATCATTTTATTGGCCAGTATTTTTTAGGTCATTTAAGACCATTTAATGTCTGGATTTCAAGGTCATATATTTTAGATGTCAATATGCCCTCATCTCTTTTATGGGTATTATACCGCCTGATCATCCTTCCATATCTCTTCTACTACTTCACTGGCATATGAAGGACATCATTCTCCACCAAATGAACCCCAAAATAAATGTCTGCCATATTAGTGACCTAATTAACACTGATTTTATCGAAACTAAGTGTTACCATGGAAACCAAATAAGCAGGTCACTAAATCCCCTGCACGACGAAGTATTTTTATGGAATTACTTTTAGCTAAATCGGATAAGCTATCTTGTGTATTCTCTTTTTTTTTTCTTTCTTTCACGTATTGAAAGAGATCTAATTGACAGGTGTTTGCTGAAGACGTCTCTGTTGGACACGAGAACGTTTACGAATAATGATGTAGAGTACAATAGCCTGACTTGCCCGTCTGCGTTCACAATCACTATCATATATTGAACAAAGAAATACTTCACAAATCTCTACGCAACCAGGACAAAACTACGGCTTAGGTTAGTGTTGTTTTTAGTGAAAGCATGACGTTTCACAAATCTTTTGAAAGGATTTTTCCAGGAAACTTGTATAGATGTATTATGTAATTATTTTCTCTCATTGATTATTAATTATAGAAAACAAGGCAGAACACACAGAAACGACTGCTTGTTTGTCGCTCAGCTACCAGAGCTGCTTTTTCAAGGCAACAGCTTAAATTATTCAGAATCCACGCAGTTTAGTGATATCATTCCACTGTATAAGAAACCTCTTCTGTATGGAAAAAAATTGATACTAGAGATCAGTTGTATTTATTTTTATGGACGAAAATTGCACAGACAAATTATAAGATTTACCCCATGTATTAATTAAATTCATAATTAGTTTTCAATGACCTATTTACTGCTTTACCTGGTCCTCATTAATGATACATATTAATTCTAACAATATAATT